>JAXDDX010000230.1:37500-455000 GCA_034670405.1 Hoplostethus atlanticus
GTTTTAAAAGTTTCTCTTGTTTTGCCTCGACTCCATCAGGGTGAAGAGTTTTTGGTTATTTATTTATAATCTCTCATCTGAGAAGTTTTTCGGGTTTCATCACCCGGAAGCAGCGAAACAGAGCTGATTGTATCTTCTGTGCATCTCAGTAAGCCAGTTAGGATTTCGGAAGTGTGTGCACATGTCACTTCTATCTGTGTGCGGTGGTGTGTGTGAATGTAATTGAACGTACATGTGTGAGCAGATGTGTGTGTGTGTGTGTGTGTGTGTGTCTGTAGGGGAATGGGTGGGTGCGTGGGCATGCGGGTGTGTCTGAATCTCATTGAGGAACTCCCATGAAGGTGATTGGATGTGACACTTGCAGTTCTATGTGTTTGTGTGTGTGCACTGCCTCTACACATCCCTCCGTGTGAAGCTGACACACTCGTGTGAGGCTCAAGAGAAACACACCAAAAGAAATCCAATAAATCATTCATATACTTTTGGGATGTGCTATGAAAATATGTGAATGATGAAATAAGTGAACAAATCTTTCTCTGTGAAGAAATAGCAGTGCCAGGTTTCTCTCCGCAACCCTATTTAACCTTGCTCACACCGGCTCAACAGATGCTTCTATTATATTCACATATTAAAGGAAAATTCCACCCACCCTATCTTACACTGTTATATGTCATCAGTCTGTGATGTTCAATGCATTCTGGGAGTTTTTTTGTGATGAAGTTTTGTCATTTACCTTTTATTGTATTCACTTTCCCTCAACCTGTCCTTGTTTACGTCTACTTCAGTTAGTAATGGCCTACATTTCCCAGAATGCCTTTCAACAACCCCTAGAGAACGAGTGGGAACTTGTTCCATTTAGCTGTGACCGGAGTAAAGTTAGCTTGATACTGGGTATTTTCATTTTTCCACCTTCAATAACTTGTAAAGCAAACAAGTAAAAGCACATGAATTCATATATTTGTGATTATTGGAAGATGAAGAACAATTTACAACCACCTTTTTCAATATGTGAGAAAATATGTTTCTTATGTAACCTCCAGTTCATATGGGAAACGAGATATAGAAATTTAAATGTTTTTATACATATCCGAATATTTTCTCAAATATTGAAGCCAGTAGTTGTTAGTTGCTTGCGATGTCACCTCATCTACATTTGGCCAATTTTCCACGAAAATAACATAAATACACCAAACAACAAAATGGACCCAGGAATTATTTTTATACAGGGTTAAAGTGTTTTAGGCTGGACTAAGACAAAATAAATATGTGAGCTTGCAGACCTCTGGTACAGTCCTCAACAGTCATAACAGATGCTCTTAAGGATGCTGTGCTATCAACACCGGATCCTGGTGTTATCATAGACTCTATTATGAAGTGCATGTAACATGGACTCCTCTGTTTCCATGGAGACCCATCATGATCCCAGGCTTACCCTCTATACTTGTAGATAGTTGACTGCCAAACCGGATTGAGGGGCCAAAGGTGATCTCATCTCTGATGCTAGCATGCTATATGCAAGATTATCTGTGGCAGTTTCCACACAATATGCACATGCACTGTCTTCTAACAATGTGCCGGAGTGCCTGACAACCGTTAACGGCCTGCCGGTGAAAACTGTGCCATCACTCTGCCATGCAATAAGGAGCCTATAGAGAACCAAGCTAAATTTAGACACAGCATATGAAGTCCAGGTGTATTGCACTTGGCCTACCTAGCTAGATCTGTTAGGCTGTAGATTAATTCAGTAGTGTTTGGACACATTACTGAAACAGCTAAACCATTAGCCCACATGCTTGATATGAGCATCTAATGCTGAGCAGTGCTTCACTATTGTGATGTGTGTGTGTGTGTGTGTGTGTGTGTGTGTGTGTGTGTGTGTGTGTGTGTGTGTTTATGTAGGGAGGGCGTGCTATTAGATTTATAATTTCTGACAGTAACACACAGGCTACTGGGCATACACTATTACAGCGAGTGATGCTGGGCTGAATAAAAAGGTGACCCCCGGACAAAAAAAGGAAACCATTAAAAACAAAAATGAATAATAAATAATTCATGTTCCTTTTTTTTTTTTTTTCGTTGAAAGCCCCTGTCTTCATATAGCCTACCTTGCATCAGTTTGATACTGCTTTCTATGCAATATACTACTATTCTTGTCAGCGTAAAAAGGTGACTAACCGTATTCTCAAAACTGTATTAAATATTAAAACTGAATTTGTATGGGTAGTTTGAGTGGGTCTCCCCTCAACACAAGCCATGATCACACAGCCCACAGCGGACAACCCATTCAAAGCCATGGGGCGTGCTGGGCCTCGCGAGCGGCCGTGGGTGATGGTGGATTGTCTTTTTTTCTTTTCTTGCGTGGGCGTGGTCTCGCCGAGGGGTGGGAACACGCAGCACGCCGTTTAAGTTTTCAAACTGCTGGGCAAACAAAAAAGTGCTTTGACTGGAGATTCACCCAAGCAAGAAAGAAAGAAATAACCTTGGAAGAAGAGAAGTCGGTGGGCTGTATGACTCTGAGCTATTTCTTGGTGCAAGTGCCTGCCAAATTAGAAATTAGGCTGCGGTGTTTTTTGTTAGCGTGGTGCTCATGTGTACTCCATACACCAGATTGTATCAGGCTGCATCGGTCTGCGGGCTCAGGTAACTGATAGTCCAGGTAGTCTAAATTAACAGATATCGCTGGTATTTTAGCGGTGAATTATTAATTGATAAAGCTGATTTATCTTGCCTACTTCACACACAAAGCCTTGTCTGCCTCATCTGGAGCGCCCGCCCATCGGGGTTTTCTCGCAGCGCGATAGTGGGAGATTGATTACAGGCTCCGGGACCTGCCGTGGAGGAAAACCAGCGTCTGCCTAGACTAGCGCGCTGCTCTCCCGTACAGAGGGAAGGACAGCTGTTGGAGGAGAAGGGCGACGACTTATTTGAACCGGTCTCCACGCCGCCGGGACTTTTTTGCATCGCCTCCAGGTGGTTTGGTTCGTTTATCTGTCGTCTGCCTCGCGGTCACGCAGACAGTCATCCCCGACGCTACGCCGGACTTTGTCTGCCGGGGAGGCGGCGAGTGAATCGCCTCCGCAGTCTCAGATGCGTAGAGAAGGAGGAGTGGGTTGGGTCGCATAGGCGTCTGGTTCAGGCGCACGTCGCCACTGATCATCGCGGATAGGTGAGGGGGAGAACAAGGGGGGAGCGGCAGCCGAGGTTTTTGAGCCGGACACGGGAGAGGTGAGTCCCGCTGGCGGACCGCCGGCGTCTTTTGGATTTGACTCTCAAGAGCAGCCCGGCAGCTTTGTCGCCGGGGATCCGTAGCCGTTTCCCGACCACCGGACCAGTGGTTAACCAGAAACCACAGTGTGAAAACCGACAAGACATCGCCCCCCGCCCCCCACCCCATCTAAGGGATTGTTGGAAGTGAATCTGCGGGGCAACACACAATGGGAACCAGCGCGCTCCTTATTGCCTGTGCGCTGCTTGGTAAGTCACGCCTGCCTCGTTCTGCCGTTCTGTCTCTTTTTTTTCTCAGAGAATCAGTTTAATCACCAAACCATCATCATGTAATGTCTCGGTCACCCGGAAGGCAGGGCACACCTGCACGAGACATCTGCATTACAGAAATCAGGAGTGGGTTAGCGTGAGAGTACAGGTTTCTATGAGCCAGGGGGAAGTAGGCTACACTGATAGCCACAACAATAATAACAGATGCCTTTGAACAGCTGTGTGTGTGTGTGTGTGTGTGTGTAGTGTGAACTAGGTTAATGTCATATTTGGACTTTAGTCTCAGATTAACCCTATACAGATTGAGCTCCTGTGTTTAAGGATAAGAATACATGGCAGCCCGTTGTTGTCTGTAATTACGACCACACACACACACACACACACACACACACCATAAACACACCTGAATCCCACATCATTAACTCACCTGGGTGTGAATTCATGAGTGTGAAAATGCCCCGAAACGAGCTTTTGCTAGTTGTAAGAGTGTGTAAGCGACACCTCGGGGTGTAATGACTGATATAGAGTTCTATTCTAGCACTGCTGTCACCTACGTGCAATTTATTCTTCTTCACAGACAAGTGCGAGTGCAAACACGCGCACTGCCTGACACACACTGACGCATACAAACAGTCATGAAGGCATGATTGCTGACACACGCACACACACACACACACACACACACACGCATAGGCATACATACATCCTGCCTGTGAACTGTCCCAAACAAACACCAGATGGCTTTTCTGTTCCTGGACTGGAGGCCTGTCAGCACTGCCGGGGGGACAGAGGGGGGATGATGAGGGGGTGGGGGTTTGGGATGGAAGTCGGCCCGCTGGAGGCCCCCACTTGGCCAAGAGGATTACCAGTCTGCTCCTTCCTTCACTTCCCCTTTCAACGCATCACAACACACTTTCACTAGGAATATTGATTGAATGAGGCGGTCACTCACCGTACAAAGAGGACACAGGACGCTACTGCACATAGTCACAACACATAATCTGCAGTATCGGTTGGATGAAGTCGGATTTTCATGCTATTAAGATTACAAGATAAACATGAATTTGGGAGGTGGTGGTGGTGAAGCTGTTGTGCATTTCATCTGGGGAAGAGTACCGTTCTTGTCTCGGGAATAAATAGGCTTTGTGTTTTTCAGTGTGTGTGTGTGTGGCAAGCACGACGTGCTTTGTGCGTCACTGACGTAGTGTGTGTGAATGTTTGTATTTGTCAATGTGTGTGTGGCAAGCTGTCTGCGAGTGCGCTATGTGACAGTCGGTGCATGTGTTTGCACTTGTCTGCGCAAAAGAATAAATTAAAGGTGGGTGACAGTAGTGTGAGAATAGAGACTGCGCCAGTCATTACACCCTGAGCTCTTACTTACACTTTTTTTATAGCGAGGCAAGGCCTGTATCGAGTGTGTTCCTGCTGCCGAGTTGGTATCCAGGCGTGAGTGTGTGTGCATGCACTTGTGTGTTGCACCAGGGAATGATATAAAAACGCATAAAAAGGGTTGTCCAAAAGAATGAGTGTTTATTACCTATACAGCCTGCCTTGCTGCTCCTACAGAGAGAGAGAGAGAGAGAGATCTCACATTTTTGGCGGGGTGTAATAAATGTGCGGTTTTTTTCAGGGAATGTGTTTGTATAAAGTGTGAGAGAGAGAGAGCGAGAGAGAGAGAGAGCGAGCGAGAGAGGGGGGAGGGAGCAACCTAAAATACCCAAGACATCCCAATTTATATAACTAAATTGAAAGTGTAATGTAACGTTGAGTGTGAGGCTGGCTAGTTTAACCGTGAAATGCCTGAGTGGTTTCCATTCACTGGGCTGACAGCAGAGCAGCCTGCAGTAGCCCAGTGTCAGATGAGCTGCCACCGGCTCTGTTTCTCAACCGGTCTCAGACCAGACTCGCATTGTCTAGTGGAAAATCTGATTTGTGACAGGATGCACATGCTGCCACCTGTAGTTATTAGAGATGTAACGATACGGTATATATCACAATATTTGGAGCAAAATCTAAATGACAGTTATGACTGAAATTCTGAAGTATGCCTTTTATTTCTGAGGGAAAAGAAAAGTGCAAACCATAAACAGGTTTCTGTAAGTTAAATTTAGAACTCTTAAAGACCCTTTGCAAGCCAGTTAAAATAAAATTGAAGCCTTTCATCCTCAAATAAGCCTGAAGAGTAAACAACTCCCAGTAAAGTAAATATCTGCACAATCAGGCGAATGTCTCACTGGAAAAACAGAGCAAAGAGAAACGGCTACTTTTTAAGACCTGTGCAACCATAATCCAACACTCAAACACACTCGGTGTGGAGTTGTTGTGCACGGTGCAGCATGTGGCTAGTGTTACCTGCAAAGCGAGGCTCTCTTGCGGTCCTCATCTTGTCAGCTGTCTTGTTGCAGTTTTCTTCCTTAATTGGAAACCCAAAGTGCTGCCACACATCAGGCTTAAAACGTGCCGGAGCGTGCTCAACCTCAGTCCGTCACTCAGCCTGCTACATCTCAACTGCAGTGAGTTCAGCTGGGCTCGTGCGATGTGCGATGACCCGAGGTAAAATCAGTTTTCATTATCAAGTCCGTTTAAGAGGACAAACGGACGGTAGCGTTCATAAACACACCAAACTATCTTTGTGTGTTTATGCAGCTTTGTGTTGACTATGGACCTTGAGGTTGAGGAGGAATACAGTCGGCTCTGAGAGTAGTTAGATGATCTCTTGCTGGAATCATTTCCGCTCCACTTCTCTTATTTTGGGAATGTCGAGATCGCCTCCAAGACATTTCAAACATCGCGAGGATTCAAAGTTTGCAGTGCCCCGTCCCTCATCCTGTCTTCTGTCCCAAGTAAGAATGACAGCTGAGAGTTACACCCCCCTTCAGCTGTGTTGTTTTAGACACACACACACACACAGAATAACGGGGGTCCTAACCCCGTGGTCAAGGCACACCTTTTCTCGCTGTGAGTCTGCCGGGGGGGGCGTTACCGGCGGTCAGGCGTATTTTTGACTCCATAAAAGTCCCTCAGCTCTTTAGCCAGAAGATGACCTGTGCCCGGGTGTGTGTTTATATGCTTCTGTTTACCTAAGAGAGAGAGTGCTGTCTGGTGAGGTAAAATGCAATAACTCACCGCACAGGTGTGTGTGTGTGTGTGTGTGTGTGTGTGTGTGTGTGTGTGTGTGTGTGTGTGTGTGTGTGTGTGTGTGTGTGTGTGTGTGTGTGTGTGTGTGTGTGTGTGTGTGTGTGTGTGTGTGTGTGTGTGTGTGTGTGTCACAGGTTTCGCTGCTTGTTATTTTGCCCCTGTGCATGTTTGCTAGCAGCAGAAACAGGGGGACCTGCTGTGTGAAGCCGTCTGGTTGTGACAGGGTTTGCCACCCTTGTTATTTTCTGTAGTCGCTCGTCTGCATCATAAACAACAGACCCCAGGTCATTGTATACACTTGCAACAAGATGCCTTTTGTGCCATTGCCCCCCCCCCCCCCCCAGTCACACCACCATTGACTCAACTGCCAAAAACAAAACCGAACAATAGAAAAGCGTGATGCGTGATGTCAGCTCGGTTGTTCTACACCGCCTGTGTGATAATTTTCACTAAATCCTCATCAAGGTTGTTCACAGGTCATTGTTCTGCTCCTGGCTGCGGTCCGGGACGTCTAATTAGTCCCGGATCAATAGACGTACGTGTGGAGTTTGTTGCCTCGGGGCGGCGGCCCACCTGAAGATTAGTCTCCGGTGTCTCTGCTAGCCACGGGGCGGACGAATAAACCTGTCTTACAAGACTTCACACCCAGCTACCACCCGCCATCTGGGAAACACCTCAAAAGTTGGGAGTTGAAACCGCAAGTTTACGGGGAGGAACAGAGCAACTTTCCCTCCGATGGGTTTTTTTTTTTTCAAAGGAGAGACGGGAGAGAGAAACCAATGAAGTGCACACGTCTCCCTCAGCCTCGACGTCTAATTAGTTGTTCTTCGCTAGCAGAGCAATAAAACAAAATTGAAAGTTAGTTATTTCTGGGTAATCACAGCTGTTGTCATTCTCTTCTTGTCTTGTCTCTCTCTTTTTTTTCTTTTTGTTTTTGATGATGATCCTCCCTCGTGACCCAGATCCAAGCCCTCTCTCTCTCTCTCTCTCTCTCTCTCTCTCTCTCTCTCTCTCTCTCTCTCTCTCTCTCTCTCTCTCTCTCTCCGCATGGGGAGATAAGTGACTGTGTGAAATGAAAGGAAGTTCTTGAGGGAGGCCTCCTGCCTGCCACAGTGAATCAGGAGGCTGGCTGGAGCCCGAGCCCGAGCTGAGGGGAGCGTCTGCTTTGTGTCTGATTTTGACTCGGCAGCAGCGCCTCTCGTTAACTGCCGGGACTTCCCCCCCCTCCCCCCCCCAGATATATCACAACCCCCTGCCTCGCGTGTACGTCGCGATCCTATCTCCTCTCTTGTGATAAGCTCCCAGAGCCCCTTCGGCCGTTCGCTTTGTTCGCGTTCTGTCGGGCTGATTTGCATCGGTCTCTTCCTCCCCTCACACGCACCCACAGTCACACATAACGGCACTCCAACTGCCTCCACCTCCTCCTGTGTGTAGCCTCTGGCCTCCCTCCCCCCACTCCGCTCCGAAGAACACGACGCCCGGCCCACCTCCTCTTCAAAGAGCGCTAATTAGAACCTGGCCTCCAGTATGATCCAAACCATCTCTAATAGGCACACCGAGTGAATCTGTGTTTACGAGTCTACCTCGGACTGTTTACGAGCACCTTCCTCCGTCCCGTCCTCCTCCCCCTCTCCCTGTCTCCTCCCCAATTGTGTTTTCCTCTCTACCCTCCCCCCCCATCCACTCCTCTGTCCTGTGAGTGATGGTAACTGGCCAGCCGGAGGATTCCACTTCACTCCTCCGCACACACACACACCCACGGCGCTACCGTCTCTCGGCGTTACCCACACTCCCCATGCTTGATCCTGCAACCCGAGCAGGTCCGACGCTGGTGGGTATACGCGCCAGGCGGCGTAACTATGGCGACGGCACCCCCCACCTGCGCACACACACACACACCACTGATCCATATTCAGTGGCACACGCATATTACGGCATGCACGTTCAAAGACGCACGTCTACAGAAATACTCATCCTTATGTAACGTTGAAAGGCATCCCACTCACTGTACCGCTGCTTATATACTCTGTAGACCTGCGACCAGAGAAGTGTGTGTGTGTGTGTGTGTGTGTGTGTGTTTGTTTGTCTCGCGTGTGCACAAATGCATGCATTTACAAGTGCATGTGTCTTTACTGCCCCCAAAAGCCCAAATGACTGACAATGGCCGAGAAGTGTGTTTTGAAGCAGACAGATTAATAGTTAATTAGTTTCCTTTCCAATCTGTGGCTTAATGCTCAAACTGATAGAAAGCAAAGCTGCCAATCATCCGGAGACAAACCGCGGCACGCGCAGAAGATACAGTTGTCGCTCTTCATTTTTGAACGAAGCACGAGATGGATAATAAAGAAACACAGCGGACCGGTTTTATGGCCTCGCGTCGTTGTGCGGTAGCGGATGCACAAGTTCAGTCCACTGCTAATACAGTTACTAACACCGGGACATTATGGGTTAGGCCCATTCTAGGCCCTGTGTGTGATGCTGAGGATAAGAGGAGGGGCGGATTGGAGACTGCAGCGCTTTGTCATTTGTCTGTGTTTGTATGTGTGTGTGTGTGTGTGTGTGTGTGTGTGTGTGTGGGGCGGGGGGTGTAGGGCTCTAGGGGGTTGGTTGAATTTGGGGGTTGGAGATGGGGTTAGTGGAAAGGGTAGCAGGTGTTCATATAGAGTTAATGGAAAGGGGGAAGGGGCAGACACTTAATATATTGGAGGTGTGTGTGTGTGTGTGTGTGTGTGTGTGTGTGTGTGTGTGGCTATATTCTCTATTAAAGCAAGATTTTCAGCTTTTACCTACTATTCTAAACGTCACCATGTGGCTTCCTTGTTTTTGTTTTTTTATCACAATAACAAACCAACTGCAACCATCTGTCACATTGTAAATGTTTGCCGTGCTTCCAGCCACCCTGCTATACCTAAGACCCGCAGAGTTGTAGACTTGATGGCCAATTGCACACCCCCTCCTTCTCCGCCGTATGCAAACGTCTGTATGGAAATCAAACCGGTTAAACGATCCTTTCGACGCGTTCTCTGACGCGGCTGGAGATTCTCCAGATGTTGTTAATTGAGGTGCTGCACTGTTGCCTGAACGCTTCCTGCCTAAGTGCTTAAAAGGTTTCTGGTTGTATTCACACACAGGTGGACAGAGTCCTTCGTACATGGGGAAGACGGTCAAGTAGCTAGCAAGATGCTGCTCACTGTTGGATATTATTGGCAGCCATGGCTCCTTGATTTTGAATTGGACGTGTAGCTGTTGACCGTAGATTGAAATTGGCTGAGGATTCCTACCTTATTCTTGTGTGAGTGGCAGTAAATGATGTGTGTGTGTGTGTGTGTGTGTGTGTGTGTGTGTGAGAGAGTGACCAGGTGACAGTAGGTGTTACACGGTCCAATGACTTGGGCACAAACACTACATTTTTTACTTGTGGCCTTTATGGTCAGGAAAGAGAGACCTCTCTGCCCAGCCCCAGTTTCTCTCTTTCTAAATGATTTATTCATCACAGGGTTGATATGGGGGGGTCATTGAACATAGTGTGTGTGTGTGTGTGTGTGTGTGTGTGTGTGTGTGTATTTGTATTCAAACTGCACATTTTGTTGTGCTGTTAAGCAGTAGTAGTCAAAACAGATGTATTTGGGATTTTTCCGTCTGAGTTTTATGCAAAGCACTATCTATTATATCAAAGTGAAAACAACATTGTTGAAATTTATGTGGAAGGATAAAATTAAAATAACATAAATCAAGTTTCCAAGTATTCAACCCCTTGGCTTCGTTCAGGGGTAAGGTGCCACACTAGCAAAATGAGTTCAACATTTGGGATTGCCGTTAGTCAGATGTCATATGTAGACTGTATTTAGGGTGACTACAGCAGAATGCTTAGACACAGTTTGGATATGTGGTCCATGCATGGCAAGTCCTGGGGCCAAATGTATAAAACTGTGTGTATATTTAGGTGTAGAAATCTGTGTACGCACAAAACAAGAAACATGCATACGCAGTCTTTTTTCGTCAGATGTATAAAACCCCACGTACGTCTGTTCCCATGTGTTTTTTCCTGATACATCTCAATCATCCTGAAATAGGCTTCCAACACACCCACAATTGTTGATCTGTCCGCAAGCTCCCGCTGAAACGTCCCCGTTGCTAAAAACCCGATTGTTGTCAATACCTGTAGATGGACGGGGATGGAAGGTGCCGTTCCAACACAGGGCCCAGTTCAGCACTCGATTCCAAGAGAACAGCTCTTGGAAATCCAAAGCGGCACATTAACCATCAGCCATTAGCCAGCATTAGTCATCATCATCGGCCAGAAAATCAGTACGGTCTCTGAAGACTCGTTCTCGCCTAAATTGCGCAATAGCAATATCTTCCAGCAACGCCAAAGCAGCCGTTGTATCATTTGGCACAGCCATTACGCACAGCCTTTATATAGTGAAGGTTATTCTTACTCCGCAATAATACACAATAATAATCTTTTATTTTTTATTTGTTTATTTATATAAAGATCATTATCATTATAATTATTAGAATGCATAGTGACAAACGGTGGTTAACCACTCACGCATCACTGTAATCATAGTGAAGGTTTTTTTAAACTATAGATTACATCCTAACACAATGTAGTGAAAGAACAAAGCTCTAAATAAAATGTCACCCAAATTCACACTTTTATTATCCCTTTTTGCCAATTCGCAACATCACATCACATCACTAGTCTGCCTCAGAACAATGCGTCTGGTACGCCTGGTGTGAAGGTTGCGTACCAGTACACATTCCCTGGATTTTTATACATTCGGAACCGCGGAAAGTGGCGTAAGTACACTTTTTGTGCGTACGCGTTGTTTATACATTTGGCCCCCAGGTCTTGTAGTTGTCTTGTAGAGAAAATATGAATCATCCACTTCCACTCATTATGGTTGAAAATACAGCAGGTGCAGTTTCGGTGCCGTTCTTCCAGTCCATTTTTACTACAGAAATCAATGGAGAAATTGGACAGGAACAACAGAGGAACTATTTCACCTTCTGTATTTTCACAAACAGCGACGGGAGGGTGATGATTTATATTTTCTCTGAAACCACAACAATAGTTGTTCTGGACTGTAATGTTATTCATAAATGAACGTACATCCCTTCTTTCTCCCTGAACACAAAGATATACCTCCAAGTACTGTGTTTATGGGAAGAAGAATACGATCATGATCTTGCGGGGGAGGGGCGTTGACAATATTACAGTTTTATCGCCGCTTCGTCGTACAACACATCCGCATGTCGAGACCCTATCAGTCAACTTTTAAAGTAAGGGTTCATTTCCCAGGAGGCTCCGGGAACACACTTTTTTTATCATGATAGCGACATAGAGAATGAATGAAGTGTCTTAAAACAGTGTTGACACATGCAGCATTTATTTGTTATGGGAATTGTGACAAAAGAAATTGCGCCCACCCATGCATACGGCGAATTGGAAGACAAAGGAATAATGAAACGATAGAAAACAACAGGGCTTCTGAAGGTGTTGGCTCTGCAAGTCAAAAACATAAACCTGAAAAAACGATGATTTTGAAATGTAATTTACTATATGCTCATACGTCATCAGGTCCCTCAGTCAACAGAACGTCTGTTGGTGCTACGTGCAACTTGCTCTCAGCCCAAAACCGCAGAGCAGCATTCAAATAACATGATGCAAATCACATTTTCAACAGCCCTTTAACTCCAGTCGTCATGATGGTGAAATCCATCGATAAACATCACATCTGAGCTTCGAGGCTTACTTATCACACGGCTGTCCGACCGCTGAAAATCACAATCGCTGTTGATTCAGCCAGGAGACGTTTTGTGTACAGAGCAACGTAATATTACAATAAGATTGGTTATAAATACTGAACCCATACTAAATAGTGGGAGTAAATTCAGCTATAGTGTCTACCGGTTTAAAGCTCTTGGTTCAGTGTCAAGCTTCATCTCTGCAGCGTTTCCGTATGTTTACAATTTTGCGCGCACACACACACCGATTTTTCTTCTCGACTCTACACAGTTTTATTCATCTGGCGCCCGGTCTCAGCAGCTGTGAGGGCTGGCGCACACAGGTGGGGTCACATGCGTACGGTGGCCCAAGAGGTCCATACATTAGCGTAGCGAGAGCAGAGCCCAGGTATGACACACCGAGTCAAAATGGGAGACCCCGTTGGGAACATGGAGAGAGATTTACACAGGACGTTGACACGTGACTTGTATTTCCGCTTGTATCCCTATCGCCCACCTCCCTCCCCCCTCTCTCTTTTTGTGACCCATACAAAGATAAGCTCATCCTCCCCCCCCCCTCTCTAACTCTCTTCCGTTTCTCTCTCTCTCTCTGATTAGAGCTGTGTGGGTGTAATGGCCAGTGGTTGTAACCGGTGGTCAGTTAGTTAGAGTGGTCTTCTGGCCTGTCTAACTGGTCTCTAATGGAGGTCAAACACTCTCTCTCTCTCTCTGTCTCTCTTTTCTCTCTCTCTTTCCTCTCCGCCAGACACACACACAGTCTCAGCCGACCGACTTCCAACAGCTAGAATGATGCTCGCTTGAAACGCTGGAAAATCTTTAGCTCTTTCATCGGCGCAGAAAATGTCTGCAGACACGGTGGTCTGTTCCTGCCTCCTGGTCTTTTAAAGCATGCCTACCGGTAAAGCCGGCTGTGTGTAGGATTTGATAAGGGCTTTAAAGCCGGGCGGAAAGGGTCAGAGATTATTAATGACGGCCCCGCATCCCGATGCGGACCGTGATTATCTCCCAGGGAAACAGCTAAGGAGTCATAATTGGAAAAGACGAGGAAGGATAAGATCTGATTAGTAATATTTAATGCCGCCCCATCAATCACAGGTACAGGAACTGGAGAGGAAGATATTCGAGGGTTGAGTTTGAGTCTTATCATTTCATTTCCCAACGAGGGAGCGGGGGAGGGCTTCGGTTCCTCTGCCCAAGGACACGTTGACCGGTCACACGGCTGCCAAATGGGCTGAACCCGTGGCCTTCCAGTGGTGGGAACGTTTCCCCCGAACCCGCTAGGCTACCTCACCACACCGCTGTCAGCGCTGGCACGGGTTCACCATGCCAATTAGACGGAAAAGACATCTACTCAGTCCAAATCTAGATAAAGGAGATGGGAGACGAAGAAAGAAAGGGACAATATTCTGAACTGAATAGAAGAGTTTGTTTTCAGGGATAGTTTCCTGCTGTACCGTGGCCATCTCCTCCCTGAACGCCAGCTTTTTTTTTTTTTTTTCCTCTACCGCTTTTTATCTTTCTCCTCCCGTTTTTCCGCCTCCATTGTGGAATCGCTCTTTCTCTCTCACTCTCCGGCTCTTGCTGTCTCTGGTAATGATGTTAAAGGGGTCAAATGTTTTTTCGGGGGGGCCTAGAGGGAGAGAGGCACAGATTGATTAATTGAGAGAATGGTTAACCTGGAGTGAGACGTCTGGAGAGGAGAGAGTCCTATGTGCTTCTCTCTCTCTCTCGGTTATCCACGTGCAGCAGCAATCCACACTGAAATATGTGCTGATTTCTGTGCATTTTCCTGTCGTTCAACACCCAGGAGATAAGCTGTCTCTCTCCTCTTTAGTTTCCCCCCCCCCTTCTTCTTCCTCTTCTCCTCTCCTCTCTCCATCCATCCCTTTCCTCTCCTCATCGCTGCCTCGCTGTCTGAGAATCTTCACAGGATTTCAGATCTGTCGGATGAGTCTGAGGCTCCCTCGGGGAGATAGGACACTGACTTAGTCCATTTTATTTATTTTTTTTCCGACGTCTCGCTAGCATGTTAATAATTAATTCATATTTCACTGCCTGCGGTTGCCTCGGTCTCCCCTCTCGCTTTAACTCCCCTTAAAAGTTTTGGTGGAGATGTTTGAGGGGGAGGGTGGGGAGGAGGGGGAGGGGCCGCTCTTCATGTACGCCATATGGTGTGCGCCTGTTTATGAGAGAGGGAGTTGGAGTGACAAGGAGCGAGAGACAGAGATGCGTAGCTCCAACGGGCGCTGTCTATTTGTGTGTGTGTGTGTGTGTGTGTGTGTGTGTGTGTGTGTGTGTGTGTGTGTGTGTGTGTAGAGTGAGGAGAGGTGACAGACCCTTGGGACCCCTAGCACGTCTGTGAAACGTCCCCTTTCATTTCCCACGATGCATTATGCTCTTAGGATACACCTCTCTAGGTGTGTCATTATCGCGTCATAGAGAAGTGACGATGTTTGTGCGCGTGCACGCAAGCGGCCCTGCTGCCGTTTCCCAGTGTGGATAAGACACCGGCCACAAATGATTGGATTAGTGTTTAACCCCCCTTCCACTTAGCATAATCCTCTTTACAGCTGTGTGTGTGTGTGTGTGTGTGTGTGTGTGTACAGTAATCTGCTCCCATTGCTCTGCACGCTCCTCCGCCGTTGAGCAACAAGGTCAGTCAGAGAGCCTGGTCCGCTGTCACTCTTCCGGCATCGTGACGCCGGACACATCGTGTCGTCCAATCAACACGCTAAGTGGGAAGCCCACTGACATCCTTGAGCTGAGAGACAAGGGAGGTGAGAGCGAGAGTGATGGCGGGAGGAGGAGAGGGATGGCGAGAGATCTTCTGTGCTGCAGAGAGACGGAGATGAGCATTAATAATAGAAAAGTCAGAGGCCTTGTTGAGGAAACATGGTTAAAGGGGTGCACGGCGATCGAGACAGCACAGCCAGAGGTGTATAAGCAGGGGAGGTAGCGGGATTATCGCGGAGGGATGGAGAGCTAGAGCGATCAGTTGAAGGTCTGCAGGGTTTGGTATGTCATTGTCAGCCTCTCTAAACGGCCCGCAGAACGACGGGCACTTTGAAGTCTCACAGAGCCGCTTAAACCCTGCCTGAAAAGAAGCAGAGAACCGCAAGGCACCGAGGAGAGACAGGAATATACAGAGAGAGAGAGAGGGGGAGAGAGAGAGAGAGAGGGGGAGAGAGGGAGAGAGAGAGAGGGGGGAGGGAGAGAGAGAGAGGGGGAGAGAGGGGGGAGAGAGAGAGAGAGAGAGGGGGAGAGAGACAGCACAGGGGCAGGACGAAGAGAAGGATTGATGGTGTGAGAAACATGGAGGAAGGGAGTGAGAGCAATCAGAAGTAAGGAGGCAGCGAGTTACAGAGGGATGATGGGAGACAGAGCGGAGAAAAGCTGTTAGTGCACTGACACAGCGAGGAGTCTGTGTTTTTTGTTTTTTTTGCTGGATGTATGAGTAATATATATCTCCAGCAGTTCTAGATGAGCAGCGGTAACATGAGAAGCAGTGATGCAGCGGCGAGGCTCTGAGCTGAACCGGGGCTGGATGCAGGGGCAGACCGAGCGGCGCCAGGTTAACGCGCTGACATCACAGCGAAGGGAAACGGTGAACCGCCGTCTAAATGAGGATGCACAGCCACTTCCTCTGCCCCGATCGCAGCCTGCAGGCACGGCGGGCATCACTCGTTACCGTACACTTCCTGTTCCAGAGGCCGATTCCCTCCGTTTCTGTCTCTGAGTCAGGAGGGTTTTCATGGCTGCTCACCCTCTGAAATACCGACGTTAATTGGATTTTTTAAATGTCAGTGGCCAAATGTTTGGCGGTTATATGTTGTACGTTGCAGATGATTTGCTGGTTTGTGACCATGACGCTCTGAGAGTAGAGTTATTAAATGGTGAGATGGTGAATTCATAAAGTGATCGATCTCGTGGCGGCCCTGCTGGAGAAGTCAAGCTAGGAGGAATGAATCACTCTGATCAGTTTTCAGTCCGCCGTTATTGAATTTAAATCCCGTTCCAGTAAGGCAGCCAACAAAAGCTCACGAGTGGAACGTGCCTCCAAAATGGAAGCAAAAACAAAAGGCCCCAAGCACAGGAAGGAAAGGAAATGAGGGAAGACTGATGCGCCACTCACACAGATGCGCGTGCACGTACACACACACAAACACACGTATGCACGCGCAACACAATAAATGTGGTCCTTCTTCCCAGTTTCCTCCGTTTTGCCGACCCAGTGAGCACAGTCTGCGAAGGTTTGTTCATTTTTCAACTAGATAACCTTTTATAGCCACACACACACACACACAGACGCATACATGCCTAATACTTACTGCAAGCTCATGCAAGCACACACGCAGATATGGATGCACTCACACTAATGACAGTGAATGAAAGGGGGTGGGGAGGGGAGGAGAAAGTTACTATGAGAGAGAGGAGAGAGGATGTTGAAGTTAAAAAGCTGTTCTGGTGAAATATTAATGCCAACCATTGTGCCCACAGACATAGCCTCTTAGAGACTCTGACACACACACACACACACACACCACACACGGCGCACAAACACAGCTGCAATCCCCAATTGCTCATGCAGACAGGAAACAGCGTATTTGTCGCTCTGTCTGGATTTGGGTATGTGTGAGTGCTCCGTTGTCTCCAGACCGATGAGAGGGATGTTTGTAGTTGTTCCCTGAATGGTGAATTGTGTGTGTGTGTGTGTGTGTGTGTGTGTGTGTGTGTGTGCATGTGTGCATGTGTGCATGCATGCGGGGGGTTGAAGCAAGCGTCACTCACTCTTCCTATATATAGGCTACAAACAGAATAACAGCCATTCTTTGTGCATCCTGCTCAATAATCATGAAGTTGTGTGTGTGTGTATATGTGGTGGATCATCAGGCAAAGCAATACCACCCTCTCCATCCTTGTGTGTGTGTGTGTGTGTGTGTGTGCCAGTGCAGATAACAGATAATGTACACACATGTTTCAACTGACACCCGTGTCTTTTAAAAACCTCTGACACACTGTATGTGTGACATGTACCATTACCACGCTGACGTGACCCGGACACGGACCGCCGGCCCACACTGACCTCCCTCCTAATTCCCAGATGGCCGCCTTTCAACTCGGCGCGTTACAGCTGCAGTCATGTCCTTGCGGTGAGGGCTAAGCATACGAGTGTGTAATGGCAGTGAGCGCGGTCGGCTGACAGCTGTTAGAGCGAGTCGGTGAGGATGCGTCGAGGGGTCGGAGGTGTCCGGGGAGGGTGCTCGCCTCAGCCACAGTGAGGGGCTCTGCAGGATGCTCAGCTACACATAGTCACAGCGGCTCTGGGGTTCCTGGGAGATGGTGGGTGCATTAACTCTGCCAGTACTAAATATTTAAACCGTTTTGTAACCCATGTTCTCTCTTTCCTCTCTCTCTCCACCTCCGTCTCCAGCCGGTGTTGCCGTGGCTCAGAGGGTGGTAATGGTGCAGAGTGGCCCGCTGGTGCGGACGGAGGGCTCCCACGTGACCATCTGGTGCAACGTGAGTGGCTACAAGGAGGGGTTGGAGCAGGACTTCGAGTGGTCCATGTACCTGGCGTCGGCGCCCGAGAGGGAGATCCGCATCGTGAGCACGGCTCAGCCCAACTACGCCTACGCCGTGTACGCCCAGAGGGTGAACAGCAAAGAGATCTACGTGGAGAGGCTGAGCCGCGACTCGGCCATGCTGCACATCAGCAAGGTGCAGGCCAGGGACCAGGCCCTGTTCGAGTGTTACACGCCCAACACAGACGGCCACTACCTGGGCTCCTACAGCGCACGCACCAACCTCACCGGTGAGCACACACCCTGTCAACACACAGACACATATTGGTTTAATGACCCGTACGGCTGCAGCCCTCACTCTAAAGGGCAGGTAGTATATTGTGACTGTAGTTTTCTCTGTGTTGTTATTATTGATGGCCAAGTGCACTGGTGTTAAACAGCCCCCACCCCCGATCAAGCTGATGAACACACAGGCAACACTACTCCAACATGGCTGTCCAGATGGATTCAGGGAGAGAGAAAGAGTAGAGATGATCATAAGCAGCCAATAGACGTTCTAAATAGATCATTGGTGATTGGCTGATCGCTGTTTCAACTCCCCATCACATTCTAGGTGTATATTCACTGTTGATGCTCCTCTGTGGCCTTGTTGTTGTCGCAGCTAGAGCTTTGAGAGTGATCGATTTCTGTATCCATCCACTAATTTCAACCGTTAATCAACATCGGAACATTTCAGACGTTTATGAATCTCACAGCGATGCGATTAGACAACAGTTCGATGTATCGGACAGAAGGCAGAGCCTTGTGCCACTGGCAGCAAGACGTGAGTTATCAAGCTATCAAGCACACACACTAACATGTAATTAATTACTATGTTTGGATAAAAGCTGTGGTTCATTTACACCTGGTACACCAGCAATGTCACGCAGCCATGAGGACGACCTGCTAAACAGGCTAGATTGAAATCTCACTGGCCAGGCGTGTTGTAAGGAGGAAGTCAGGAAGGAGGAAGTCTGGCTTCAATGCATCTGATCACACGTAACACAATGGTAATCGGCCCCAAAACACCTGAGAGGCGGAGGAAGTGTCGCGCTGAGCCCCACCTGTTCTGGCCAGGGCAAATCATACACACACACACACACACACACACACACACACACACACACACACACCCCTCCATCCTTCCACTCTCCTCTCGCCTGTTTCAATAACACACCCCGTGTGTCTGTGCAACGTGTGAGGTTTCAAACATCCGTCTGTCAGCGGCATCTGTCTCCCTGTGCCGCTCCTTCTCCTTCTCCCTCCCTCGGACGCCGAGCCGCCCCAAACATTCCCGGCGCACCGAGGACACAGCTGTCGCGGCCGGGGGACTCCACTCCCACCACGGCTTCATTCCTTCATCCCCGAGGTTGCTGACCTTTCCTCTAAGCCACGGGGGTCAAAGTGCAAACCACAAAAAAAACCTCGAGTTTCGTCAAATGTGTCCAGCCTGTCCAAGTCGCTGGGTGGGCTCGTCAGCTCGGGCTGCTGATCGATGCTCTCTACCGCTCTCTGTTCTTTTGCTCTTAGCAGGTCAGCCGCTCGGTATTTCATTGAATCCACGTTATTTTTAGGACCTCAGCCGGTGCATCTCTGGCTCGTGCCTGGAGTATGAGCAGTATGATGTGAATGTGGGGCAGGGCTCAGGCGGAGGGCACTGTGAAACGGCGCCGCTGATGGCACGCGGTATTTATAGACCTGCGCGTGAGAGCTAGAGAGAGAGAGAGTACGTGTGAGGAGGTGTGGAGGGACGGCGTTAATCCGAGCCTCTCCCTGTGTCTCCAACCCCCATGACCCAGTTCCCGAGGTCAGGGGTACACAGGAGGGTCTCTTCCCATTCCCTTGTCCTCCCCCCCCCCCTCTCCCGTCCCCGGTCTCCTCCACCCCTTCCTCCCCCATCTCCCGGCAGCTGCACGCCTCCTCAGACCGTTGTGGACAAACAATACCCTGTCCTCCCTCGCCTTCCTCCTCCTCCTCCTCCTCCTCCTCACTGTTCTCTGTTATATTGTAAAAGCCCTTTGCTCATCCTGCCTTTAAGAGGAAATGGCTGCTTCTGCTTCTGTGTGTGTGTTAAGAGTGATGTCACAGGACAACCAGAAGCAGGAAAGCGTTATGGAGGTGTGTGTGTGTGTGTGTGTGTGTGTGTGTGTTGGGGGGGTGTACTGATGATAAGAGAGGGCCACAGTAATCTCTGTTCTGCTGCGGTAAGGCTGACTCACAGGGATCCGTTTTCCTCAACTGTCACCTCTGTGCGGAGAGCAGGGGAGGAACTCGATACCCGCTAGCAGGGGAAAGGTTTCAGCAGCGCACCTGGACACTAACAGTGTTTTCAGGTGTTGTATTGTTTGCCGTGTAGAATCAGACACCTTGGTCTGTGTGTGTGGCTGATTGCCTGGAAAGACGATCCTTGCTGCTGTTGGTTTGTCTGACGCACCTTTTAAGATGACAGTAAACAGTGTGTGTGTGTGTGTGTGTGTGTGTGTGTGTGTGTTTGTGTGTGTGTGTGTTTGCTTGCTTGCTTGTTTATTTCATTCATTCTTTCTTTCTTTCTTTCTGTGTGTGTGTGTGTGTGTGTGTGTGTGTGTGTGTGTGTGTGTGTTTCCTTGTTTATTTCATTCTTTCTGTGTGTGTGTGTGTGTGTGTGTGTTGTGTGTGTGTGTTTCCTTGTTTATTTCATTCTTTCTTTCTGTGTGTGTGTGTGTGTGTGTGTGTGTGTGTGTGTGTTTCCTTGTTTATTTCATTCTTTCTTTCTGTGTGTGTGTGTGTGTGTGTGTGTGTCCTGTACACTCTGTGATACTGAATCCAGACCAATCAAATGAAATTGGAGCTCCACTCAGCCAATACTCCCTCTAAGTGCCAATAGTGCTTTAGGCAGTGCAGTAATATTACACATCTGAGAAGAATAATTGGCCATCATTGCACAAATACCATATAATGTCTACTAAATCACAGAGTGGCTTATTTCTATGAGCTGAAGGGAAATCACCTCACAGCTTCTCAGAGGAAGGTTAGGTTTGACATTTCCATTGTTATTTCCCCAGACAGAGGTAGGGGTTGAGTGGGGCGGCAGGATGGCCTAGCAGATAATGAGGTCATCACCCAACTGGGGGGGGGGGGGGGGGGCGGGGGGCTTGATCCCCAGTGTGGCCGTACTTGTCGAGGTATCATTGAGCAACCTTTACCCGCTCCACTGCAGGGCATGGATAAAGTATTGTTTGGTTTCTAAAAGGCTTACTTCTCATGCCCTCAGTTGGTGTGTCGCTCCCCTGTAGAAAGAGCGGGACTTTGTTCAACACGGTTAGTGGTTAAAGGTTAACATGGCATGTGTGTTGAGTCTGGATTTTATGAAGCTGCTTGTGGTCAAAGGTCTCTAGTGTCTCTGTGCACACCTGCAGCTCAGAGTCATGGCTCCTGAAGAGAGGGCGGGTCCCTGGAGACTGACCAAGCTTGGCCTCCTACGCCCTGACGTTGTATTTGTGTAGGGTGTGTGTGTGTGTGTGTGTGTGTGTGCGTGTGTGCGTGTGCGTGCACATGGTTGTACATGTATATGCGTTTATTTGCCTTCCGCCTACACATCAGATTGCTGAAGAAAAGGACAACAGCATGACATGGCCATAATGTGTGTCCTTATCCTACGCACCAGCCTGTGTGCGTGGGCGTCCAGCCATCAGGCACCAGCAGAAGAACAGGCCCTCACACATCAGACCATTACTCACCACGAAGCTCCCATACGCCCTCGCCGTCATAGAAAAGGCCACAGGAGTCACTGTCACTTGTTCTGGCAGATACACAGATCCTAGCCTCCACATTTGGCAGTAATCACCCTCTCCCAGTCCAGGGGGTGTGGTTATGTAGTAATAGAGATGGAGGGTCAAAGGTTTGTTGAAGCAGTGGAAGCATTATTACTCTGAGTTCTTTTATTTACTGTGGTTGGACAAGCAAAAGAAAGGAAGCGTTCATCTTCAGATGTGTGATGTTGTTGTTGCCAGTGAATGGGCTTGAAGAATGGAAGGGAGATGGATGGTGAGAACAGGCAGCGATGAGGAAATTGGAAAAGAGAGAAATGGAGAGAGAAGCTGCAGTGTCGGAATGGGTGGGGGTGGGGGGGGAGGGTGGATGGAGTGTGTGACCAATAAATGATTAGCTGTTCCTCCCGACTCCAGTCTGATTGGTTACACCTCCCCCAGGCATTACCCACAATACAACTGGCGCTATAGGGGCACATTTTAAATAGTCTGTGCCTGATGTGACTCCTCAGGTTAATGCAGTTACTCACAGCCATACAACTTCTAGATGCAATTAGCCAGCACAAATGGAAGGGATGGGAGACAGAGGGAGACAGAGGGAGACAGAGGGAGACTGGAATGGGGAGAGATGAGATGTAGGAAAGGACTTAAGGCAAAAGAATAATGTTTGCCAAGTATTCATTTACTTCATGCACCATGGCAAAATACAACATTTCTCCAGTCCCACTTTCCATTTTATTTTATATTTAGTGTTCAAACCAAGACCTGCATTTCATTTCCCCTCATCTTCATCCTCCACGGAGGAAGGGAATCCTTTAACCTCATGAAACCATGGCCGAGCCGGGAGCTGGGAGCATGGTTGATGTAGTTAACCAATGCCAGCAAGGTCAAAATGCAATTATCATGTGTGTGTGTGTGCGAGAGTGTGTGTGTGTGTCTTTGTGCATGCTCACGTGTTTTGCGCGAGCGCGTGTGCACCACATCGACTGTGTGTTTGTGGTGAGAGGCAAGAAATGGGGTGTTGACGTGCCTCTCGCTGAGCCTTTGCACAGCTGAACATGCAGCATGAAAGCGGCTGAATCACACTTCTGCTGAGCTCAGCGTTGTGTGTGTCTCTGATTTGTGTCTTTCTCCTGCCTGTCTTCTCACAAGGGAGTCGGCGCTGCCAAGACACACTCCTCTACTTCACTTAATGAGATAGACCGAATCGGGAGATGTCATCTTCCATTCTATCTTTTACACTGGGTGACAGCAAGACCCCACCCCCCTCTACCTCCACCCCCCTCTACCTCCCCCCCTCTACCTCCACCCTGCTCTCTGCTCTCTCGCCATCTGATTCCTGCTCTCTCCATCCGTCCAAGCCACGCGATTCGATTCAATCTGGTCCCAATCTGGTGTTGGGCATGCAGGGTATATGGCTTTGTCAATACATTCTTCCCCTTAGCTTCGTCACAGGAGAAGGTATGAGGGTGATTGAAGCGCACAGCATGAGATGTGGATGGGAGGGAGGTGATTGAATGGGAGACAAAGATTGGAAAGAACTGGTGTCCGTTGAGAGACGGCGAACATATGGGCAGAGTCACGGATTGATGAGGAAAGGCATAGAAAGATGTAGAGGCTGGCTGGACCGAGAGCGAGGGTGCAGAGGACCGGAGAAGGGAGGCTGTATCTCTGTGTGTCTGTTGGTATTGATTGGGAGCGCTGGCCTGTTTGACTGGAACACTTTATCTCTCCCAGTCGTCTTCCTCACAGTGACACTTTTAGCTTCTCTCTCTGTCTCTCCCATCTCTTTCTGGCCTCGCCATCACCTCTCAATTTCATTCACAATTAGGTTCCCTTCTCTCTATTTCTTGTGCGCCTGCAGCGTGTGTGTTTGCATGTGTTTATGTGTGTGTGTGTGTGTGTGTACACCAGCCCTGGCTGCGAGCTCTGGGCCCGGGCAGGACTCCAAATGGAAAGAGATTTTATCACTGTGTCTGGGTTTGCCATTTCCCTGCACATCTCATCTCCTCTAACGGACAGGGCTTCCTGCTCAATAACATTACCGCCACTCTGACCCGCCTACACCATACACACACACACACACACACACTGACACACACTAGTGGGCTGTCAGTCAGGACAGATGTCGCACCCATAATTGAGTCTGAGAGAGACGGTACTGTAGCGCTCCCATCAGAACACACGCTCTCTACTGAACATCGCCGAAAGAGACGTAACGCAACCCAGCGCATCAGTGAGGTCGACAGCATAACAGCCGAATAGAAGATGTACCGCTGTGAATAAAACACCGCGGCATGGGTTGGGAGTTGAACAGGGCAAGACAGGGGGCGCCGCCATACTCTGAGGTGGCTCTCGTGTCTCGTCAACCGTCCGCCGCTTGCAATGGCGCGGAAACAGCGATTAGACAGGTTTATAGACCACACGTGTGATGGGGGCCGCAGAGATTTGGTCCCTCTCTCCCTCTGCGGTTAATGGAAGAATTCCGGGAAGCCATTGGCATCGCACATGTGTAAATGCTCCCGTAGCCCACAGACACACTTTCAAACACACACACGGCAGATTTACCCAAAATAAAAATAATGTCAGAGAGAGAGCTCTGCATTTACCTCAGCGCCCACGCTAACGAGCTAGGCTAATGAGAAAGGATTTAATATGTTAACGAATGCACATGTGTGTGTGTGTGTGTGTGTGTGTGTGTTTGTGTGTGTGAGAGAGTTGGTGTGTGTAGCGTATATGTTTATTAATGTTTATATAATGGGCCAAAGATGCGCCACTGTTCCTCCAGTTGATTTGATTAGCTTAGCTAAGCGCTAACCCTCAGGGGCCTGCTGCCTCTTCTCTGTGTGAGATTAACGCAACACAGCCGCAGTTTGAATATGAATGCAACATGAATATGGATGTGAATGGATGTGCTAACGAGTGTGTGTGTGTGTGTGTGTGTGTCGTAAAAAGTGTGTGGTTGGTAAAGAGTGGAACAGGCAGCACGATACCCTCCAGGAGTCATGTGGTTGTGATTGTAGTCCAGGGCAGGCTGGTACTGTGTTGTTTGATGTTGGCGGCTGCTTTGAAGCCTTATCTGAACACGAGGGGGAGGGGGGGGGGGGGGCAGGAGGACAAGGTGCCGATTGTTGCCGGTCTAGGTCTACGGTATGCTACTGATAACCCCGTTGACACAGACGCACCGGCACGAGAATGCATTCACACACATACAGGCCATTCAGGCGGACACAAACACATCTCTTCTCAGCAGTAGAAGTTGTTTATGGCGAGGCGGAGAACCAGCGTTATTAAAGCAGTCCATCCTCCTCCTCCCTCCGTCGGCATCGGTCCGTCTGCAGAACGGCTGCTGGTACCAGTTAACAGATTAGCATCGCACCCACCTCGTTAGCATGCTAATCACGGCCTCATTACGTGCAATGGGAAACAGTGGTTTATTTAAAATGTCTAATGTAATGGATTTGAGTGCCGGGCCGCAGCGCCGGGCCGCGGGCCGTTTCTGAGAGCGTGGAAGTGGAGGGGAAGTAAAGTGGAGAAGCCTGAAGTCACTTTACAGAAGAGGCAGCAAGGCCCTGCAGCTCCCTCTCACACCGCCGTCTCACACACACACACACACACACACACACACACACACCACTGACTACAGGCTATGGTACAGTGACAGAGACTCCTCACTTTGTGCACACACACACACACACACACACACACACACACACACACACACACACACACCCCACTGACTACAGGCTATGGTACAGTGACAGAGACTCCTCACTTTGTGCATAGACACACACACACACACACACACACACACACACACACACACACAAACAAACAAGGCATGACCACTCCCTCCCTCTCAGTCAACTGATGGGCAGACAGCAGACATATGCTGCCACCTGTGCCCTCTGCCAGGACTGAGCACCGCCTGAGGGGCACGGATGGGGAGCTGTGTGTGTGTGTGTGTGTGTGTGTGTGAGTGTGTGAGTGTGTGTGAGTGTGTGTGTGTGTGTGTGTGTGTGTAGGGGGGCATATGCCTATGTCCCCCCCCAGGACTGGCTCCCATTCAGACTGACAGTTGCTCCCCTCATCTGCTGCCCCGCTGGACGGGTGCCTGGTGATTCAGTGCTGCCCGCCTCCATTAGCCACACTCCGCTATAACCAGGTTCTCACACACACACACACATAGAGAGACACTCCTACTCTCTTTTTCTCGTTCACACACGGACACAGACAGACAGACGTACCTGCTAATGCCCTGCCATTTCAGCAGCACCTGCTGGCTAGCCTCCACGCTCTGCTCCACTGAAGCGATACTCTGGATCTCTGTCATGGTGTGTAGAAACATTTACAGCACAAACGCCTTTTCGAAGTGACCGTCCGTCTGGACCGCCATCACTCGCACCGATCTACCTTTTTGAGCAGGGGGGGGAAAAAAGGCGTGTGAAAGTGGCCAAAAGACGAAGCTTTGTACGCTGATCAAAACACAGCGACGTGCTTTGCGTGTGCGCGTACAGAAACAAACACACACACACACACACACACACACACACACACACACACACACTGAAAGCCATGGTCAGATGGCTTGGGCTATAACCAGTTCTATCCTCGGGGAAGTCTTTAATTGGTCACAGTGCTTTACCATCTGGGGCTGGAGAGAGCGATGGGGAGGGAGGGATGAGAGAGAGAGAGAGAGATGGCGGGAGCTCCTGTAGGAGGTAGAGAGAAAGGGAGTGAGCGGAGCACAGGGCTGTGGACTAAGCTTATTAGTTTTAATGTTTCCACCGCCGGTAATATTAGAACCGTAATATATTTGAAAAATGCTGTTTATAGTGTCTGTGCGTGTGTGTGTGTGTGTGTGTGTGTGTGTGTGTGTGTGTGTGTGTGTGTGTGTGTGTGTGTGTGTGTGTGTGTGTGTGTGTGTGTGTGTGTGTGTGTGTGGGTAATGACTCCGGGGGGGTGTGTTTGTGCTGATGTTAGCGGGCCAGAGGCAGACGGAGCAACAACAAAACAACAACCCCTGCACAAGTGATAACAACATCTAGGACAGCGGAGATGGAGAAGACAAACACAGCGGTAGAGTCTGCAGCGTACGGTGCTGTCATTTCTTGCACTTATTTGGATACAGGAGGAGATCAAGAGAGAACGAGCTGAAGAAAGCGTCCGCCGAATAGAAACGTTGGAGGAAGTGGGGCTGAGGCAGGTGATGAGAGAGAGGGAGAAGCGATGGAGAGCGATATTGAATGGCAGAGGGGAAACGGAGGGAACGTTTCGTGTGTTTAGGCATGATGAGCACATCTTTGATGCGCTAAAGGATTTCAGTCAACGATAGCTTCGCACAGAGCGCTTCTCAAACGCTCTCAGGAAGATTTGTCTTTCATACACCCACCTCTCTCCAGACTACCCCTCCTCTCACGCCTTGCCTTTTTAATCTCCCGCTTTCTCTCTGTCTTCCTTACACGCCTCTCTCTCTCTCTCGCAGGCTCATTTCCTGGCTGGGCCGCTGTGAGAGCCAGCAGTGTCATCGTGTGTGTGTGTGTGTGTGTGTGTGTGTGTGTGTGTGTTAGTTTGTGTTTAATCCCCTTCTCCTGTCTGTGTGTAAACAGCGTCTCATATTTAAAGCTCCTTCTCACCACCAATCCCTCTCTTATCACAACATTCAGCCTTTTAACTCAACGTCACCATTCTCCTGCTATAATAACAAAGCCCCCTCCTTCACTCTCCTCCGGTCTCTTTTTCTTTCTTTTTTTCTTCCCCCTTCTCTTTCTTCTCTCTTTCTTTCTCCCATTTTCTCCCATTGTTATACATCCCCCTCCCTGCCAGTGCCGTCCGATGAGGAAACGTGGACACACGCAAAACAAAAAAAGTAACGAAGCAAACTGACGTATACATACAGTATGTTGTTGTGAACACGTGGTTTGTTGAAAAGTACTGCGTTCAAAATGGCACATCATTTGTAAGAGTGGGGATGATTCAGCGACCCAGTAAGGCTGTGTTACTGTCCTGGGGTCGGGGGAGGAGGGGGATGTTGGGGTGAGTAGAGGGGGCTAGTCCAGTGTGTGTGTGTGTGTGTGTGTGTGTCAGACAGCAGCTGTCCGTTCGGGTGTGTGTGTGTGTGTGTGTGTGTGATGGGGAGAGAGAGAGAGAGACCATGCCTGATTTTGATCTCTCTATTCTCCTGCCTTCAGGTATAATGAGCTGTAATAGCCATAGGGGTCCGCTGGCACTGTCTCTCTCTCTCTCTCTCACACACACACACACACACACACAGGGACAGATGTGACTTTCTAACTAGATTCGTGGCCCTCTAGCATCAAAGACTCGGAGGGACAGAGATAGGTCGTTGACTGGCTCACATGTGCAGTACTGCAGCATCACAGGGTGCATGGTTTGGGAGCACTCAGCACTCGGAGACGCTCCCTGTGCTCTACGACGTGATTAAGACCAAGAGGAGGAGGAAGGAGACCGAGAACACAGAGCAAGTGATAATTGGGTGCTGACAAGCAGCCTGGATAACGAAAAAGAAACTCGCCAGACGACGTGATGGATAGAGAGAGGGGGCGTATGTGTGTGTATGTGTGTGTTTGTGTGTGAGTACGTGTTGGGGGGGGGGGGGGGGAGAAAATTGTGTGGAGAAAAATGAAGCAGCGCTGGAGAAGAATGACGGTATAGGAGCAACAGGGAAAGGATGCTTCAGAGACCCCTTTATTAAATGGAGAGGCCTTTTCCTTTCAGCCACTGTGACCTGCATTCTCAACACACACACACACACACACACACACACACACACACACACACACAGTCAGAGTGATGTTCCATTACCAGGGGGACCTAACTGCCCCTTTTTGAAAAGCTCATAACAGCAGGTAGAATTTCCCATACCTTCTCCCTCCCTCCCTCCCTCCCTCCTTCTTTCCCTCCCTGTTTCTGTCTCCCCTCTTTCCGATTTCAGAAGATTGGACATGGTGTGTTTTTATAGAACTGTGTGGGAGACTCATGATCAGGAGGGATAATATGACACACATAAACATAGTGCCTCGTTTATTAAGCAAAATATAAACACATTTCTTCAGATATTGCCTAGAAAACGGGTTTACACCAGCAGTGTAAGTTTTCAGATGCGTGCTTTGAAAGTGTTAAAATCTCAACACCATGAAGTTGCGATGACGGGGATTTGTTTTCTAATCCCAGCTCTGGAGCCCCATGAAAACAAACAATTGCTAATTCATTTGAAGAGCCTATCTAGTCTGTACATATTCAGCTACTAAACCTCAAGTAAACCTTTTAGCCTGTTTTGGTCCTGATGGGGGTTTTGCTTTCAGATGCAGCCAATGTAGAGAAACCCCTCCTCCTCCCTGCTAGAGCCCATCTAGAGATTGATATGGATGCGCTAGTGTTTTGGCTCCATGGATCAATGTGATGTGTTCTTGTAACCCGGTATTTGCAGGCTTTGCAAATGAGCACCATCACAACGTAGATCCATATGAAGCGAGCGTGTTGATGCAGTGATGATGCACCACGAGAGAAAATGTGAAATGAAAATGAGATGAAACCATTTTTTTTATTTTTTTTTATTTTTTTAGTCCTAATATTTAGAATTTGACCTGTAACCTGCACTAGAACCATAACAGGGTCGTATGGGGGGGGACCAAAACTAAAATGACGCCCCGAGCAACCACAGCTGCATCAGATCAAGAGGGCGAACCTGTCGCGTGCTTTTTTTTTGACAAGAACCTTAAATATGTGACAACCGCAGCAGCAGCAGATGAAGGAGCTCCCAGGGTGTTCTGTGTCTTAGAAGATGTGAGGTGCTGGGCTCATCTGATCATGTGTGTGTTGTATTATGGATGGCACCCCCTGCTGTGGCTAGATCTAGATCCCACCCTGCCTCCCTCAACTCCCCCGTTTCCTTTTTTTCTTCTCCTCTTTTTAAAGATCGCTCCCAAACGTTCTCTCCTCTGGCTGTCTCCGAGGCGCCATCCTTTACGCTCCCCTTTTTCTCTCATTTAGCTCGGTATCCTGTCCTATTTTATCAGCTCATCGCTCTCGGGGTTGGCGTTCAGCCCTCTGCCCGTCGGGGGTTTTGCTGTACCGGTTGCTCTCTGTGTGTTTTGTTTGAAGACCCTGCTTGTTCTCCCCGTCTCCTGTGATTGCTCTCTATGCTGTTTGGCAGGTTTAAGTGTGTGTGTGTGTGTGTGTGTGTGTGTGTGTGTGTGTGTGTGTGTGTGTGCGCCCACACGCAGAGTTGAAGGGTCACAAGTACACTCCGCCTATATAAAATAGCAACAAACAGAAGAATACGACTCCATCTAGGTCGTGTGCGTCTGGCTGGATTGTGGATGCATTAAGCAAAGCGGCACTTATCGTCCTCTCCACCATTCATCCCCCTCCCCGCTCCTCCTCCTCCTCCTCCTCCGCCTCTTTATCTTCAGCCTCATCTTCCCTCCTCTTCCTCCTACTCCTGCCTCACTCTCTTCCTCACACCGGAGCCAATTCGTCCCTCGTTCTGACTCATCAACGGCTCCCGCGGAGAGAGGACAGAACGAGCGGCGGATGTTACCGGGTGCGATAACGGATAATGACTACGAGAAAGCCAGGTGTAGACTCGCCCGTTGATGAATTTATACCTCTCCCCGTTTACTTCCTGGCTGCCCCGGTCTCTCTTTCTCGTTGAGCGTGATGTCAGTCTGCTGGGTGACGAGGAGTGGCGCTCAGGATCGCCCACTCACTCTATTTTCCTCTCGGCAGCACTGTGTTTCAGCGTTATTATCAATAATTACCCCCTTGGCTTTGCCAAATGGCCATTTGCTTTGCGGTAACACACACACTCAGACACTCTCAGACACTCAGGCATTTGAATAGATTTGAATAGACACATAATGCATACAAATACAAAGAGCCAAGTATGGTGTGTGTTATTGAGGGATAAAGAGAGAGAGAGAGTGTGTATTCGTGTGAGCCAGCACATTTGCAGTAGCGGTAACATCCAGAGGGCAGTGAGTCAATCTTGCCATTTCTTCCTGTAATCAGCTGCTCCATGACGAGACCACAGCAGAGATCCGATAACAAGGGCCTCACTTCTCTCTTCTGTTCCCTCTTTGTTCCCTTACAAAGACTCACACACTTTATACTAACAAACAATGCAGGTTGATTCCCTACTTATGCATTCTGTAAGGAATCTGTTTTTCCTCTTAAAAGTTGCGGCGGGTACAAAGTGTACAGATCACACCTCTTAAATTACCATCTTTTTCCTCTCTCTTTTTTGCGAGTCTCTTTTCCTGCGTTTGCCGAGTCCTCGTGTCCCCCTCCCTCCCATCCCCCGCGTGACTGGACTTAAAAGGCCAGTTTTGAGGGATGGCAAGCGTCACTCACTTCAGAGAGCCGGGGAGCGTAGGGGAAGAACGGCGACGGGATGGGAGGGAGATGAAAGAGAGAGTGCAGATGAGGTAGAGCAGGAAGAGGGTAGTTTTAAAGATTAATAAAGGATTGCCGGCTATATCGTTTGAAACCGCAGAATAACACAATTTTGCCTCACATCTTCAATGGAGGAGCTCTGTCCCAGAACGCTGTCTGTTTTATGAGGGGAAAAACCATTATCTGAAGTTCATCAATCAGTGATATATTCCGGTTCCAGTGTGTATGAGTGTGATCACTTCGGCAAATGAGTCACCCAACCTAATCCTTTGAAACGTACTTTCATTTTGTGATGATAAAGCGTGTTGTAAGAGTAGTTTCTCTGAGAGGAGGCGTTTCCACCAGCTTTGTGTCACGGACCCTCGGCTCAAAGGCCCGTACCAAAAAGGGAGGAGTTGACTTAAGGATCATTTATTAAACTATTAACATGAACCCATTCACAAGTGTGATGTGTAAGTAGGATGGAGTCAGTGGCGCTGTGGGGCGTCACACACCTCAACCCCGGCGTTTCTGCCAAGGCTAGTGAGTGATAGTAAGTATGTTTGGTAAAACTTAAGTACTAAGGTACTGATGACTGGCATTCACCCTCAGCCACTGTTTCCAATGTACCAACTGTTCCATGTTACCCGTTAGACAGGCTAGTACTCATTTTTAGCCCAGATTCAGCCCAGTCACTTCTCTGTGTGTGTGTGTGTGTGTGTGTGTGTGTGCACGTGTGCATGCGTGTCATCTTGTGCCGTCCTTAATCCCGCCCAGATTGAGGTCAGGGAGTTATTGGAGGACCTTAACCCGACCCTTGGAAAATGCTGAGATTGGCGCTCTTCGATTGGTTCTGTCTCCCGAACGTGTGTGTGTGTGTGTGTGTGTGTGTGTGTGTGTGTGTGTGTGTGTGTGTGTATAGAATCAGCTTTCACACACTCCACTCCTCTGGTGGGTCTACCGAGGGGGGGGGGGGGGCGGAATGGGTTGTTATGGTAACTCCCGGCTGTTCTAAGAGGCCCCTCAGCATCGTGTAGGAGGGTTGTTATAGCAACAGCAGGCTGTAGCGTAGGTGGGTTGTTGTGGTAACAGTGTGCCGATGCGAGGCTTGCCGTTCACTCACGGTTGACTGGAGTGTCAATGAGAGGGCTCTGCCACAGCGGGCTTCTGAGAGCCTTTCCACACAAATGAGAGTTTTGTCACGCCTGTGTAATGGCTTTGAAAATTGTCTTAATACCGTTTCAGACAGAACGCCTAATGGTGTATAAGACACGTTAGGCCTCGGTATAGGGCTCCGCTGCACTCGCCTCCTAGCAACACCTAAGTGCTTCCTACTATTAGCAGGGATGAGCAGACTGCTGGGCCTGACTCTCGTAACTTCGGTGCTGAAGCTGGCTGAAGTTCCCATGCTACGTAGTTTACCGCATAACGGTAACAAATCCAACCGGTCAGCAGAAAATATTTTTTAATACGACCTGTGAGTAGCGTTGGCCTACAGAGCAAGGTAATTGAAGTGCTTTTTTAGAGAGCTCTGCAGAGGATGAACTCACTTAGCTCTCATCAATATTCTCCAGATCCCTTCAAACCGAAGGTATTTATTGTCGGTGTTTGTTTGTTCTTCGCCGCCGCTGCGGTATCGAGCTCCAGAATCCCAGCGTCGTCTTACCGAGACACTGACCCACCTGATTACTCCCTCTCTTTTCATGCCTCTCCAATTTCATCGTTGTTCCTGTCTTTGAGGCGCTTGTTAAACTGCAGTAACCAGATGTCAAGCCCCCTTCCTCCGCCTCCTCTATCATTTTTCTCTGATCTCCTCGTCTTTGTTCCCCTGCTCGTTTCATTAGTGGCGTCTGGTTTTCTCTGTTCTCGCAAATCTCCCATCTCGGTCTCTCTCCCCACGTGTGCGTGCGCAGACGCATACAGACGTAGACGAGCGCGCGATGCATGCGATACATCTGTGCATGTATGCGCACACACACACACACACACACACGCACTAATGAACATAAACGCAGGAATAAAGTTGTTTCTTGCATCTTTGTTGATCCATGACTCATTTGTTGTCTTCACAATGAGAGTCCTTTAAGTGCCTGAATAGCCAAAACATGACAAAGCACTGCGCTAGTGTCGCGTCTCGTCACACAAAGCACTTCAGTTTCCGTCCAAGCAGGGCTCATCGCCACCGCACGGCATCGCAAGAAAGCCTCTCTCGGCATTATTCCCTCCATTCATTTTATCCCGGCCTAGCTAAATGGCTGACTGCTGCCCATTGTGAGTCCTTAACACTGACGTCTTTGTGCACTCTGTGTTTGATAGGCATTGCGTGTGTGTCTGTGTGTGTGTGTGTGTGTGTGTGTGCATTCACATGTATTTACACTCTCCCTGTGTTCTGGTTTGAGTCATTAGAGTTAAGCCACATCAGAGCGCCTGCAGCCTCAACCAGCTAGATCAGCCATTTCCTAGATGATGGGGAGATGAACAGGATATGGCTGTAATGCATGCACGCATTTGTCACACACACACACACACACACACACACAGCCAGTACATGTTAAGGCAAAGCGATGTTTATTTCCAGAGATGTGTGGAGCGTTACCAACCTCTCCCCGAAAACGATCATCTCTCTCGGTCTCCCTTGCCCGTACCCCTCTCTCTCATCTCCTCTGATCATAACCATCTGTCTTTGAGTCACTCCTCTGTTGTTGGCGGGTACTGTAGATGGCAGCGGCCGGGATGCATTCGCCACAGCTCATTTCACCGTGCTGTTTGTACATTTACAACGTGTGATCAAGTCTTCCGTTTGAGAAGACGTACAATCGCGAGAGGGAGCGAGGACGTAAAAGATGTCGGTCCGGAGGTGTTTTGTTTGTTGTGGTAACCCATATTGAATAGAGTGGGCCTGGAAGAAGTGTGTGGGGGGGGGTCCCAGGAGGCGTCTGGCCGCGTGAGATAGAGGAAATGCCATCAGCACGCTATGAAATGTGAAAGTCACGTATGGGAGAGGAAATAGAGGGCACTCACCTTGTAGAATAAAAGCATGGTTGCATTATTCCCACATTGGGTAGTAAATCAGATTTATGAACAACCTGCAACAGCAAAATCCCCCTTTTATTCCTCCCATCACAGTAGTTATAAACCAAAATAAAACCATAATCAAACCGCTTTGTCATGGACTGTCCACCACGTTACATATCTCTGTAACTACACGACATGCTATTTTAGGCATTTAGCAGAGACCCTCTTGGATCGGACCTGACAGTCTCTCTAACGTCAATGTTCACTATGTCCTGATCTTCATTCTGCTCTCTTTCCGCAGTCATCGCCGACTCGCTGACGGTAACGGCTCCAGCCCAGACCCTGTCCAAGGTGGAGGGCGACACGCTGCAGCTGACCTGCGAAGTGTCCCGGACCACCGCGCAGCACACCCACCTGTCAGTGGGCTGGTACCTGCGGTCCCCGGAGGACCCGGACGCTCCGCCCCAGGAGCTGCTCACCCTGTCGAGGGACTTTGTGCTGCGCTCCGGGGGGCCGTACCGGCAGAGGATGGCCGCGGCGGACCTCCGGCTGGACAAGACCAGCGCCACGGCCTACCGGCTGACCATTCACAAGCTGCAGCCGGTGGACCAGGGCTTGCTCTACTGCCAGGCCGCAGGAGTGGATCCAGGACGCCGACGACAGCTGGTTCGCCATGACCCGCAAGCAGGGCGACAAGACCCAGCTCCGCATTCAGCCCACCGGTGAGTGGAGTGGAGGGGAGGGGAGAGAAGACAGATAGGGAGGGAAGGGGGAGAGACAGAGGGTGAACTTGAGAGATGCTCTGGTCTTGTCTCATCCTTTTGACAGGACGTGGGCCTCCTCTGACTGCTGATCAGCATCTCCCACTAAGCTCATTAGCGCACTAAGAAGGGCTTAACTAAACCTCCACTGACTCTCCACTGTTGTATTTGTGTCTGTTTCACGGGCAGCATTAGAAGCACATCACTACTTCTCAGCTCCACACAGTGTGGGTGTCGGCTACGGGAGACCTATGGTTTCCATACGCATCATCTCCTCGGGCATCGAGCGGCCCAGAGGTCAGACGCCAAAAAAACGGGGTCATTTCCTCAGTGTGGATGTGACACTCTCCGTCAATTACACCGGTCTGTCGTTTGTGTTTGAGCGTAGTCGTGAACCGGAGAAACGGCGCCATGTTTTGTAGCTGTCGTCGATTCTTAGGCGGGGAGTTGCCCGGGGGAGGAGAGGAAAGGGGGAAAGTGGAAGAGACAGACAGAGAGGATGGTTGCCTCATAGGATAACGATCTGGTAATAAGCTGCCAACCTCTCAACCTGATGGGCGAAAAAACAAGGAGGGCTTCACAAGTTCACACAGACTTCTCTTCACATGCATACCCCCTCCTCCCCCCTCGGCCTAGACCTACTGTAATGAGACCGCTGTGCTGTGTTCCACACACACACAAAAAAATCCCTTATGTCTGCAAGAACGGCTGCAGAGATCTGTGATGAACTCCTTTCGCCATTAGCTGAATTACCAAGGCAATACTCATTGGCGGAGGGTCTCCTGCCAGTAAATCCTTTCAAAGTGGAATCGTTTTGCCTTTTCCATTAGGATCCCCTCTGGACCGATGGAACTTCGCGGTGCCCCAAATATAGTGTTGGAAGGATGAGAGGGAGGATCTGGGATGTAAAGGAGGTCTGTCAGATGAGCGCCAGCTACTGCAGGGAGGAGACAAAAGGCACAGAGAGCTCCCCTCTCAGCTCCCCTCCGTCACTCCCTTTCCTGTAATCTATAATGGATGGAAGTGTTGTTGCGTGACACGGGGAATACAGCGGGCTCGTGCTACCATGTGTGGTGTCTGTGTGCATCCTCATTGGTGTCTGTGTACGAGAACTATACTATACGAGGCATATACTACTGAGGTGACTTGGGTAGCCGACATTGCACTTGGAGGGGGAGAGAGAGAGAGGGGGGGGAGAGAGAGAGAGAGAGAGAGGGGGAGAGAGAGAGGGGGGGGGAGGGAGAGAGAGAGAGAGAGAGAGAGAGAGAGAGAGAGAGAGAGAGAGAGAGAGAGAGAGAGAGAGAGAGAGAGAGAGAGAGAGAGAGAGAGAGAGAGAGAGAGAGAGAGAGAGAGAGAGAGAGAGAGAGAGAGAGAGAGAGACTCCTTCATTAGACTCTTAGTATGGAGATGGAGTGGATCTTGAGACAGCAGCATCACCAGCTAATCACCCACAGCCAGGAGGAGAGAGAGATGAGCCACGGACAGAATCTTAATGCACCTTTCACTCTCTCTTTTTTCTACCGTCTCTCTCTCTCTCTCTTTGTCTCCCCCCCTCCTCCCGCCGTCCCTGCTCTCACATCATCTCTCTCTCTGTCTCCCCCAATTTTCCTGCAGTCATGTCTCCCACTGCATCTTATTTTCTGCTCCCTAACTTTTTCTCCTCTCTCTCTCTCTCTCTCTCTCTCTCTCTCTCTCTCTCTCTCTCTCTCTCTCTCTCTCTCTCACGCTGCTTCTTTGTGCTCTGTTTTTTGTTTTTGTTGTTTTGTTGTTGGTTAGTTTGTCTAGCTATAAACGCTAACATGTGGCAGGACCTGCGAGGCCGTCTGCTACCTCCGGTCCCTCTTCCTGTTAACATGGCCCTAATTGAGTTTCATGCTGTGTTGACCGCATCCTTGTCGAAGCGGGGTCCTCCTTCGCAATTACATACATGCTCACACACACACACACACACACACACACACACACACACACACACACACACCCCTCCCATTCAGGTGCCATAACACAATATCTTGCTGCTTCATTGAAGGTTTACCCAACCATTTGTTTTGCCCATGTGCATGTGTGTGTACAGGGTATGCGTCAGGCGTATGCGTGCACGTGTGTGTCAGTGCATTTATTTCTTTCCCCGTGTTGCGTGTGTAAACAATACCGCCCCCGCGTAACGAGCGCTATACCGACGGCAGGCTTTGAACTTTTCCACATGAGCGTGTTTCTCAGGAAGTCTGTTTTTAAAGTCTTTATAATTACAGCCGGGGGGGCTAGCACCTCACTGAGAGGCAAAGCAGACGTCTGATACGTACCGCGCTCGTCATCTGGAAATTAATACTGTAAATAAAGCGTGCACACACACACACACACACACAGAGACAACAAGACATGCATGTATAACTTGGCGGAGCGAGCCAGGACTGGCAGTGTTTATTCTGTCTATCCTGTCTCAAACCGTGCAGGAGGAGGAGAGAGTGCACGGCTCTGTTTCAGCCCGCTGAAGAGAATTTTAATTAGATGTGTTTTTTATTGCAGAGGTAAACTGAGAGAGAGAAGAGAGAGAGACAGAGAGAGAGAGAGAAGAGAGAGAGAGAGAGAGAGAGAGCTGAAAGATCAGCGTTTTACTGGGGCGCCCGCACTCTGTAACCTCAACCGTCTCTCTATTCCTATCTCTATCTCCACTCGTATTGTCTCTCTCTCTCTCAGCCTCTGACGCTATTTTAGAGCCTCCCCTCCCCTCCCCCTCTCTCTCTCAGCGTGTGGGTTCAGCTCCAGACTGTGGATATTTAGAGAACACAGTGTCATGCATTCAATTTTAGCCCATTTTCCAAACATCAGTCTCCGTCTGTGACAAACTGACAAACAGAAACAAATTGAGAACGCAGCATCACCTTGAACAGCTCTCCTCCCTCACGCCCACTCTTCCCAGTCTGTTGCTTGACTCAAATGTGAGTACCCCTGTTCAAGGTCTTTGTGTCGCTATTTGATGCATGTCTTAAAAATGTCTGCGCCATTCAAAAAGGGATTTGCCATTTCAGGCGTTGCGTTTTGTCACCCTGGGTTTTCCTGCTTCCAGTCCAACCCTTCCAGTGTTTTTGTGCAGTCTCATGCCCGCTTCCCTCCTACCAGACGTTGCTTTAATCCCCAATCCTCTTTTTTTCTTCCCCCCCCCTCAGATCGGGACTTCAGCATCCAGGTGAGCACGGAGCGACGGTCCTTCACGGCCGGTGAGCCGCTGGAGCTTCGCTGCACCATTGAGGCCCAGAACGTCCCTGAGCGCTTCTTCTCGGTGTCGTGGGTCTTCAGCAGCTCGCCGGTGGCCGTGGTGGGCCCCAGCGCCGTGCCCGTCCTGGGACCCGATTACGTCGCCCGCGAGGCCGCCGGCCACATGACCGTGCGCAAGGAGAGCGCCAACGTGCACCTGCTCAAGCTCCAGCGCCTGCGGCCGGACGACGCCGGGAAATACATCTGCCGCGTGACGGAGCGGGAGAAGACGCCCACGGGAGACTTCATCGACCGCAGCAAGAGGTCCCGCAATGTTCAGATCACCGTCCAGCCGCTCAGTGAGTAACCATCTATCCACACGGCCCCTGGCTCAGCTCTCCTCTGTCAATTACACTAAGACTGATGGGCCTTTTGATAATGATAGTTTTTATCTTCATGCCAGGCAATAGGCTCTCTCTCTCTCTCTCTCTCTCCCCCTCTCCTTCTCCCTCCCTCTCCCTCCACGGTGGCCTATCACGAGAGCAGCCTCTATTGTTAGCTGTGAGTAAGAAGGGGGAGGATAACGCTGCTCTTATTCCTGATGTATTTCCTGTGCGAGTGGATTGCTGAGGATCGGTAATGCAGCATCATGGTCCTTCCCATCTCCTTGGCTGAGCTCACGGGGCTGTAACACTATAGCAGGATAATGGAGAAGCTGAGGAGAGTCCAGGCTCAAGGAGGCTGAGCTAACAGCCATGAAATGAAAGCGTGGCGAAAGAGAGCAGCGGAGAATGGGGCCCATCTCTCCAGGGCCCTCTAAGTGGATCCCCCGGCTAAATTAATGTGTTCTGCCGGGGCCGAGCTGTCTCAGCCGGGCTGGCCGACGGGGCTGCGCCGGGGCTGGCAGCTGATGGATGCAAATTTACAAGAGAACCTTCCAGACCTTGCCCTGAATCCCTCTCTTGTCACTGAGATTTGCCTTCCTCTCTGTGGGAAGCAGCGATGAAGTGCCTCTGGGTCCTCGGCTTCATCCCCTCCTCTTTTCCCCGCATCTCCATTTCTCTCCGGGCTGGACCAGAGCGTAACAGAGCACCATAACTACCGAGTAGCTTCCCCTCTCGAAAACAGCCCACAGTACCTTAGCCTGGCCGCTCCACACCCCCTGCTAAATCAGCCCAAAACAATGGCCCCAGGCTGGCAGTAATCTCCAGAGAAACCGCTGTGTATGGGACTTTTTGTTTTTCCAACAAAAGACCTTAATGCCCCGTAAAGGATGTTTATAGAGTTTACACAGGATAATAGCTGTGGTTACTGGAGGACAACCCAGGGCGTGGAATGCAGCGGTAGGGGTCAGGCGGTATATATCTCCCCCTCTCTCGCTCTCTCTCTCTCTCTTCAAGACAGAGACAAGAAGCCGGTGGGGGGAAAAAAGTGCAAAAATGGAAGAAAAGTGTGAGGAGAAGAAAAGGGGAAATGAGGGGGAAAGCATCTACCTAGCCATTCTCTTTTCCTCGTCACAACCCAGCATGGGAAATGAGACAGAATGCATTATGTAGTTGGGGGGGAAAAAAACCCTGTTAAATGAGAGAGAGGGAGAGGAAGGAGAAAAGGATGAAGGGCTTTCCTTTTGTTCATTTAAGTGTGAAAGAACTAAGGAGCAGCTTTATTCCATATTCACAGAGAGCTCATGCTTATTAGGAAGGCTGGCGAGCTGAGAGGGGAACCGGCAGAGCTCGGCCCCCGGGGGGGAGAAGGGAGAAGGGGGGGGGGGGGGAGAGACCGTTAGCCTCATCCCTCCGAGACCCCACCGCCGGCCCCCGGGGGCCTAAAGGGGCTTTTAGGTCCACCAGAGCTCCGCGATGTTTGAAAGGAGAGCCGAGGAAAGCAGAAAAACACTGGAGAAGAGCCAAAGACTTTTATCCTCCCCCCTACTTCTGAGGCCGGGATCCTACTGAAGCCGGCGCCCCTGTGATGTCAGCCTTCTTCTCCCCCCCCCCCCGCTGCGCCCATGTGGACCTGGTCAACGCGCTGCACCGAGTTGAGAAGCAGGATCTTAACCCACAACACACAAAACCCACCGGGGCCTCTTCCCTGCTTGTCAGTCCGATGTGCCCGAGGCCAGTTACAAAACAGCAACTGGCGTCCTCTCACACACACACACACACACACACACACACACACACACACACACACACACACTGCTTATACAGGCTTTTCTTATCCTCTAGAGAACAGGCACAGTGATCTGTCTCACCGCCGCTGGCCTCCTGTACTCTTTGAATGTTTCACCGTAGGAAGTGTGATGCCGTTGTCTCTGAGAAAGCGTCGGCAGTGTTAGAAGTGTTTTAGATTTCCAGTAACCTGTTCAGACTCCCTCCCCTCCCCACCTGACGTCACGCCTCGTCTCACACTCTCCTCCTCTCCCCCCTCCCGTTCTCTTCTCCCCCTCTCAGAGAGTAACATCACAGTGTCGCTGTCCAGTAACTTCTCCGAGGTTCAGGAGGGCGACGCCGTCCAGTTGACCTGCGCGGTCCACGCCACCACCGGCCCGCTCTCCGTGTTCTGGCAGTGGACGGACAAGCAGGGGACCGGGCCGACCCAGGAGCTGGCCTCCGTGGACCGGGACGGCACCGTGCGGCACAGCCCCGCCTACAGCGAGCGCTCCGGCTACGGGGAGATCCGGGCGGAGAAGGTGCGGGCCGACGCGTACTCGCTTTCCCTGTACAACGCCTTGCCCGGGGACGAGGGCCAGTACCGCTGCACGGCCACCGAGTGGCTGCAGACCGGCACCGAGCCGGAGCTCAGCTGGGACAAGATAGGAGAGAAGTCGGCCGCCAAGACGATCGCCGTCAAGACCGTCGGTAGGTCCGCCCTCACACTCTCATCAGTCAGTAAGGCACGTTAACACTCTTTACACCTCCGAGACAGTCGAGGTCGGCGCACGCCAAAACAAAGGGAGACTTATGGTTTGTGTTTTCCTGGGGATTGATGAAGACAGAAAATACAGTCCGCAGAGCAGAAATACAGCATGGTTTATTCATGCACCGCCCTGGGGGAAGAGCTATTATAACACACACACACACACACACACACACACCCTCGCGCCACCTGCCACACATCAGGAGCAGTTTTTCCGTGACACAGGATACCTCCCATCACACACACAAGCACACAGGCACACCGCACACATTAGGATTAGCCGGAATTATTAGAATGGAAATGCGGCGGCAATGTGTTTCACAGTCTGTGGCGCTCCTCTGTCAGCGGCAGAGTTAAGCTTCCACATCCCCGGTACGGGCTGAGGAAGGCACTGGAGCGGAGCACCGACGAGCTGGCAGGCCAGAAGCACTGGGCTCGACACACACACACACACACACACACACACACACACACACACACACACACACACGGTCGACGGATTAGCTCTTAGCAGCGGGACACAGCGGTGCTGCAGAGAGGAGATGTCAGTTTTTAAGTGGCCATTTGTTAAGATCGACCAACAACAGAAACATTAGTTTGAGCAACAATGGGCGCCATGGCGCAAATGAGGCAAGAGAAGCCGCTTGACCCTCGTGAGTCGTACTCCTCGACATCTCTTTTCCTTCCCCTCGACGTGTTTTGATCAAAGGAATTTGTTTTAAACAAGTTGAAGCTGTTGTGGGACGATAATTGTATTTTCCACTTAGTGTTTTTGAGCTTTTTGTCCTTGGGTTTTGTCACTTCTGCTTCCAGCCGCACTGTTTATTTGAGCAAACACATACAGATAGACAGCCTATGCTCTTTTTTTTTTTTTTGTTTTCTTTTTTTAATTTCTCCTCTCTCTACAATTCGTAGCTTCCTCCTCTACGGATTGCCTCCCCTTCTTGCTGTCTGGGCCTGCAGGGGATGGGAGAGGGATGTCCTCAGGGAGCCCTGTGTTTGTGTTGCCACGGTGAAGGCAAAGGTGCTCGTTAGAGAGTCCTTTGGTCCTTGCTAGCTGATTGGCTTAAGGGGCCCCTGGGGTGTCTGGGGTGGCAGGTCTGTGTGATTGAGAAGCCCGGGCTGACACACACACACACACACACACACACACACACACACACACACACATACAGTAGATACACATCCACGCACTCTCCCATTCATTCACGCGCACGGCGAAGGACACAAACGGGGGTTCATGTTTATTCACACAGAGACAAAGACGGAGCTGTGTGGGGAAAATGGATCGGCGTGAAATCCCCTTTTTCTGTCACAGACGCAGGGCAAACAGTGAGGGAGACGGATGGACAGGAGGGGAGGCGAGAGGGGGAGAGTTATTGTCTAATAGAGAGTTATGGCCCCGGGCGGCTGTCTTAGCGGTAGCCAAGTCTGGACATGAAGCCATCGATTACGCACCCTGAAGGACACCAGGGACGATGGCTGTCCGGGAGAGAGAGAGAGAGGGGGGACAGATGGAGAGAGAGAGAGAGAGACGGGACTGTTGACAAGAGAATAATGGAGAACTCTGCAAAGTCTCAAGGAAATGAATTATCTCATCTGGCAAAAATCAGACTTCATCAACATCCCTCCACCTCCACCCCCCCCTCTTTATTTATCCATGTCTGTCTTTCTCACACTCTCACTCGATGAAATGGCCGTAGGAAGGCCGTGTTATTAAAAGGGTACGGAGGAATATAGAGGGATTTCTCTTCATCTAGCCTCTCTCTCTCGCCTCCCTCCCTCACTCTCCAGTGTAGGTGTACGTTGGCAGTAAAATATACGGCGTAGTTGAGCGTTGTTGTCTTAATGAGGACGGTCTGGGCTTGGCAAAGCAGCGGGGCATAGATCGAACATCGGCGCTTAGAGGAAATCTCTCCCGCGGGTATTGTCTATTGCATCACCGTTAGTTTTGATGCACACTCTAACACTTACACACAGCGCACATTTACGTTCACACAAAGACACACACACACACAAGCTAAATGACCCAGGGGATCGATCTCAACCACCGTTTTTCCACACGCCCAGTGCACCCTGGGTAAATGCTGTATCTGTTCCTGCAGGGGGCTTTGTTCCCTTGAAGCTGTTTTTTTTTTTTTTTTTTTATAAATGGAAACTTCCTTCCTGTAAACCAGCACAACCACTCAAGTCATCTGCTGAGACTCAATCACCCGGGCAGTGTGGTGTTGTTGATGAAGGGCAATTGATTGAAGGGTTCAATAACTGAAGCTTAGTTTCCTCATCCTAACAACAATCCTCTTCCCCCCCGCCTAGAGTCCTCGTTCATGGTGTCGGCCTCGTCGCGGACGCCCAGCGTGACCTACGGGGATTCCTTCGACCTCCTGTGCCTGGTGAAGCCCCGGCACAACCCGCGCGTCCCCACCTCCGTCACCTGGCGCTTCAAGCCGGCGGGGCGGCGGGCGCAGGGGCCCGACGGCGAGGGCCAGGGCGAGTTCAAAGACCTGGTGACGTTCACCCGCGAGGGCACGCTGCAGTGGGGGGAGCAGCTGCTGGGCCTGGGCACCCGCACCACCGTGGACCGCTCCCACGCCAACACCAACTTCCGGCTGTCGGTGACGCGGGCCGGGGCGCCGCGAGGCCGGCACCTACCAGTGCTCCGCCGTCTTGTGGAGGAGGAACTACGACAACAGCTGGAGCAGAGTGGCCAACCGCACCTCCAACCTGCTGGGCATCAGTGTCCTACAGCCAGGTACGTGCCTAATTGGAATGGACACAGACCAGCACACAAACTGGGTTAAACGCTGGTGCAGACACACACACACACACACACACACACACACACACACACACACAAGAGTGAATTCTGTCGAGCTGAGAGGAATTCTCCCTGCTCTAATTGCTCTTAGTCTCTGGTTTAGCCACTAATTGGTGTGTGTGTGTGTGTGTGTGTGTGTGTGTGTGTGTGTGCGTGCAGGGCAGGGTGGAGTCTCCTAATGGAGCAGAGTGAATGGATCGCTAATATCCCCCAGGAAGAGAAACGGAGTGAAAATGTGGGGGGAGAGAGGGGAGGGGAGCAGGGGACTGAGACAGAGAGGAGTGAGGCAGCATGATAAAGGGAGTGAGCGATCTGTCCTTGAACTTCTTTCCTCAGTGGAGACATTATACTGTCTGCACCGCCCTCATTGGACCTCTGTGTGCCGCACACACACACACACACACACACACACACAAAAACACATCCACACACAGCCCAATTAGTCGCTGAACACACACACACACACACGCCAAAACAGACAGACACACACAATAGCACCAGCACCAGTTTAGCCCAGCCCGGTGTACGTCAGCAGTATGACACCCCCCCTCCTTTATTTAGGTGAGTGTGCCTGTGCAAACACCAAAGAAGTGGAGTAAAGCATTGTGGTACATGTAGTGCTCCTCTTTCCTCTCCTCCTGCCTCAGAGGCCCAGAGTGGGTGGATTTGCATGGGGGGGGGGTTAGAGATCACCATGTCTGACGTGAGCGAGGTGCGTGGGCGGGGTGAGAGGTAGGCTGTCAATGAGATCAGCAGTCATGCACCGTCTTTCGCTACGCGGAGCTGGTGTGTGTGTGTGTGTGTGTGTGTGTGTGTGTGTGTGTGTGTGTGTGTGTGTGTGTGTCTGACCATGAGCATGTGTAAATGTGTATGTGTAGGTGGGGATAAGTAACAAGCTCGCACTGAGATCAGTTGACAGACTGCGGTGATCAATAAGGCTTTCAAAGTGAGCCAGTGGAATTTAGTCACATGTAGAGCTTCTCATTGCCTTTGCCACGTTGCCTCTATTGATCCAGACGCACACAAATGTAAACTGGGGTAAACAGCCGCTCACTCTCACTCTCACACACACACACACACACACGTAAACAAGCACCCCAGCTCCGAGACACTGCTTTACTTGCTTGGCTAACAGTGCTCTGACCTTAACCACTCGAGCAGCATGCACAGCGTCCCCAGGCCCTTCAGGACTTATTTGGAAATCGACTTATCACCCTGAATGCTCATTTAGCTTCCCCCCATGTGCAGTTTACTTTGTTTATCCTTAGCCAAGAAAAGCCGAGGACTCACACCAACACATGCACACACACACACACACACGTACACACTTTTGCAGAAGGCTGCCAGGTCGCAGGGGGAATAAATGGCTCAGTCCTCCTCCCACTCTCTTTTTCTAGCAGCGTCTCCATGACAAAGTGATCAGTTACCTTGGCAATGCCATCAGTAACTGTGACGGTGTGATCAGTTGCCATTGGAAAGCCATCAGTGACGGTAACTGCGCGATCATTCTTGGGGCGTAAGTGCACTCTCTCACGGGAGAATTTGATAGGACGGGAGAGTGAGTAATCCCCCCCCCCCCCCGTTCCCATTGGCTGCCGAGGCCCGGCTCAGTCTTGGCCACGCCGAGTTTTTCGGTTGTGGAGTCGGACTGATAATTCATATCAGAATGTAGGACGTCTCTGCCTCAGGACTCTCCCCCATCTGTTTTTCCTAAATGTTACTGCTCCTGGCGGCTGGCATTTTGGGTTCCTCTCCCTCAAAGAAGTAGGATAAAGGGGAGTGTGGGTAATGAGACGTGGGCGAACGCAGCATCTGACCAGATACATAATTGAGAGACTTTAAATCATGCTTCCAGAGGTGCCTGCTCAATATGGATGAGCTGCCTCACCAGCATTGTGTGTGTTTGTTTGTGTGTGTGTGTGTGTGTGTGTGTGCGTAATGCCCTTGTGACCCTATTTCCTGTGATGTGCCTTTTAAGAGCCTTCATATGCAACACCATGCATATAAACAGAGCCCGGCTCACCCCTGACGCCCGACACCACAGCAGCAGCGCCGAGTGCTTATGTCAGCTTGCCCGACGGTCCATTACACCGCGGTCCCGTACGCTCAGAAGAAAGACACGTGTGTGTGTGTGTGTGTGTGTGTCTAACATATGAAGATTTGAAAAGGCATAATGGGGCTCCTCATTAAACTTGAGTTAGAGCTTCAAAAGAGTGGCAGCTAGCATCAGAAGTAGTGCACTTGATCCAACATTCATGCATCTTAGATCTGCCGAACCGAAAGTTGGCCGGTAGATAAAAGCCCATCCAAACCCACAGAGAAACAATCAGCCGGTCAGTGTGGTGTTTTGTTGAACGAGTGAGGTGCCTGTAGCCGAAGCCCAGGCCTACTTCCTGTCCTTCCTGCAGTAGCAGCCAGGGTCCTAGTCACCAGGGTCCTAGTCACCAGGGTCCTAGTCACCAGGGCCATATCAGAGGAGGTCACCGGTTCACTGTGCAGGGAGACACACACAGAAACATGTCTCTCACACACACATACACACACATATTATTGTTATGTTCATCGTGAGCACATCCTTGTTCAGCACTTGGGCTCGAATTAGCCCCCACAGGCTACATTCAGGAGAGAGCCTCACTCACTCACACACACACACACACACACATATACCAGGGGATTGCCTCCCAGAGCAAAAGTGTAATTATCTTATCGTAGAACACAGTTCCATATTAGCCTTCGCTGCTGAAGATCTGCACAAACACACACACACACAAAACCGAACACGCAGCGGCAGGAATATTAGATTTCACCTGATTGTGTTTTCTCTTTGTCTCTTTCTGAAATGCAATAAGAGCAAACACATGTTCAGCATGGCAGATCGCCAGGGAAGCCTCAGTCTCCACGACACAATCTAATATCAGCTGCTCATAACTCAAAAACACACGCACATCTCATCTCTCTGAGTCACACACACACACACACACACACACACACACACACACTGTACACACGCAAAACTAATTATGCAGAATCTTCCCTAATGGAACTGGAGTTCAGATTAATGACGGTTTGGGGAATTCAATACATTTTTCTCATCATCGTAGAGGGCGTGTGCATGTGCGTGTGCATGTGTGTGTGTGTCTTGAGGAGTGTGGTATTAAGATCGCCTGGTTATTGTGCTAGAACGAGGATGGTGATGGAGGGGGGTGTCCTACTTAGAGTCTCTGCTCATCTCCAGCCACACCTACACTCACATGATCAGCTCTCCTCTTCCTCTCTCTGGTAGGGACTTGTGGGTTTCTTCCAAGTCTCTCTCTCTCTCTCTCTCTGTCTCTCTCTCTGTCTCTCTCTCTCTCTCTCTCTCTCTCTCTCTCTCTCTCTCTCTCTCTCTCTCTCTCTCTCTCTCTCTCTCTCTCTCTCTCTCTCTCTCTCTCTCCCCCCTCTCTCTCTGGTGGTTTAGGTGCTAGTGGGTGTCTTCTCAGTTAATGGGTGCTGGCACTAACAGATGCCAATGAAGTGCTTTGCCACCGAGCCGTTATTGATAGCATTGGCGGCGGCGGCGGCATGGCGATGGGAGGTTCCCGCTTATCGGGACCATGGATGGGAGCCGTCTATCTTCATTAAGGCCCGGGCCTATCTCCCTCATGTACTCCTCTCTAGCTTCCTCTCTGTCTCTGTCTTTCTTGTGTTTCTCCCCCGATCCCCATAAGTCTCTTTTTAATGTCTTCTTTTTTTTTCCCCTTCACCCTCACTTTATTGCATGTTTCCCTCCACGCACGCCCCCAGCTTCTCTCTCACTCTTTTTTTTTTTTTTTCAGTATTTTATAATTCCCTGCTTCCCACCTCCTCCTTGTAATTCCCTCCATTATGTTTACATTTCTCTTCAAACAGCTTCTTCTACCATTGTCAGTATTTTCATGAATAATAAGGGTATGGCTGCTGTGCTTGCGCAACACCAGCTTCATCACGGTGTTATTGGCAGTGACAAGCTTGTAAATCTTTCTCTGCCCTGTTTTTAGCTGCACGGTACAGTTTGGGTTTGCCCACAAGCTTACCCCAGGCAGCACCCCGTGCACTACACAACCTACCTCTCCCTCACACACCACATACTTATGGTTTACATAAGCATGCACAAATAATCAAACACACTCTCACAGTACACACACACACATTCACATGCAAACATGTGCACACACATGGTCACAATGGGTGATAAATGAAGAGCCTTTGTCTGGGGCGCTGAAACAGAAAATAATTCCATAAAAGGCTTTTGATTAATCACGCCTGTTTCAGACACTCAAGGTCAGACTCTTCCCTATGTCTTCTTTTCACAAGTGCTACCCCCCTTTCTCTCGCTCTCTCTCTCGCTCGCTCTCTCTCTCTCTCTCTCTGTCACACACACACACACACATATATATATGTCACATGTCAAGTCCAATCCAATCTAGGCTTCATTTCCTTGTTCTGCCCAATCTGCAGACACAATACGATCTCTGTGTTGAGTCCCTCCATCTCTCTTAAGCACCTGTGTGTGTGTGTGTGTGTGTGTGTGTGTGTGTGTGTGTGCGTGTGTGTGTGTGTGCGTGTGTGCATCTGCCCCGCTGCCGCTGTAATTGAAGTCGTAACTCAGCCATCTACAGTGCTGCTTCTCCCCATGTAAATCAGTGGCTAATAGAAGGAGCAGTGGAGAGGCTCAGTAGTGCAGCCTCCTGCACACACACACACACACACACACACACACACATATATAATGTGTTTTATGCTTATTGGCAGACCCCTTTCAAGTGCACGCATGCAAGCACACAGCTCAATCTGATGTGCCGTTATTCTCTCCCCTCCCATGCCTGCTTCTTGTGGGCCATTAATCTCCCAGAGTTCCCCTGCCCTGACCCCCTGTCTGAACCCCCCTCCGCATCCGCTTTCCCGTTAGGCCAGGCTGCGTCCAGCCATCACTCTCTCCGACAGGCAGGAAGAGAAAGTGCAGAGCGTGCGTCTGCGTGGTGGTGGTAGTGGTGGCACTGGTGTGTGTGTGTGTGTGTGTGTGTGTGTGTGTGTGTGTGTGTGTGTGTGTGTGTGTGTGTGTGTTAAGGGCTGCCGTTTTGTGCACGGATCCCTGTAATTAGCCCAATCAAATGATATTGGGCTGGGGGGGGTTGAAAGGGGCGGGGGGGGTAGTGGTAATCTCCCTATGACACAATGGGATCAGAGATACATTAGATCCATTAGCATAGAAATTAGGCTCCCATTATAGCTGAGCAGCCGCTCCTCAGCCGGGGAGACCCCATCCCTCATCTCTTCTGACTTTGCAGCCCACTCTGGTCTCTGTCCCCCCCCCCACCCACCCCCATGACAAGAGGTCCTGGCATGCAGGGGGCTGGAGGTGGGCGCGTGGGTGTGGGAGGGGTTGGCAGGGAACAGTGACCAAGCCAAAATTAGCTTTTCTGCAGGGGGATCAGGGCGTGTCTAAGCCCTCAGCGCTGACATGCTCAGGGTCCCGGCTGTGGATTAGCCCAGGGCCGGGCTAATGCTAATGCTAAAGGCGGAGCAGGCAGCCTTTAAGACCGTAAGCCCTCTGGAGTGGAGCTGGAGAGGCTGCCTGCTGCCTCCCAAATCCCCCTAGGAGCATGTTCTCGCTTCCTGTCTTTTTACATCTCTCTCATCTTTTTCTGTCTCTCTCCCTCCCTCCTCCTCCCCCTCCTCCTCCTCCCTCTCTCTGGTAGGTGCTTGTGAGTATCTTTTCAGTGAGGGGATGTATCCCTTAACGCTCACTTTTCTCTCATCCCACCCTCCTTAACCCCTCCTCCCTCTCTCTCCCTCTCTGCTGTTTGTACATCCCTCTCATTTCTTCCTGTCTCACCTGTCACCCCCCTCCCTCTTTCTCTCCCTATCTCTCTCTCTCTTGCTCTCTCTCTCTCTCTCTCTCTCTCCTTTGTATCTGTCTTATCACTCTTGTCCGCTCTGGCCTTTCTTCAACTAAGCAGAAGCATTACATCCTTGCCCCAATGGAAAGGCTGTCAGCTCAGTGGTCATTAAGCACATTATTAAACTAAATTTAAAAAGAGCCCCACGCTAAGCCGAGACCCCACCAGCACCTCTTCATTTAGCCCTCATATATATTCATGAACCCTCCGGTGAGGTTGCATATTCATGTTGGACGGCAGGTGATTAGACAGGATGTGATTGGCAGAGATATAGATCACGGGGCGATGGAGATAAGACAACAGAGGTGGAGACGGGCGACGATGGAAACACAGGGATAGATTGCGATGAAGGGAAAAGATGAGAGGTGGAGCGGAGATAGTCGCCTCCGTGTTAAGGAGCCTGACTGGAGCAGGAGTAGGGAACAGACGTGGGCAATGTTCGGATTTTCCTTTGTAGCCAAAGAATAAATCTACCGGTCTTTGATATACAGTAAGAATCTATTCCCCTCAATTGCTCTTACACACCTGAACACTTGACCGGGCTGTTTGTGACCCCTTTGAAGTAGTCCTGAAATTGGGTTAGAATTGGGTTAGTCTGTGTGTGTGTGTGCATGTGTGCAGTTGTTAGTGTACGTCGAGATGCTGCAGCCTCAGCCGTGCACACTGTTTCCCCCGCGGACCATAAAATATCTCACAAAAGACGTTTTCATCTGCTCCGCTCTCGGCTTCCCAAATAAAGCGCTGAGTTGTGCGGTGTAGCTATCGGGCGGGGCGGGGGACTGCTTGCCTTCTCTTGTCTTTCTTCCTCGCCGAAACTGGGCTGCTGTTTGTGGCCATTGTGTGCTTAACACCACTGATAAACAAAGGGGATAAAGGCAGCTTTATCTCAACCCTGCAGTTTGTGCAGCAATTAAAGGAGACAAATTGGAGGCATGGGGATGAGACCGATCTATTTATTGAACATCATACATGGTTTTTGTCACTTGCCAGGATGTCATTGGAAATGAGGATATGTTCAAAACTTGTTTAAAGAAAAAATAAATAAATATAATGTTTAGTTGCATGTTGGCACTGCAAGTTTCCCTATATTCATACATGGCAAAAAGCAGTGAAATAGTGTTCAAGCAGGCCTCATTTAGACAATGTTAAATTTGAAATACAACAAACCTCAACTCTCTCTACCCGGCTGGTTGAGCGCTGGAATCAAAATAAACAGCTTGATTCTGTCATAGCGTCAGCATTTCATTTATTTCAATGCCTTTCCTTTCCATTGTGATGGTAACCGATATCATTGAAGCTGCTCCTGAAATGAGTTCCTTTCAACTGCTGGGGTTTCAGGGCTTCTCCTGTCAGGTTTAATCTGGCTTTGCATCTACCTCAGCTTCGGACTCCCTATCGAGGCCTTTTCCCCTTCCTCAAACTGTCAATGCACGGAAGAAAAATTAATTTTCTACTCGTTGATGTGTGATTACGTGACTTATTGAATATATAGACTCCACTAGCAGCTGGAGTTCAATATTGGATCAAAAAAAGTTACCTTCCGTCGTCAAGTCGATATCGGGTCTCACACAAGCGGGTGAGAGGTTTGTCTATAGATTAACCAACTCAAAGCTTAGCGCAGGTTCAATCAGGAAGACTACCTGGCTTGTATCTCCTCTCCGTATTGTTACTCCAGGTAGTCTCACACCATTGGTCTTTGCTTAGCCAATTATCCAATCGGCTTCCTAAGCAAGGACACTTTCCCACCCTCTTGGGGAGCCACTGGCAAACTGCCACAACCATATATACACGGTTACTTGCCCCACCTCTGCGTTGCTTCCATTTCGGTGATCGTTTACTACGCTCCACCACCACCAGCGCCAGGCTCCAGTTGGCCACCTGCGGGTTCTTCATTCCCCCCAAATGAAGGAGCAGTTTCCACTCGGGGGGGAAGTTTCCTGCTCTTCAGCGATTCATGGGGTTCTCATTACACCCCATGAATACTTTTGTTCAGTTGGAGCCACCGCCAACGTCCATTTGGTTTCTGTTCATTGTCTAATCAAAGCTTTATTTCACATTTGCAAATTAGTCTCTCCTGATTGAACTGCAATGATGCCACATGCTCAGCAAAACGCTGATGCACACACACAACTACAAACGCATCCAGTGGAGCTGAGATAGTCGTGGGTTAAGAGGCTCTCTCTGAGCATACAGTTCATTTCATCTCCCAGCTGCTTTCTAAAGTACTTTTTAAAACATTTGTTGATCCGCTGTGGAGAAACTTGCCCGCGTTTCTGCAGAGCAAAGAATCTTAATTACCGTCTGGTGTAATCATGCCTGGTGATAGAAATGCAAGGCTCTGGCTGTGTTTAATTGGGTCTGCCGCTCCTGACTGGAAGCCACAGCAGGAATCTCACAGGTATTCTAGCCACTCCCCCCCGTTGTCCATGGAGACGGGGTTGCCCTGGAAACCACAGTGGCGGGGTGGAGTGTGTGTGTGAGCGCGTTATCACACCATTCATGTTCAAGGTTAACTTCAAAATGATTATCTCCTCCCATCTCCCATCCGCTTGGCTCTCAACTCCCAGATGATTTCCCTGTGAGTCGTGTAGCGAGGAAAGCTTAGATACTCCAAAACATACAGACACACAAAGAATGAGGAGAATAATTCAGAGCCTGCTGGGTATAGTAAGGGCGCACGCTTACATAGACGGACATCGGCGCCAGGTTTGACTGGCACATTCCCTAATGCAGAAGGGAGGTGACAAGTTTATCCAATTACGGATTTGTTTTACTTTTGTGTCTGTTCCCCTGAGACCCATTAAAGAAACACACTAGCAGGAAACATGCAAACACACTTTAGATGGATATTGACAGCCTTGCTAACACACAAGCCCCCCCCACACACACACAGGAAAGCAACTCTTGCTGGAGAGGGAGTGCACGCAGCATATACGCGATGAACGGCCTCGTTACAAATCCATGATTGAACAGGCTCCATTATGCCTGCTCAGTCTATTCCCGGAGCGTCGAGATTCTCTCCTCCTCAGCACCACGCGCAAAGTAACACGGCACTTCTTGCACATCACACAGTATTTTTCAGCCGATGGTATTCTACATCCTCATCAGCAGATGCATTGTTGTGCTGCGGTAAGAGGGATGTAGCGCTCGTTCTCAGCGGGAACGGACACGTGTCGGTGGATGTGAAGCGGCTGGTCTGTGAATTCGCTGTTTACAGCAGGGGCATCCGGGAGGCCGCTGACGCCGCTTCAGCTTTTTCCTCTTCCATCTTTCTCCCCATCTCTTTCTTGTTCTTTGCTTAGTTATAATAACTTGTGATAGCTTATGATGCTACCTAATAGGGCTTGAATAATTAGCCTAGTTCAGCTTTGAAAAGGCGATCCTGTAAACACTGATGTAAGGCAACAGGCTTCCAGCCCCCTAATTTTTCTCCTGGCTGCGGATTCAAAACTTCAAATGGGAACGAGGGGAGAATTGCTTTGTCCTGTGCCAATCCAATCCAACATGGTTCCACTTCAGGAGGTTCTGAGGTAATTCTCCTGCAAAAAAAAAAAGATTGCCAGGAGTCCGCCGGGCTCGGCAGTAATTCCGGATGGGGAGATTGCCGAGCTTCCGAGTGATTCTCTGGTGGGTAGCGAGGCAATGATGGTGACTAATTTGGGATGATCACTCAAGATGCCATCGCACAGTGAGGTGGTCCGGCGACGCATCTTTTCGAAATGCAACCCGAACGCTCGCGCATCATGCAACACACACACACACACACACACACACACACACACACACACACACACACACACACACAGGAAACGCCGCATAGCAAACACTGACCATTCAGGCACACTCGCCACTCTGTGGGTAAGGGTGGAATTTTTCCGGGCAGATGGCTGTGACTCCAGGCAGTCAGACAGTCAGTCATAGCAGAGCTTAGCCCAAGCTAGGGAGAGGACATGATGAAAGGGGAGGTGGGGGGGGGTTGTTAAAGAAAGGAGGGAAGAGGGGATAGAGAGACTAAATCAGCTAAAGTGGCAGAGCTGTACTATTTCATGCCGTATGACAAGGAAGGGAAATGAGAATACAGCAACTCTTATGGCGTGAGAAATATATTGCTGTCAAGTGTTCTGCTTCAAATGAGATGTATTGACCATTTTTCATGCTCTGTGTCACTGAGGACTTTGTGTTGGTACATAAAGTGTGTATGGATATTGTGTGTGTGTGTTCCATCAGGTGTGTGTGTTTAAGTATCGATGTGTTTTGCGTGCGTGCGCATGCTTCGTGCTCAGCCAATCCCCTGACAGCGGGTGTCACACCTGATGTACCTGCAGCTAATCCTGTCCCACACCCGATGTCGCCGTAACCAATCCCGTCACAGCACCCTAGGGCAGCCTCGGCTCCTCCCCCCGGAACATCTCAATCTGACCCCTCCCTCCCCTCATCCCGTTGCCTCGCTTCCTCTACTCGCTTGACTTTGTAAATACGTTCTCTCCTCCTCGCTGGCGGACTGACAGACCCCCTGCTTTTATCTTCCGATCCTTCCTAATATATACACAGCACTCCTTTACAAACCACCGTCTGTTCTTCTGCTCTACACCTTATCTTCCATTTTTACCTTTACACAAACAGACCTCCCCATCCCCTTATCTTTGATTTGCCTGACATTTCCTCCTCCTTTCTCTCTCCCTATTGCTTCCTCTCTGTCACCTGCAGTACCCGCCCACGCACCAGTATCTTACCCTGCCCCGCTGCCACCAGACATAAACCCGGCTACAGGCCGTCTGTCACAAAACAGAAATTGCATTGTGTACCTGTCACCAGCACTCACACTACTCCTCACCCAGAGGTATAACTGTTTGCTCTCTCTCTCTCTCCCCTCCCCCCCGTGCCCTTCCCTCTCTCCCTCCTGCAGTGAGCAAGCTCCGCGTGCAGAAGACCAACCAGTCTCAGGCGTACCTGGAGGACAGCCGCGTGAGGATCAACTGCTCCGTCACCGCCCAGACCGTGCCGGACTCCCAGCACGCCGTGCTGTGGTACGTGCGGCGCGCGACGGGGGCCGAGGCGGACGAGCTGCTGCTGAGAATCGAGCGCTCGGGGGCCTTCGAGTACGGCGCCTACGCGGACGAGGAGAGGCTGCGGCGCCGCGTGCAGGCCGAGAGGCTGTCGCCACGTCTGTACGCGCTGACGCTGAACAGGGCGGAGAGCAGCGATTCCGGGACATACTACTGCCTGGTGGAGGAGTGGCTGAACGACCCAGACGGGGCCTGGTACCGGCTATCCCGCGACTCTTCAGGGTTCACTCAGGTCCTGGTCAGACAGCCAGGTAAGCACGGGTCAGACCAGCTGGCCTCTTTATCTAACAGTGGTTATTTCCCCCCCACTGCAGGGAGGCAGCAGCTGCCACTCTGTGCCGCTACTGTTTTACCTCAGCTCCAGTTTGAGCATAATAAACCCATTTCCCCTCTTACAAATGACCCCTCCCCCCCCTCTCTCTTTGCCCTTTGTCCTCACTGCCCTCCTCTTTTGCCTCCCACTTCCACCTGCTCGGCTCAAGGCGGCCTCGCTCCGATGACCCCATCAGCGTCCACCTGCCCTGGGCAGAGCTCAGGTGGCAGTGTAAGACCGGGTGTAGCGCCATGCCAGCTGCCATATGGCATGCCAGAGGACAGAAGCCTGGCACAGATGAGGAAGCAAATCCTCTGGTCCCGCACTCAAAAACCTCAAAGGATTTGAAGCCATGGCGTATCCACCCTGCCCCCCCCCTCCTCATACCTGCAGGACCTTTACTTGGCTGACTTTCCCGTTAGCCCTTACCACTGAGTTCCTGCAGCTCTACGCCGAAACCCCGTGCTCCCAAATGCAAATGCCCAACTTCACACCCCTAGCCGCCGCCCCCCACACTAATAAACCCTCCCCCTTTTTTGGTGTGGTATCTGTTTTCTCACACCAGATGAAGGTGACTTCTCCCAGACATCTCTGAGAGCCACTTTGTTGTGCCAGGGGTCCTGTTTAGGATGCAGAGTGAACTCCACGGTGCGTCTGTGGCATCTGTCCAACTGGAACCTGAAGGTCAGACAGACAGGCGGGGCAAGGAGAAGCACTCGTCTCATTTAGAGAGCAAGGTGGACACAACTGACGGAGCGCCGCCACCACGTGTACAACTGCACCGATCTGCAACACCGTGTGATTCAGATCATGTTTGCATCATATACCGACTTTTATTTGCGTGAGGCAGTGATTCCCCTTTGATGTTTTCCTCGAGTCCCACCTGTGTTTCAGGAGCGGTAACAAGTCCCATAACAGGGCCCATAAACCAACACCATATCAAGAAGCCTATATATATTTATAACCGCGTGAATTTATATTTTTTTAATAATATATAAACATCTGCAGCAAAACTCCAGATCTGATTTCCCCTGGGCCGCTGGCGGCGGCTGGTCGGGGGTGTACAGCGGAGATTCATTAAGGTGCTAAAGAATGCATTCATCTCGGAAGTCATCCAGAAATGTGTCTATCAGTAGGAGAGATGAGAGGAGATGTGTGCCAACGCTCGCCGTCTGTCTGCTCTCCTCCTCTCCCTTCGACTCGCTCTAACAAGGAGACTGTGAATTAGAGGAGCCTGAACAAGCCAAGTCTTTACCTCTCTCTTCTTATTGCGGCAGAACTGGGTCGTGGTACCACCCCCCGAGGAGACGAGCCCCCCGGGGTAGCATCTTACCCCGCTGGGAAACTGAAAGACCAACGGTGGCTCTGGGCAAACGCCGTCCCGATGGATTTATTTGTTTTGGATACTTCGGATTTTTTATAAAGTCCCGTGTCCCAATTAGCAGCGTCCTTTATTGTCGCTGCTGTGTCGTGTTTGAAGTTCAAAGGGTTTTTTGAAGAGCTGCAGTTAGTATGTTATTTTTGAACATCAACACTTTCAACACTACCGTGTCTCTCTTCTTCTGCCCCCATCTCTCTCTCTTCCTCTCTGACTTCTACAGAGGTGCGGCTGCACGTGGAGGAGGCGGAGTCCAACGTGACGGTGGCGGAGTCCAGTTCGATCCGGCTGGGCTGCAGCATCCCTTCCCAGTCGTCCCGGGACTCCCGCTTCTCCGTCTCCTGGTACGTGGAGCGCCTGGAGGACGAGGACGAGGACGAGGACGACGAGGAGGAGCCCGGCGAGGAGGAGCGGGCGCGGGAGTGCGTGTTCTCCATCGGGCACGACGCCGTGTTCGGAAACGGGAACTGCAGCCCCACGGAGGAGGCGGGGCCGAATTCCCGCCTGCAGTTTGAGAGGGCGACCTCCGACCAGTACAGCTTGACCATTCAAGAGGCGCGGCCGTCAGACGCGGGCCGCTACTACTGCCACGTAGAGGAGTGGCTGCTCAACCCCCGCAACGCATGGTACCGCCTGGCCACCAACAACTCCGGGGTCACCATCGTCAACGTGATGCAGCAAGGTAGGTGAAAACGAACAATGTTACCAAGAACTTTGAACAGGGATCTCTAACAGTGTCGTCCTTCATTCCATGTTTCATCTCTGTCAACAGTCTCGACCCTCCAGTCCGTGGTGTGCGCCAACGACTCCCTCTTCTACTTCGTCTTCTTCTACCCCTTCCCCATCTTCGGCGTCCTCCTCATCGCCATGCTTCTGGTGCGCTACAAGAGCCGCAGCAACAGCAAGAGTCAGGAGGGCAAGAACGGCGCCCCCCTCCTGTGGATTAAAGAGCCGCACCTCAGCTACTCTCCCACCTGTCTGGACCCACCTGCGCTCAGCCTGCACCCCGGCTCTGTGGACTAAGAGAGCCCTCCCCCCCCTCTGATCCAACCAACACCGTGTCAGGGAGGGGATCTGGACTCCACCCCAAGACCTTACCTGTCTTATCACTGTTGTGTTGAATTTGTCAAACAATCAATTGATCAGTTTAGATACCCTGGTGGCTGCCTGTTTTATGTTAACTGTGTGTGTGTGTGCGTGTGCGTGTGTGTGTGTTTTGGCTCGGTCAAAGGGTGGAGTGGAATGTGTGTCTATGCGCGCACACACACACACTCAAACACACAGGTAATTGTGTGTTTGAGTGAGAAAGAGAGGGCGAGCGAGTAACATGGCGCCTCTCCAATTTCTCTGTGAAACTTAATTTCATAGCTGCAGTTTGATTTTCATTTCATTTATTTAAAAAAAAAACAACAAAAACAAACAAACGTGCATATCACTCCATTAAAGCGGCTAATCTTCTCATTTAAAGAAAAGGACTCTATAATGGACTCTGGAGCTGCTGTGGGTGCCAAAAAAAAAAAGTCTGCACTGATCCAAGAGCATCTACAGCCTGGCCCACAGTGTTGGTTACCATAGTGATGCTCTGTGCCCACTGACTCCATAGCTGATGACTCGGGGTGCCAGCCTGCACAGAGACAAAGACAAGGACACACTAAGTCTGTGTCCTGTGTGAGGATGTGTGTATGTGTGCGTTGCCCACCTGCCTCCACAATGAATTTGCCTTGGCAGACAGAGACAGGCCCTGGTGCGCCACTTAAACACTGCCAGACACTAGGCCTCAGTGAGACTACTCTACTCTTCTCTTCTCCTGCTCTCCAAAAAGAGACAGTGAGAGAAGAAGAAGAAGAGGGAGGGGAGGGAGGGCGGGAGGGAATGGTGGTGAATAAATGAACCAGTTTCTCCTGCTGAGGATATACTTTGACATAAGGGATTTTTCAGTGCCAAGACCTTATTCCGCGCTGTCCTCTGCAACTAATGTTTGAAGTTTGAGGGGGGAAAGCCGATTGGTTCCGAGGCAGACTGTAAATATGGCTGCCTACCTCCTGCTGTGGGATTATGGGCCTTGTAGGCAGCAGGATTTCTGCACTCTTGTTAAGTCGCTGATAGTTGAGTCGTCCTGCTTACGTAACACAGTGGGGGTTGTTGACTGAAATTAGATTCTTGCACATTTCATTTTCTCCAATATGACCACTTTGTCCTGTCAAGATATTAGAATCAAGACGAGGACCGCTGAGGTGTTAGGAGCCCCACTAGTGTGTGTAGATATGGCTGTCATATACTAAACCAACACCCCAAACAGCAATGTTACCTGCATAATATAAGAAATACTTTTTTTTTTTTTTTTGGGGGGGGGGGGGGCGGCAAATGTTTGACTTTTGTCTTTATTTGAAAGATTTTTTTATTTATTTTCTACTACTTTGCATAGCTTTTTAACATAAGAACTGTGCTGCTCGTGTGTGTTGCCAGGCAACTGCACCAAGCAGATTATGTCAATCGCCTGTGTGTTGGCAATGTGGTAGATGTAGAAATGCTAGATTTATCCTGCGCATTGCAGTCTGTAGCATTTCATACCAGATTGTCAAGTTTGGTCATTGTCAGAACACTGTATATCTATACCTATATTGAAAGTTATTACGGCTTCACATGTACAGTAGATCAACAGGCAGTCACAGAGCTCGGTCCATGACGCTTCTGCTTGAGTCGCGTTTATTTATTGAAATGTACTGTAACATCTAGGATGTTTGATCTCCGTAGAAATGCATAGACGGCGAAAGGATCCAATTATGGATTCTGGCTGAGGGCTCTCTCCTCAGCTCCCCTGACACAAGGCAGAAGGGTTGAGAATCTGTGCCACATTCCCTGGAACGCAACAGCCAGGAGAGGTGTGAAATTCCTCCGCCGACCTAGGCTAACCCTTTCACTGCCAGACTGAAAACGACAAGTCCGGACATTCGTGTCTCAATCGTGTCAACATGTATATTGCATGACAATATTGCAGGAGGCATTTTGATGTTTTGTAACTTTTTGAACTCTTGAGCGTCGTGTTTGTGTGACAGAGCAGTGCCCGAGCCCCCCAACTTCCTGAGCAGCCGACAGTCGAGGTCTCCGTCGTACACAATATATGACTGCCAATTTTCTGATGTGCTCTCAACTTGTGAAGTATACAGTAGTCTGTTTCAAGAACGGACTCTGTCGATTGTGTTTGGTATCACTCATTTTTGTTTTTTTTATTGCTTTGCTTTTATGCAGCACGTCATCCATTAAATGGTTTTAAGTCAGAACGCCAAATGTACAAAGCTTTGACACTGGGTACAGTTCAACATCTGACCGGAATATGACCTTTCCACTTCCTCCAAAGTTTTCTGTGTTTATATTTGCCAACTTAACCGATCCCATTCCAGTATCCCTGCACTATTCAAGGAGAAGGGTGGTGCTATTATAGTCAAGGGAGTTAAATATGGGTATGTGATGCATGTGTCAAGGTTTAGAGGTCAGTCCTACTGATCATTAATCAAGCCTCCTTTTTAGGACATTCAAAATGTTTTTGTTTTGGAGAAATTGGTTTTAGCTTCCTGTTCCTTTTTGTTGCCGTGCTACTGTGAGTAGTATATGAAACCAATGCATCAAGACTGTACACAAGCTGAGCTCTGCCAGGCCCCAGTAATGGCAAGAATCCATAATCAAGCTGTTTGAAAGGACTTGTATGTGATTTAAGAGTAACGGTTTAATACCCTATTGACTTGCACTTGTATCGCTAATAGGAAGCTGATGTCAATTTTTCAAAGGCAAAAACTCCGGGAGCTTGTTTGTTGGTCGATGTGATTGCCGTTGATAAATCGTGAACCTTCCCATTAAAGCAAATTGGGTCAGCCTTGCCACTGAACAGCTGCCATACCTCCAATGTGACTCTCATGACAAAGGAGGAAAGAAAGCTTCTTCCCTGGACGTCACAGTGGCATTTGTCACCTGACGTGTTGCAGCCTGGCTCTTACTTCCTTGTTGGCAGGGAGCAATGCAACGTCCTCTCGATTTGTTTTTTTCTTTACTTTCCAGACTTGATCCAGGAAGTGGAGGGCGTGGCCTTGGTGTGTGAAGTCGCAGTGCCGCCGCCGTCTTTGGAGTTGTACAGTCGTACTCTGAACTCTGGTGTTTTTTGTAGTAATAATAATAATAATAATAATACTACCATCCCTAGCTGCCTCCCAAGCATCCTCCAGATGTTCCGACAGTGTTGTAGCTGCGTTATGAGGGCTGCATGCAGTGGCTGTGTGCTGGCTCCAGATTTAGGTGTAAAATATTTGTGGTGATGTGTGCAGTTCAGCCAGTACTGCTTTTTTTCCAGTGATGTATTTTTATCTTCATTTTTTTAATCTATGAGAAATAGTGCACTGAAATGAAAAGGAAGGCCATAGCTTTTTAAAAAAAATGCTTCTTGTGTTCTTTTGTTGTATGGCCATATTTTGTTCATTTTTCTTTTGTTATTCTATCATAATTACCATTGTGACCACCAAAAGGCACTTTGCAATTCTGTCAGTTTATTGCAATAAAACATTCAGTGCAAAAGCCCTGTGTTTCCCTATCAGACATTTGCAATTTCCAGTGCTTGGACGTGACCCATTAAAATCACTATATAAATCCAATTTTATTACAACAACCATGATGGACCAACATGCTGCTAGCAGGCCACCCGCTCACCTACTATGTGTTGCTTCAACCATGCACTCAAGGTTAATATCCATGCTCTGGGGCACCGAAGAGTCGGCATGGGATGTTGACCTCAGCCCTTCAGCAGTAAGCTTCTCTTTACTCTGCATGTCCAATTGTGTGCGTGTGAGAGAGGGAGGGAGGGAGGGAGGGAGGAGCGGGGCAGCATGTCAGAGGGATAAATGATGCTCAGAGGGCCTCCTCTAAGCTAACCAGCCTCTTTTTGACGGCCTCAGCAAATCACATCTCACCCTTCATAACTCATCCAGATGCACATGTACTCACTTTCTCTTACACTCACACACTCACACACACACACACACACAACTCTCACTCAGTAGACACACAGTGACTGCAGTAGTCCACCAGTACATGGCATTCATAACCTTTCTCCCACAAACATTAGGTCACGTGTACACACACACAAGCACCATAACCAGTGGAGCCAAGACCAAATCCCATCGCCCTCTCCATAACTCAGGGTGACAGAGGGAAAATAGAAATGTACTGCAGGAAAAAAAAATATTTTCGGCGTGTCACGATGATGCATGTGTGGTTAGTGGATCATTTCCAGGGCTCTGTGATGCACACGGGTCCCCTTTGCAGAGCTTCTGGCCGACTCTTAACAAAACAATCTCATATCTGTCGCCACTGACAGAGCCAGCACACTGATAGCTCTGTTGATGCCGCCACCACTGATAGCAGCCGCGCTGATATTGGCGATGTTGTTGTCAGCCAGCTCCGTCACAACTTCACAGCATGCGAAAACATTTGAGCGCTTTCCCCCTTGAGCACTATCTCTCTGTCCCACTTTCTCTCTGCTTCTCCCCCTCTCTCTCTCTCTCTCTCTCTCTCCCGTTTTCTCAAGCACGCGCCCCGTATGGAAATAACTGTTTTGCATAAAAGTAAGCAACACTCACAAATCCATAGTCCTCGTGGAGGATGCCGACACCAGAGGGCACACATGGGCAGACAGTACTTAACGATCCAGAGCAGCGGGGCAGCCAGTCAGGCGAACGGATGATAATTTATTACCGGTGAGAGAGGAGGAGCCGAGGAGAATACAAAGGGGGAAAAAAAGACAGCACATGTCTGCTGTGCTTCCACCGCAGTGAGCTGGGAGGCACCGCAGCAACAGGGCCTGGAGGCTGGGACCAGACAATATCATGCTCAACACCCACGCTGTGTAAGAAGGACAGCGAGAGGTTGTTTTGTTCTTGCGTGTGAAGACAGGGGGAGACAGGAACAGCTCCTAGGCTCTGACTGACCTGTTGAGGTCTCAGCTTGTTGCGTTCACATCCCTTTTGTATGGCATGAGTCAGCTGGTGATGTAAGCACGGTTGGAAGAGGGAGAAATCCTTTTAAACGCACTAACTGCAACAGCCTTGTCTGTCTTAACACGCCGGTGTAAGTAGAGGGGGAAGAATGAGAGCAGCTGTACTGCTGAAAATGGCACTTGAATTTGCTATTGATTCATCAGCGGTAGTCAATGGTCTCCAGTGTGGCGCGCTCAGTGAAAACTTGGCCTGGAAAATAGAGATCGATAGTGGTATCAAAGGCCTTTTTGGTGAGATGTTTCCTGATGAAGGCCATGCAATTCGCGCCATTCATGGAAGAGCGGGTGTCGTCACGAGCAGCACAAAACACCCACGCGCACCTACTGACAGCTCGACGACAACAACACGGAGGGTCCCATCTCATTCATTATGGATTACAAAATACACATAAACGTACACACTCACACACACACTGACACGCACACATAGCTGGAACATTCTCATCTCATCCATAATAGATATACACTAAAATCCTGTGTGCACTTCCACTGCCTCTGCCTAAGATGGGGTAAAAACTGATGCTAAGATTTTGCTGCTAAGGCAACATCCCGCCCCCCTGGGACAACTGCGCTCTCCATTCATTCTCCATTCTCTGAAGCCTTGTGGAACACCTGGGGATATGGAGTCCATTCATTGTTGGAGGCATTCAGTGTTTTGCCTTTGAAAACTAATTGAACACAGTGAAGTTTTTAATGCCTGAGAGGAGGAACGAGCCCCGCAAACTCATCACTCTAGGAGAAAGTTTAGCCGAGACAAGGCTGCTTTGTTTCCACCTTGAATAGAACTGCTAAAGGTAACCCTTGGTCAATGCAAGTGGGAATTTTCCAAGAAACATTTTAGTACTTGGATCCTCTTGGCTTCATCCGATGGGGAGCGAAGATACTATTAGTGCCAAGGTAGTTTTGAAAGGCTCTGAGATATTGCACATCCAGCATGAAGGAACATGAAGCGTGAAGAGTTGCTGCTAGTCAGAGCTCCATACTAGCATATGAATGATTACACTGTAAGAAATGACAAGCTCATAATATAACCAGTGCAGTGGTGTGCCTTCAGGCTTTATACCCAACAATACAGCTAAAGGGAACTAGCAGGCAACCAGGGCAAATAGTTCCCCAACGTCATTACCCGAATCAGAAGCTCTGTTGTCCGTGATGCGTAAGGTAAACCACTGTGCCTCAGGACAAAGCAAAGAGATCTTTTGTAATGTTATTATAAGCAAGTTGTTCTTTAATTGTTAATAAGATGATGCACACTCAATCATGTAAGGCTTTTATGCATAAGTAAAGGCGGTAACAACAGCAAGCTAATCAGCGATGTGCTTCGTGTTCTCCGGTGGGACACTGGGTAATTATGAATGAGCGGGAAGATGCACAGCAAGTTCGGTAATGTGCTTTTAGTGCCGAGGATGGGGAGAGGAGCGGAAAGACATAACTCTGCCTCACGATGAACCCAGGGGGGAGGGAGGGAAGAGGGAAGGGATGGGGCGAAGAGAATGGAGCGGGGAACAGACGGGACAAAATAAAAGGAGGCGAAAAGGTGTCCAGATGAGAAGAGGAGAAGAAGGGAGGAAACTATCCATAATCCCCAGGGACGCATAGCTACATCAAACTCACATGATCGTGATTATGGTCAACTGAGGAGAACTCAAAACCACAGAGTACAAATTCCACCCACGCAAACAGGGCAGAGTTGCTCCATGCAGTGGCAGGCAGTAGCATGTGGCCCCCAGGGTTCCCATGGTCCCGGAGGATGGGGCTCTGGTAGGGGCCTGCTGCTTTGAGCTCTGACCGCCTGTGTTGCGTGGTCGTGTACCCTTTGCTGCTCTGCTAAAAGTCGCCACACACCCCCGCCAGGGACTCAGACATTCCCTCACTGCAGTCCTCTGGAGATCTAAGACTCCACATGATGGCCGCCTGACTCATGTTTGGTGTAAGGCCGTTACTGAGCTTGTAATTATCTGCTCTCTCTCTCGCTCTGTGTGTGTGTGTTTTGTTAAGCCCGTTTTCTAGTGTGCATGCCCATGGACATGCTGTGAACCACGTAGGCGATTCACGCGTGACTAAGACCTTATAATGAAGGGGAAAGGCCAAGTGCTGACGCATCTCCAACTATTCTACTACGACATCCCCCCATCTATCACTGCTTTTAACAGCAAATGGCAGCACCTCTGGATGTGGTTGCCATGGCACCAGATCAGTAACCTCAACATTCTCATGAGTAGCTTTCATGTATGAGTCGGGGTACAGTGTGTGCCTAAGTTGGGGTATCTTGGCTCGGGGTGGCAGTGTGAGACTACTAGCTTCACCATCACCATTGCTGCTGCTAGTATTCTTTCTCTACATTCACATTACTATAATAAACATCTACTATCGGTGTGTAAAGGATGCAAGATAATGTAGAGCGCTATTGATTGGTCGGTAATGAGACCGACACTTGTTTTAAGGAGTGTGGATTGTGTGTAGGTGCTCTCTACTCCCTCACGCCATGAATCGTTCTCCTGTCTTTGCAAGGCGGCAGTAACACGGCTATACAAAACGCCTGCCATTCTCTATTAGGAGGGAGATCAGTCAGGGAGAATTCCTCACACTGTGCACATGTATACACACTCTCCTATCACATGCACGCACTCTACCATCAGCCCGCATGAACAACTGCATACACAAATACAACGATCCGGGAGCTACAAATACTTTCTGGTGAATCTTGATTTTCTCATCACGAGATTATCTACCATTATATTTGACATTGAAATGAAAATACAGATTTCTGGCATCAATATTTCAACGGCCTATGAATTGCCTCCAAGACATGCATTGCATTATTGAAGGCGAGCTGCTTGCAGTTTGAAGTATGTCATGGGTGATTCTCATTGACAGAGAGGATTCTTTCAGCAGGCGGAGAGAGAGATAGAGATGTCTTCACTCCCTCTGGTTGTCCTGGGACGGCTCTGCACCCAGCCTTGAGCCAGGCTTCATCTGATGCAGTACATTCAGTACATACTACCATACCATGAAAAACCAACTTCCTCATGAACCTGGATTTATTAAGATCCCATCTAAATGGCAAATGACATGGCAGTGAAGCCCATTGCTGCATGATTTACCACAAGTTTATTAATCTAGTGATTTAAATTGGTATTAAAAGCCTTTTTCATGTTTTAGTTTACCCTCATCCGGTGAGAAAAACTAAATTAAAAGGTCAATGTTTTATATCAGCGTGCATGCATATAGACAGATACTGTGGCTAGACAGACAAATAAGACAAATATATATAGATTGTTGTTAAAGTCTTTTATCTCTTACCTGCCATTCTGTCGCTCCAAATTCATGATTTTATCAAAATCAACAAAGCAGCAAAGCGAGATAAACAGTTACCCATAAAACCCCTTTATCCAAAAGCGAAGGGGACAATTTTCACAAATCATTAGTTTTGTTTATTTTGTTAATTGCCTCAAAACCAACTTATTAGGAGGGAAAGGCTCATTTTGATTTATCATTCAGAAATAAAAACAGCCAATGGCCATAGCAGCAAAATGTGATTTCTTAAATTAAGCAGGATTCCCCCTTTAACCATCTGTTACTTTTTTGTCCAAATTCGCCATCTAGTGTATGAAAAAGGAAATAGAGGCACAAATCAAGATGGTACCACACAGAACAGGGTATCAGCTTTGTACTGGGATAATTTGACCTTGAAGGAAAAGGAATAGACCAACACAAATCCAACCAATCAGTCCAGAATTAGGGATGTAATCACGTTTCCATTTGCCAACATACAAAGAGGAATGATCGACTCCATCAGTTTGCTGTGCGTGTATCATACACCACATTTTAACTTGTTGCTGACAGTTTGCTGACACCACCATTTTCTCCTAAGTAAGGTTTTGCATAAGTGCAATTCAACTCCAATTTTTTTCATTTCAATTGTAGTCAGTGTAAAAGTGCACCCTGCAACACTCTAGTTGAGTTTCTTTTGAATCGAACAATTTCATGTAAACTGTTACAATGTTAATGCTCTGTACTGAACTGACTGAAACTGAGTCAACAAATAAAATAACCAAAAATATAAACCTTAAGATGATTTTGGATTCACTTGGCATTTAACCTTACAAAACATAAGATATACTACAGGCAGTGCCTCCATAGGATAGTTTATTTTGTAATTCATTCATTCATTCATTAAAACTCACATTGATAAGTGGAAAAAAAAATATCCAGGAATGTTTACAGATATGAAAATCAATGCAGCCTCAGCTCCACAATCTTCAAATGGTAACTGTTCCAGGCTGGGACTCATGGTGAGTCAACTGTTCAGAGAAGAGGTCGTGGCGGGGCAGGGTGAAGTCTGACAGCTTCACTCCATCACAGTGATCTGGATTTGGCCACCAGCTCAGAAGCCCCCCCCCCCTGCCCAGACCATGCCCCTCCCTGAGCCCCGACCTCTAACCAAGAGAGAAATGTCCGTAGAGAGCTGCTGAGGCGGGCTGGTAAGGGGCGTCGCCGTGGGGACTTCCACCAAGAGGACACCTCAGCGGTCTAGCGAGCGTTTCTGGATGGCTTCAGCCACCACGGTGCGCAGAAGAGCGATGACTGAGCGGGGGTCGTCACTGCCTACCACAGCACTGCCCGACACGATCATGTTGGCCCCGGCCTACAGTGAGCATGTGTACACAGACACACACAGTCAGAGAGACTCACGCAATCAGATGAATATTTTAGGCTCACGTGTCCCTTACCTCAGCACACTTGTGAATGGTGTCAGGGCCCACGCCTCCATCCACCTCAATGTCCAACGAAGGGAACTGACTCCTCAGCCAGCTCACCTGGGTAATAGAGAGATAAAACAAAGCCTTAAATCCTGACGCACACTGATTCTGGAGGAAGATTCTCTTATCAGGACCACAAAAAAGCAACTCACAAGGTCACTCAACCTCTGAGTTATGTGTTAGATACCTCTCTGGCAGTCAATTATAAATACTATGGAAGTATATTTATTTATTTATTTAGATAAATCAACAGGAGGAATTCATAAATATTCACACAGATGAAGTGTTAGTCAGCTTACCAAAATTCTCATTGTTTGTGTTTTTCTGTTATGAGAACAACGCTAAGCAAATACATCAACTGCTTTCACACCCCTCTACGTTGTCCTTACCTTGGGCATCATGTCCTCCATAAACTTCTGTCCTCCAAAGCCAGGCTCAACAGTCATGACCAGCGCCATGTCGATCTGGTTAGCCCACGGTGCTAGTTCCTCCACCGTAGTACCAGGCTTTATGGCCAAGCCAACCTGCAACATTCACAGTTAGTTAGCTGCAGTCCTCAGGGACACAACCCACACATGAATGTAACATCTACAAAAGGGCGAGTTTCTCTCACCGTCAGATGATGCTACCACTCTCCCTCTCACGGATCCTCTAGGCCTCCAATCATATTCCCTCGCTCTAGCCCTGCCCTCCATTGTTTTGCATCCTCTGATCTTTTCTCACCTTCATGCCGCTCTCTTTGATCTCCTTGATGAGGTTTCCAGGGTTGGTGGTGGCCTCTATGTGGAATGTGTACTGGCTGGCTCCTGCAGCAGCCATGGGCTTCACCCACTGCTCCGGCCGTGACACCATCATGTGCATGTCTGCACCATTAACATAAAGTGTCAAATTACTGCACTCCAGTGCACAGCTGAAGCATTCATGACTCAATACAACCTAAATAGGAACATTTGTTTGATGCAGGACTCCATCACTGGTAATAGTCTTGGGCGATATAACGAGATTACCATTCAGCACGATGTTGAGAGGCCACAATAATACTTGTCACTCCGCCACGATAATGGCATCATGAACATGAGTCAGTGACACAGCTATTATGTTATTTGTGCCGAATGTATCAACATTTACAGATACCAGATTCCAATCACATGTAAATTTGTGCCATTTGTTCTGTAATGGCAGCGAGATAACAAATCTGGAATGTGGAAGTGCACCTATTTGGCATTTCTTTGGGTTCAAGTCAAATGAGAAAAGAGAGTTAGCAATGCGCAGACTGTGTTACAGGATAGTTTTCACTTAACTTCCAAAGGGGCATTTTGAAGCATTTTAAGTATTTTATCGAGCAAGCGAGAGACAGCAAGGTAGTGTTAAACTGCAAGAAAGAAGGAGAGAGACAGGAAGAGAGAAGTTAATCAGGCTATTTGTTTCGGAAATGTGGCTTTGACTGTGCAGGGAAGGTGCATTTTGCCATTTTATACTAACTCAAAAAACAACTTTAAATCAGCAGGAGAATTTCCACTGGTGTTGGATCCAGACCATCACCAAACCCAATCCGGTAGTCTGCCCTCACCAACAACAACAGGCCAAGTGTAGTAATGTGGGGCTGCTTTTCTTCTCACCAAAGAAAGGGTCTTGGCCCACAGACTTCCTTAGGCACTCCACCATGGGATGGCCAAACGTGATGTTGGGGACAAAATGCCTTCAAAAGGGAAAGAAAAATCAGACATTTAACTTACAGCTCATGTCGTGTTGAAACACATTACAAACAATGGTCACGTCTTGCCCAAGTGTGATGAGGAAGTTTCAACTAGCAGGCAGGCAGAAAACGGTTGTATTGAGATTTTGACAGCAGGTTGTTTTGAAACCCTCCATACTGACATAGGTTAGCTAAGCCGGATAAGCCTCGGGCATTAATATTAGCTCTCCCATTTTGACTTTTGGCAAGATAGCTTAGCTTGTTAGTTTTAGCTAACTTTAGCTCTCACACACTGAACTTCAGTCAGCTTGCTAGCTAACTTCCTGCCGTTAGCTTGCTAGCTGACAACAGTGTGCTAGGCAACAAGACTATTCGCTGCATGTTTTAACTCACCCATCCATAACATCGAGGTGAAGGTAGTCTGACCCGCACTCCATCATCCGCACACACTCGCTGCCCAGACAGGACAGGTCGCTGCTCAGGATGGACGGGCCGATCTTCGCATTGTAAGCCATGCTGCTGCTGCTGCTGTCTGTTTGCAGTCGCTACCAGGCAGACTGTCAAGGCAGCGAGAATATAAAATGTGATTTCCGGTGATAGCCTTCAAAATAAAAAACCCATTGACGAACGTGTTTTTTTTGTTTGGATTAAGAAAGTACAGAAAGTGAAAATTAAGATTACGTTCTATCTGGGAAGGACATCAGACTAACATGGAGTTTCATTCCATATCTATTGTAATGATTATATGATACGATTTTTGTTATTCTAATTTTGAATTATTCTTTTTTTTTACAGGAGTGTCAAATTTGATTCATTTCTGGTCTTCTACTACCTATCTCTAGAGAGCTTGAAGCAGCTCACTAGAATACTGTAAATGTGAGGTCTCACAGTTCCGCCTGTCAAAATAAAAGTTGAGACCATGGCTGCTACACACAAGTAGTGGCACTAGATGGCGGACAGCTCAAATAGTTTGTCCACGAGTAAAAAAAAAACTCAGTCCAAATGTTGACATAAATACTATCACCACCTTCCCCTGTTTTTACTTTTTAACTCTAAAAACTGTTTTGATTTGAGTGTAGCTGGATGTTGAATAAGGAGGGCATCGGCGCTGTGCTCCGTCAGTTTGCTTATTTCCTGGAGAAAATTCACTATAATATTCTTATCATATTCCTTCAAGGACTTATATTGTGTTTGTGGTACTCAATAGTTCACAGTAACCTAATTGTACTTTATGGGTTGCTTTTTTCATCTCCTACTGTACTGTATCATGATAATATTCCTATAGGGACTATAGGGACTACAGGATTTTGCTTTCAATTTGTGCAGTATCTTATTACAGGATTACTATGGTTATTTTAATGTTGTTTTCTCATTCTACCTCTCTAACTCACAGCCTTTTTTAAATTGTTTAAAGGATTTTAGATGGGTGCCTAAGTTATTGTGATTTATAAGAATCTGAAAACCGAGGCTTTAAAAATTAAAATGTCACTCTCAGCCCACTCAGGCCCACTCTCATATAGCAAGAGCAGCTAAACAGAATCTGACATTTATGAGTTTTGCCTGCGCCTCGCATTACTGCGGCAATGATGGAAACATTGGTGGCACGGTGCGCCTTGGGGGAGAGGAAGATGATATGTTATTCTTGTGTAGGGCTGAGGTAGAGTAAGTGGTCATCACAGTGAATGAGGGCCTTGAGTAAGAGTCTCTGAGGCAAGTAATGTAAAAGCTTTGGGCTATGACAGTCGTTTTATGGACCACTACCACAGAATCTGCAAGGTTTTATTGGTCTGTGTGTACACTGCTTGGTCCTCCCTGTTACCAGTATCACTCAGATTCCTACTTCCTACCAGGGAAGGTTCACTGGACGTGTGTATGCATGTACCGTTTGTAAATAAAATAACATTTTAAGAATTTGGGAGTGGTTAAGTGAACTAGTTCTGTCGGGGTCACCGTGATGATGTTGATGCATTGCACCATTTGTGTTTTGTCTCTAATAGGGGTCATGGCTGTTATTGTGAGAGACACATTCTTCACCTTTACTGTAAACAGCTGTGACACCATGCACACCATTTCAGTCAAACTTAGGCTTCTGTTTACTGGATGTCCTTATAAAAGATACTGTTTTTTTAGTGGAGGAGGAACAGCTCAGGAATGTGACTTTTTCTTTTTTACTATCACTTGCACTCAGGATGCTGTCCAGCCAGTCATACTCACATAGTTCCTTCAAGAGTTTGATCCGTACATGAAAACAAGTTTTTCAACAAGGTGATAAAACCTTTACATCCTCAAAATGCAAGTAGCGCTCATGTTTCGCTGTCAGTCTTTGTACTAACTGCACACCCAATTAGTTTGAGAGTGGAAAATGTCTGTGAATAAACCAAACATAAACAAAGCCAGTAGCAGTAGCATAACAATGTTTCATTTGAGTTGCAAGCCTTGAATCCTGGATTGTGCCCTAAAGCCTTGCTAATATCGTCTCATCTATCTTTGCATTGAATTGACAGGAGTAGGGTGGGCCCCACCACAGATTTAATGACGAGGCATTGAGAAGTGATTCAGTTGATCAAGATCCAGGAGTATAGGCACGTTCATATTCTCCTTCGCCGTGGCTTATGCAGTGTACCGAGCAGGCCTAATGAGCCTGCTGATGAAGGACTTCTCGTTAAAAGCGTTCCTGGATCTGTGAGAAATGCCCTTTCAACAGCACAACATGGAAATTGTGACCTGATGCTCAGAAAAGGGGAAGACTAATCAATGCCATTCCCTCTCTACCAAATTATTAAAGGCTAGTGTGTGTTCATGGGACAGTGAGCTTCGAATTGTGGAACTGGTAATTATTATTTTCCTGTCAGAGTGTGTATAGTGTATATAGTGTACATATATATATATATTTCTTTTTCATCTTAATATGTTCCCACAAGGTTTCACCACTTCTATCAGTTGGTTGGTAAATGGCTTCCTCAGCACTTTCTGTTTTATTTCTGGAGGATTAGATTTAGCCTGTACAGGTGGCTAATTAACCACTAAACAGCAGTGTGTGTGTGTGTGTTCAACATGTTTGAACTTGTTTAATGCTCTTCTGAAGTGCATCATTTACTGGCTATTAATTCTACTTAGGTGGTACATCAATGGGAGCCTCAGTCCAAATTGCAAACCCTGCAATGGCAGTACTGGAAAACAACCTCCCAGTGGTGAAGCTCCCTATCTGTAGGGGAAACGGGGTGTTGATTCCTTATAGGAAAGCGTTTAAGTGCTCCTCGTGATGTATACGTTTTGCAGTCACCAGAATGTGAGCTGTAACCTTGGATAAATCGGGTTTATCTGACCTTTAACCTCTGCTATAGAAGACAGGAACAGGAACAGAGACGGTGTGCCTGCTGTGCAGTGCTTGATTATGAAGAACTTGGGGCCTCTCCAGACTCTCACTGTATTATCTTGGTCAAAATGTTCCTCCTACTTTCCGCCGGCAGTTGACTCTAGCCTCCTGAGCAAACAGACAGAGATAAACCTGCTTCTTTTGATAATAGGGAGGGGAGAGGAGCGTGTGTCCTAGCAGCCTCTCCCTTCCTGGGCTTTATGTCACCGTGGTCGAAGTCCTCAGATGGAAAGGGAAGAGGGGGATGGGGGGGGCGCTCCCTCCACTAGGCTGATTGTCCCAATCAAGTTTGTTTTCCTGCCAGTGTGTGTTGATGGAGAGCATGTTTGTGTATTGTCCATGAGGGATGCGCAGCAGGGAAACAACATTCATGGAAAATCGTTGGGTGAGCATTTGATGGCGGGATATCCGTGAAGAGGGGGGGTTGGGGGGGAACGTGTGCAGCGGGAGGGTCTCCACATCCTGCAAAGCCCCTTCATGTTGAGACCATAAATCCAATCAGCCAGACACGGCAGGTACAGGAGGGGAGAGAAAAGGATGGAAATGAATGGGCTCAGTGTTTCTGCTTCTCTGTCATTACTCGTCACGTGATTTATAAAGCTCTCCTCTGTTAACGTGTTTCTGTGGTTAGATATCGTCTCGCCTCAGGTCCAATGTATCTGCCACGGTATCATGAGGATAATTTGCGTTGGGTAAATCAATGAAATCACATTAAAGCATGACCGAATCATGTTATGGACTATCTGTGTATTCCTTTGAACATGACCAGAAACATGACCAGAACATGAGTAGTACTCGACCGTAGCACACTTCAGAGGCCCGCAGTGGTCAGCATGTAAATTGTCTGTGAAAAGCCCCTCTAGGGAGAAATGGTTCGTTCTACGAGTCGTAATTCAACGCTTTATGGAGTGGAATCTGTCATTTGAAAAGGCCAAACGGGGGAGTGAAAGGGTACTGGCGATGCATCAAAATGACACATTTTAACAGATACCAGGTTACGAAAGTATGAAAACACAGATTTATACAGATTTATAAGACCTTTGCTTTAATACCCATAACCCACCTCTTCTGTATACCTTGTGTGAGTTAAATTTGCCCTATAACTTCAGAAAATGTGAATCCACCTAAATTAACCTTTGATATGAAGATTTTGTGATTGAAGGAAACTGGTTGATAACACAGCAGGGACATGACACTGTCCAAACACAAAGCATCCAGGTCTGTACCCGTCTGCAGGTTGAACAGTGACGCACGACGAGGTTGACATGAGTACAACACTTCTTATGTAGAGGAAGAACCTGCAGGAAATTCTCTGGCAGAAAGTGGTCACCTCCTTTGGTGAGAATAAATTTGTTGTGAGAAGAAGTGAAAAATATTATCACTATCACATGATTGAGTGGGACTATGGATCCCAGCCCCATCTGGTGCGTCGAGCAGCTGTGGGGAGCCCTAGAGAGTTTAACAATATCAACAAATTCTCCACAATCCTCAGTGAAGAGCCATTTAGGGATTTCAAGTAACTGGGCTGCACGCAGATGTGCTCACATACACACACATGCACGCACACACACACACACACACACACACACACACACACACACACACACACACACACACACACACACACACGCGCACACACTTAGCTAACTCTCCATGACATTCTTTCTTCCTGTCCCAGAGGTCAAATGGTCTCCTGGCAGGATTTGACCAGTATGACTCTCTAGGGAGGAGAGCAGTCAGTGAATGGACCCCAGACCAGCACTCACACCAAACTGCCACACACACACTTCATCTCACCACACCTCAACTTATCTGACAAATGAAAACTCCCACCCAGATACATACAAGACATGCTAGTAACATCAGACATTCATTTTTACTATTTCCAACAAATAGTCACACTGGTGATGAGCATGACGGAAAGGCTCCATCTGTCTGTGAAGCCACAGACTGTCCAACAGCCGCTAGAACGTACGCATTTATAAACTCGACACTCCTTTGCGAGTGAGTATATGATTTTAATTCTTGTCCTCGGGGTCCTCCACATCTGTTGGTCTCCAGTCCCAGGGTGCACCAGCAGCTGTGTCTGGTTTGGAGGTTGAACTGAACCCCTCTGACTGTCCTAAACGGCTCTCGCAGGCAATGAGATCTCCCCAACGCTGCCATAACACACACCTGATCCATTTGAGTGAGTGAGTGAGTGAGTGAGTGAGTGAGTAAGTGAGTGAGTGAGTGAGTGAGTGAGTCAGTGAGAGAGAGAGTGAGTGAGTGAGTGAGTGAGTGAGTGAGTCAGTGAGTGAGTGAGTGAGTGAGTGAGTGAGTCAGTGAGAGAGAGAGTGAGTGAGTGAGTGAGTGAGTCAGTGAGAGAGTGAGTGAGTGAGTGAGTAAGTCAGTGAGAGAGAGAGTGAGTGAGTGAGTCAGTGAGAGAGAGAGTGAGTGAGTGATGAGTGAGTCAGTGAGAGAGTGAGTGAGTGAGTAAATGAGTGAGTCAGTGAGAGAGAGAGTGAGTGAGTGAGTGAGTCAGTGAGAGAGAGAGTGAGTGAGTGAGATTTTGTCGACGACGTGACGTCACATTGAGATGAGTTTCATTGAAATTTGATAGCAGAAAAAAACAACAGTGGTAAACATCAGATTTTGGTGTCAGAGCCTCACGATCAAAAAGTAAGGGCTTCTTTCTAGACTCACCGTTTTGCACCGATGTTCAACAATCATACAGGCACAAATCCATCACAGCAAGAGATAGCAATTTCTCCATCAACAGTAGCCTCAGTAGACCATAATTCATTGCAGGCACAGCTTGCATATTTGTGGATCTGTCATCAGTAGCATGTGAAACACAACGCCCTCTTCGGCGGCTTTTTTGTAATTTGGCACGGCACACAACAGCATTGTTTTCTCTCCACTCTCACATTTTCTCAATGAGAATAACTTACTACGCTATCACTATCGCTGTTTCCACCTACAGCACAGAGACGCCCCTTCTCTGGGGGTTGTCGAAAGGCATTCTGGGAAATGTAAGAAGTCACTAACTGAAGTGCGTACAACAAAAAGGTAAATTGCAACATTTCATCACAAAATAACTCCTGGAATGCAGTTATCACAAATCAATGATAGCTAACAGAAAATCTGGATGGATTTTACCTTTAATTTCAGATTGTACAGGTGAAGAACTGTAATTTAACGTACACCTTCAGATGGGAGTCTATTTTGGGCGTCCCGTGACTGCTGCTGTCAGGGGAACCTGCTCGTTCCATTAGCGAAGCCCTGCGTAAATGACTCCTAAGAACTACGCACACATCCTGACAAAGCGCTGTCCCACTGTCCAATTAACCTTAGAGAGAGGAGGACGGAAGAGAGTGCAGGCGTGTGATGGGTTACAGCCCTCTGGAGACACACAGGCCTAAGAGAGCACTTCACAAGCCCAGGTTTTATTGCGGCAGCGTTCCTAGTGTCTGACTGTTTTCATTCAGCCTTTAGATATCCTGCGAGGTATTTTCCCTTCTTTTATACTGCTTTTCCTCCTGCTGGTTCACAGTATAAAAGGCTAATATTGACTTTACTGCTGTGTTTTTGTTTGGCATGGGAACGCTTCAGGCTTTGGCTGGCGCTGACCACATTGAGTGGCTTACCAGAGGGGCCTGGCAGATAGCCAACATGTATAGCAACTAATAACGGACTGTGCTCTACTCTGCTCATCACTTAGCCAATTGGGGGTGGAAATTCTTGGCTACTATATACACAGGCCACTGTAATTTCGGTTACTGTATATACTACTCAGGTATTGCTATTTTAAGAAATGATATCACATGTATTATAGTGTTATCCTCAGGGCAAAATATGGAACGTAAACTGTTTAATAGATTTAATAGATTTAATAGATTTAATAGATTTAATAGTGTTTAATCACGTAGTGTTTGGTTTCCTGAAGCACAGTACACCGGGGGAGGGCTCACCAGAGAAAGGGACCAGTGTTTGATCCTCTAGGTAGCATCCTCAGGCACTGGGAGAGGAGAAAGGAGTAGACAAAATACGGATCGCACTCGAGGAGGAAGGCTCGGCTGGTCGTACTGGTTTGCACGACACAAAATAAAGCACAAGTCTTGACAAATCTTCTTTCACTGATACAGAAACTGTCGGAGAGACGAACACAGAAACACAGGCAGTTTTGGCAGAGTGAGGAAGACATCCGCCCAGTGAGCACAGAGTAACAAATCAAAGTTGTTGTGTGTTGATGCTTCTTTGGCTGTGGCCCGGGGTGTTCCCTCGCTGGGGAGGAAGGCTGTTACTGGTTCATGAGGGAGGATTTCTGTGAGTTACAGTAACAATGTCACTTTAAGGTGTAACTAAGTAATATTACATAACATATCTATTACTTTTTAGATGAAACTTTTCCTCCAACATGGTGCCATGGAATGACTCTCCACTAACACTATAACAGAGTTGACTGTTTCTATAAATCCTGTTAATATATACTGTCTAGTGCACGAAACATTGTAGTAAATAGAACATACTAATAGAGATCCATCTCTAGTGGCCCCATGATTCATGTTTAGGCTTTATGTTGTTTCGTATGTCAACAGGAAGCAAGTCTTGTCGAGAGGCCACACACATTCTGGGTTGGTTTCCCTCTAGACTAGATTACTGCAATCAGGGTAAACCAACAACATAGATTTATACATTTAATTCATGCTTATGAAACACTTTGACTGTATCAGATACAGTTTGAGATGGGTTGATGTGTCTGGGGCTGTTATTTGAAAAATGACAACAACAACAATGGCCGAGACGAAGTGGGTTAGTCTGTAGTTGTCATGGCACTCGTGTCATTTTTTGGCTTGTGCATTCCTGTGGTATGAAGACACTCATGCATCCCTGGCAGGAATTTCCCCCTGGCCCGCTCACTGTTTTCACTGCTCTGTCCCTGCCTCTGGAGGTGAGGGAAAGTTCAACCACAACAAATCTGGAATTGTATCTATAATTTTGATGCACCTTCTGTTCCTCTGCACGATTCTCTCCTCTTGCAGAGAGAGTGAGGCACTGTGAGCTGTTGAGCTTTTTCCCTACCTTGCGTGCTATCTGCAAGTTCCTGGATTCATAATTAAAGGTCTGATAATGTGTGGGTGTGTGTGTGTGTGTGTGTGGGTGGGTGGGTGTGTTTTCCACTGGTCCCTGGATGCAGCTGTAGGATCTATGCTGAGCCCTTTGTGTTCCACTAAGACAGGACATATTGTTCAACAGTGAATGGATAAAAGAGTAAGATAACTGTTATGATTATGACAGTGTCCGATGGGAGTATCGCTTTCATCCCAGATGCAGGATAAGAGAAAACTGAGGAACATCATCAAACTATGCCAGAAAAACAAGATTTGAGATTCATGTCATCGCCTTGGCAACAGCTCTACATTCCGTGCTGGAGGTTTTTTCAGCCAAGACCCACTTTGTTGCCATCAGGGACCCATTTTCATAGTTCTGTCCAAAGCTGGCTCTAGGTTGTGTTCCCTGAGTGATTTATAGGTAAACCTTGGAATATAATCGGTATCACCTCCACTCCATGAGGATTTGACATGTTCAGTGATGGCTCAAGCTTTACATGGGTGGGACTCGTCTTAGTTTTCCTCCTCCCTCAGGCCACAGAGGTGGCTGTCGACATGATGTCTATATGATTTAGCAGCTTAAGGTGGAAACCATTTCCTTTGTGAGTTCAAGCTCAGCTCTCAATCTGTGCAATCTTTCCTGTCTCCACTGCACGCTATCAAATTGAGTAGAAATTACATAAATGAAATGATTTGATGATTGAATGATTTTTTGCTTCAGTAGTTAGCTTGAGCCTGCACTGATAGGCAGGAAACCAAGATAACTGTTTGGGTGCTGTTAGGTTTTGATTTTCAACACCATGCTGCATTGCAAATGTACAATTGAAATCTTCTGTGAGGCCTGCAGATCTGAGAGCAGTGTTGTGCCTCCCCTAGGAGATTAGCAGTCTGTGGGCCACTGGAAGGTCACGGTGTCCCAGCAGAGAGACACTTACCACCCCTCTATGGCACCGCTTTCATTACCACAACACGCTAGTAAAGACATTTATAGCCACAAATGTCACACTCCCTGGCCAACTCTGACGCAGATCCTGAGGAATATAAATCAACCACAGGAGCCAAAAACATAACATGATGTAATAACCGGCTGAAACACAACACAAGCACATTCTTACGACAACAGTGAGATTTACAGGAGGGGTTCTTATTTGTAGGTTGAATCACCACAATATCTCTCTTCACAGGAAGGCTAGTTTTCTTCAACTGCTTCAGGACCTGGCTGAGAGAGATGAGGCAATGCTGGCGGCCTGTGTTACCACAGCAGTGACCTGCCCCTGAACCTAACACAGCTTCATCTCACCTCCAGGACCTCCATCGTGCCAACGCTGCTCCTGTCAATCGCGACGCACCGTGATTGACACCCAGACACAAGAGCATTCCAGTTCCTTACCCAAACGTTGAGCCTGGTTCCTTGCTGACCCATAAAGCACTCTCTTGACTGACACCCATCACCCTGGCTTTGACCTGGACAGGACAGAGGGCTGACAGGCACTTTAACAACACCCAGAACTCTGAACTAAAACAGCTTTCTATTAAAAACTGATAGTAAAGGAGGCGGTGCCATCTGTGAGATGAGGCCATGCACTGTGCCTTTCTGAGAAGAACCAGGTCATGGGAAAAGAATGAAGAGGGACCCAACGTACACTAATGTACACTAAGACGCTCATGACTGATGCTAATGGAGGAGAAGAGTTGATCCTGTAACTTAGAGCTGCATGTCGTGAACACCTTTACCTATGGGCTGCGTTCTTTAGATATTACAACCTTGTCCGTGAAGTAAACACGGTGGCGTTGTTGCACGACGGCACAAATCCGTGAGTGGACGGAGCCATTCATTTAAATCGCAGTTATGAGCCCACCTGAAGCTTTTAGTGAGTCTGCCCTCGTGAGAAAGTGTAAACTGTGCTGCCATATGTTCTCACCCACTTCCAATGACATACACACAACTCCAGACGCACACACACACACACACATACAAACATCTGTGACACACAGGTTTTGATTAATGTGTGTAGCATTTGAAAGAAGGGAGCCGTGAGCCTTTGATATCTGTATATCACTGTTTCCATTACCAGGCCACCTACTCAGCGCTATTTATACACCGCTCTGCAGACATAATCCACATAGCAGGGGAAGCAGGGGGAGGGACGTCTGGTGAGAATGGGTGGGAACGGGTGGAAAATGTACGAGGATTTAATTAAGAACGCGGATTAAAGACAGAAATTAATTATATTGAATCAGGACCGAGAGGGAGGCGAAGTCAAGTGTTGCAGGAAGAACAGAGAGAGGAAAGCAAAGGGCCTGTTGGTTACCTCACCTTCATGTGTGTTTGTATTCGTCCACCCCCCAGACGTGGGTCTGTGTGTGTCCAGTCTGTGGCCTGGTGTGGATCAGGTTCTCTCCCTGTGTGCGTCCCAGCCACGGACCCTCTTTGGTGGGCCGAGGTGATGGATGACGCCTGGAAGCACCGGAGCTGCAGTGTGTTCATAGGTGTGCTGTCTGAGCCGCTACTAGACAGTTATGGATGATGGCTGTTTTGCATGCGTGCGTGTGTGTGTGTGTGTGTGTGTGAGAGACAGGCTACCGATGGCTGTTGTGTTTCAGATGTTATTCTAGCATTATTGATTACAAGGTGACAGGCATGTGAAGAAAAGCTATTTAATACTGTAGCGCAGAGCGGTGACACACACACCTACACACACCTCCTCCCTTTAACTCGTGTTTGCCCTAACCACCCCCAACTTCTCATCTTGAGTTACCACAGCGAGGCCTGATCCATATACCAAGTGGAAGGCCTGGGTGGAAAGCCCAGTTTGGGTTGCAGCCTTTAATTGTGGCATATCAGACTCAATGAAAGTGCTCATCCGTCAGTCTACAGCCGAGACAGGTATGAGTTTACAGCCCCAAAAACCCAGAGAACCTTTCAAGGTCTCCCTATTTTCTTCTAAATCTACGATGCTTGCAAGCCCGGTTCCAAACAACACAGTCTGTGTTTTAAGAATATTTAATATAAGTTAAACAATGTTTCTTTGTCTTATATAGATGAGTATTGTAACTTATATCTTCACTTTATCTCTGTGTCAACCTATTCAGGTTACAGATGTTCCTCTTGTCTGTATGTTTGCTTGAGCTACAGTATATTCACACTTGGAACATATTTGGTGACTTTTGGCAACTTTTATGCACCTTAACAAAGAAAAGATCCCTTGCAATAGATGGAAATATGAACCATTGTAAAAACCCACAGACTCTATAACATAGCACCAAATTAGTTCTAGTGTGACTATAGTGTGATTGTCCAGTCAAATTTAGACCAGTTAGATATGAGAGTTGATATGAGGGAGCCAAATTAAGTCTCCATAGAAAATGTACTGCTGAAATGAATTAAATTCCCCAGAATATTTGATTTGAACGTTTCTTTGATTCAAGAGGGTTTTCATGAGCAGGGGGTTCCCACTGGAAAGATGAGAATCAGATACACGAGAACTAATTTTCCCACTACCTCTCATTCCCTCCATATTTCTTGTCATCTATCTGACATTTTCTTGGCTCCAAACCCCAGTGGTCCTTTGATGTTCCGTGTAACCTTGGTAACAGTTGTTGGGGCAACACTGCGGGTTATCGCGATGGCACATTTTGTTCCAATGCAATGAGTTGTAAGATAGGAAAGTAGCAAGAGTTTTTTTTTTTTTTAGTGAATATCAGGTTCAGGATGGGACAATCCCAGACTGGGCTAATGAATTTATCTTGAATCTGAACTCTAATTTGATTCGTTGACCCACCGCGCCTCAATTTAGGTGCATTCAGAAGATCACCTTCCACAAGGAGAGGTTCATTTTGCTCATAAACTGTACATAAAATCAATTTGATTTACTGGCTTTACCACATCTTTGGATCTTTGGTTTGATGGGATGTTAAAGTGATTTTCTCCTGCTATTAGTGATGGTTATACCTACATTAGCTATTAGCACAAGGCTCTTCAAATCGCTGTTGGTGTCCCTGCTTCAGCTCTATGCCTCAAAAAACTGTTTTTCAACAATGAAAAATATGCTTAGAGATATCTATGACTTGAGGCAATAAAACCAGTAATTGATACGCGGGGTGATTCAAAACCACTGCAGGGGTGAAAAGAGGACAATCCCTGAGCTCCTGAAAATCTTCTATTCATAACTGAAGGTCAGAGGGGGAATACAATCCCTGCCGTGTTTTCATTTGGTCAATTGTGCTGGTGAATGCTGAGATTTGGTGTCAGATACACTGGGCGTGTCAGCAGCTCTCAGCTTCCCCACCCAAAGCACCCCGCCTCCCCCCCGGAAACTACAACTTCCTCCCCCATTCATCTCACTTAAATTTTGTTTTATTTCTCGGGAGCTTTTTTACAAACTCGTTTGTCAAACTGCACAAAGGTTTATGGAGCCTTGTGTAACTTGGGAAACAGTAGCAAGCAAGCCTTTTCATAAGCAGAGGAAGAGGGTGACAGACACAGCACTGAGGGGAGTCAGTAGCCAGTTAGCAGACAGCTGAGGCAGCTGAGACTAACCACAGCTAATCTTGTGACAATGTGATGCATGAGTTTCAATTTCAGATTTTAGTCACCCGCAATACACAGCGAAAGTTCAAATACAGTTCACCCTGCGTGTTGGAGTGTGTGCACGTGTGCACTCGTTTCAGATGCCTTCTTATCGCAGTGGACTAGGCGTATCGCAGGTTGCTCGAGCTAGTGTGGACCTGTAGCCAAAACACAAGCACAGAGGAAGACTGCAAGAGAGCAGTGGAAGGGACTAGGAGAGGTTTCACTCCTGGAGGGGGTGGGGGTCAGTCAGACCATGAGAGGGGATAATGACTATGCCTTGTTTCAGCCAAGACACTTGGAGGTGTTTGTTGAATGAAATACAGACACTCATCCCCACCTCAGGGTGTGAAGTGTGTGTGTGTGTGAGAGAAACTCCCTGCAAACCGATAGCCACGTTGATACCAGCATCCGCCTCTGTCCTGCTAGGAGGGAAAGAGAGAGAAAGAGGCAGACTGTTATTCTTCCTCTTAGTGACAGAGGAACCTAAACACTGACACGCCATCAATGACAAAACCTGTTGAAAGCTAGCGTATATACAACGGAGTGTCTGTGACGAAGCATGTGACTTGCTGATGGGTAAGGGTGGAGAAATTCCTGCAGCTTTATAAACATAGCAGAGTCCGGGCAGCATGGTGGCTCAGTGGTTAGCGCTGTTGCCTTACAGGTCCAGTTTCCTCCCACATGCAAGTCAGGTGGATTGGAGAGTCTAAATTACTCATAGGTGTGATTGTCTATCTACCTATCCCAATGCACGGGACAGGCTCTGGCCCCCCGTGACCCCGGAAAGGAATAAACAGGTAAAGAAAATGTATATATACAGTGAAATCACAACATTAATGCACGCCATCTCTTTTTCTTGCTTACCTCCCCTACGTTTCACACTGACTTAGCGATGTTGTTTGACATGCAGTATGGTTAAGTGTTGAAGTGATCTAATAATTTCCAGGCAAAAAGCCAATGGGATGAATTCTGTTTTTGGCAACACATACATACATTTCATCAGTGGATGAAAGAGTGGGTACTGGCATGTGTTCGCGTCTCGAACCTCTGGGGATGGTGCGTTTCATCCTAGCATTAGAAACCTTAAATGTTTGTAAAGTGAATAACAGAATGCAGAATAGCAGAATTGCTGTGTAGCTTTCATCTGTGGATGCACAAGCACATGCAAACGAGGAGATCTTGGTGCATGAACCAAGACAATACACTTCTAAGTTTGGCTCGGTCTTTCGTGTGTGTGTGTCTTGCAAAAAAAGAAAGGCCCCGTGAAGAAACTGTGAGTTTATGAAGCCCTAAAACGTATTAAGCAGGGCTCTGGTGCAGGGATGGCATGTGGACCAGACTGAAGGCGTTGTATGGGTTGGCCTGCTTTTGTCTGAACAAACAAAACCTGTTTTTTACTGTGGAAACCCGGTCTGACCCCAGACAGGAACCAGGGAGGACGTTCATCTGCTCAAACATCATCATAGACCAAACAGCGCAGTGAGATAAGTCAAATGTAATGTCAATGATTGTCACTTCAGAGGAACACATAAAACCAAATTTGATTTTTTGGCGTCAGTATATGTTCACACCCCCCTGTGAGTTCAAAGTTATTTTAACCTTCTCTTTCAGGAACCTAAGTAGGGTATCATTATAACAGTGGATTTCAAAGTGCTGTTGGTTGGTTATTCATTATCCATGAAACAGAAAGAGTGAAATGCTACAATAAACATACTCTCACAATTGTACAGACCTACAGCTGCAGCTCCTTGTGTTATTTATTTTCCTATGATGTAACGTCTCATCTTCCATCCTCGCTTTCTACACATAAGGGAAATAAAATGTTCAAAATGAAAAGATAAGAGAGATTAGTTAAATAAACCACAGTCAAACATGACTAACTTGATACGTGTAATCAAGCCACCCCTGACTCCACACACATTACTGAACACTTACAGCATGTGCATTGGACGTGTGTATATAAATAACACTGGGAAATAGCTTGTGTGGATGTTTCTGCCTCTATAAGCCCGAAGCAGCTGCCTTCTCTTCTCAGACACTTCTCTGAAGTTCAATCATTAGCGCTGACACGAGCGTGCCGCTGAGCTGACAGAGTGGAGGGTGAGCTGAAGTCGGGCGCCTCGCAGAGCTCTTTGGTGGACGGGGATGCTGGATGAATTAAGCGGTGTCTAAACACCGGATCCAAAGCTCGGGCACGGAGCGTGGTATAAATCAACTCTGCAATATCAACTCTTCGCAGCCATGTGTGTCCTCCTGCCTGTACAGCTGCCGTGCTGGATCTGGAAAAGCTTATAATATTCACACTCCCTGTAAGCCATTGGATGGTTTATGAGGATGTGAACATCATCAGGCGTACAGTGGTAGGCAGCAGTAAGTGGAAAACACAACACAGCCCACTCAGGGTAGAAGCTTATTTTTATCTACTGTGGCCTTAATTAAGACCGTGCGGTGCAGTCCACAGGACAACCAACTCTTTCAGCCAAGCAATCTGATTGGTCAAAGAGGTGTACCAACCGGAGGCTTCCCAAGAGTTGGTAACCAGGGTTTTTTTTGTTTTTTTTTAGGCCTATGTATGTGTTCTTCTTTGGAGAAAACGTTTCAGACGGTGCACATGTGTTGGTAACTGAGGACAGTCTTTACTGTGGTGATTCTGCGGTCACTCTGGTTATTGCATCACTGCCGTACACATAATTATAGTCAAGCAGCCTCTCTGGATTATTACTTCTATATTAACCACATGTATGGATCCCTTTTGGTGGTCTGGGGCTCACCTCCCAGCTGTAGCAGGTTTTGTTCAGTGGGAATGTGTTTTCCCCCTCTTGTCCAAACCAGAAAATATACAAAAAGGATGGTCTGCTTTCACAGACCACGATGGCTTTGTCATTACACGTTAGCGCAATAACACAAAATTAGGTTGTCATTCAGGCCACAGTTGTTGATGTTTTCCAGGCTTCTCAAGTGGACACAAAGAATTTGCCTTCAATGAAATGTTATCAGGCGCGCTTGGAAGGTTAAATAAGCCGTGACTCTGCAAATTGATGTTTGTGATTAGCGTCGTTTGATCCAAATTCAGGTCGGATGGTCTTTCACCGCTCGCTTTCAACTGAACATCTGTCCAACATCTGTCGGTAACACTTGTCCTCCTCCGCCGGAGAGGAGAGGAGTCATGGAGTGCTAAGCTTTCCTTATCCCGAGTGCTCCTTATATTCACACCAAAAACTCCCCGTGAGCACAAGCAGCTGCCTCTCCCCTTCTACTTCATCAATAATTCAAGACCTTTCATTTTCTGTACGTTCTCATATGGAATTCATCCCAGATCCACCGAGGCAAGCACAGACTTGATTGGGAATTGAACTCATAGTAAGTGTTTGGAAATGGGCCAGAAACAATGTAAGTGTAGCGCAGCCTGTAGTGCATGTGTTGTAGATGTAGTGTGTGTGTATGTGTGTGTGTGTGTTCAGTAAACTTGCACAGCATTGCTCCCTATGACAGAAATTCCAGCTAAATAACGCTCCTTCCTATTTCATCATTCATGAATGTTAGCGCCCCACCATGTATAGACTATCAGTGTACAATAAAGCAACGCTCCCTTCACCAGCTTCATTTCGGGGGCCCATTATCTCAGCACATTAAATCAAACCAAACGAGACAGCCCCATCCAGCCTGTACAGCAACTCATATACACACCCGCTTTGAGAAAAGCCAGGATGGAGTTAGACAACAGATGATTGCAGTATTCCAAATATCAACATCTTCTGCACCATACATGTTTTTCGAACTTCAGGAGCAAGTTACTGGGCCGTACATCATCGCTTTGCTTGGCAGACCCATCTGAATGGAGAACATCCCAGAGATTTACAGTACTGTGTGTGTTCCTAATGGTGAGAGCAGAAAAGATGCAGCTGATAACGAAAACTGCGTCTCAAACGGAAACCGGGTATATTGTTTCGTTTTTCACTCGGTGTGTGTGTGTGGACGTCTGGCTCTGGGATAATAGTCTGTCTGACCCGTTCCTGTGTAAGCAAATCATTCAGGGTGCAGAGGAATCAAAAGTGGAATCATAACTGGCAAATTGTGAAAGGAAGCAAAACACTTCACAACATACGTGCATGCCAAGTCAAACATAGGCCGCTCAGTCAGGGAGCAGCAGCAGTGTGTGTTACACTCAAGGCTCAATCTGTGTGTATCCAGACACGCCTGCAGCACTATGGGCAGGAGAGTTTGGACAAATACTGTGGAAATTGGTGCTCTGAAATATATAGCACCTGATCTGGACTTGTAATTGAAACAGTTATTCACTGCTCTGGAAAACGTCCATCTCTATTGTACAGTCTGTAATAGAAATCACAGCTTTTTGCTCAGGGGTGCAAACAATAGGTGTGTGTGTGTGTGTGTGTGTGTGTGTGCGTGCATGTGTGTGGCCATGCGTGTCTTTGTGCATGCATGTATATTTGCACTGCTTTGAGTAACCAGCCATAAGTCTGCAGGGGTAAAATCCCCTTTCTTAATCCAATTTCACGTCTGAATGAAACATAAATTATTTATGACATTAACTAAAAATATGGGTCCTCCATGACACGCTAAAGTCCAGCGTATGTCGAAGCCATGCTTTGTATCATGACGTGTCTACGAAGTCACGCGAGAGCTGGGTCAAACCACACAAAGTGACACTGGCTGACTCTGGATGAGTTCATATACATGGTTTCTGTGCCTCAAAAGCAGCAGTAAAGCCTGTTCTGACACACTCGCTATGTTTTGGGTTTTTTGCTGTTCAAAAGCAGTATTTTAAGGATCCCATATGATTCCAGAGGAATGGTGGCTATTAGGTTGCGAATTTTGTAACTTGACTTGACTTGAATTGAATTTGACAAGAACCAAAGAAATCACCACGGCACAACGATTTTCTTTTAATATTTAATATATAGCAAAACACATGTTACACATTACAATACCAATGGAATGCCTCTGTTCTTGTAGACACACGTTTGTGTCTTCATTCTTCTCTAATCACAATGTGGAATCTTTTCAGTGTAAAAGCGTACATGTGTAACCCATCAGATGACACAATGTGCTCTATGTCAACATATCCAAAAAATATGTTTCCCACCACAGACAGTGAGTGAACTGTATATCTCACTGTTTATGACACATTAAACATCTTGGTGTCAAGCTGTGGCAAAAGACACAAAAAAATGCAAATACAGAAAGAAATGCCTGAAATGTACATACAAACACCTTGAAACCTGCAGCGCACACACACACACACACACACACACACACACACACACACACACCTACAGAGTTATGTTTCATTATTTGGTCCTTAATAAACACTTGGTTGGTGTACACTACAGCTGCTGCCTACATGTGCATGCAGTAAAGCTACTCGTGGTTATTGGTCATAAAGGCTTAGCTGTCTGTGGCTGGTGTGCTGACGCAGCAGGATTGACACCACATGAATGTGTGTATCTTGCACTATTAGCACTGATGCTAAAATCAGCCATTACATGAATTCATACTGTACATTTCAGAAAAGACTGGAGCTACATCTCTGTACTCTTTTTTTTCAGCTCAGTAGTCCTAGAGGGCAGCAGATGAGGAAATTGAAGCCTTCAGACAAAGAACCGTATCAGTCTGGGAAGGAGTGTGAATGCTATACCGATGAACGCACAGAAACACATAGTCTTTAGAAGTTGAGATTTAAAAACCTTGGTCAAATGAAAAAATGTAAAATGCATTTATACTGTTATTCATCTGAAGGATTCAACAAGTGAGGTCGTATTAATCAGACAGCAGGACTGGAACACCGAGCCAGTCAGTGGCTCAACTAAAATAATGAGGCAGCGTTGTATGAAGTGGAGCCTTGAGCAGACATCAAAGTGGGAAGACTTTGACTTGCGAAACGAGAGAGGCAAAAATGATTAAAGAATACAATATATAAATATGGTTTGAAACAAAAAGAATAACAATATTACTCTGCCAATGGTAAAGGTATTCGATGTCCGTCTGACTCGAATGGTGAGGGGACTTCTAGCCCCGCCCACTCCCCCAACACACACACAAACGCAATACAGTCGATTATTGTTTGGAGAGGTACAAATTTACAATCAATGTTTTGGCTTTACAAGTGAGCGACTGTATCTCGATGACAGTAACAGTAAAACAGTAAAACTACTTTAAACAGGATCAATCATCTGTCTAAGTGCTTTTTTCTCCATCTGTCCAAGTTGATAATAACCAGTCTACAAGCGTGAAATTGAGCAACATGGCTCAGACCCACATTTCTGTGAAGAGGATGTTGGATGGGCTTTAAATGTTTTTTCTTGATCTCTTTGCTGTGTGGTCTAAGTTAAACTTATTATGCTGGAATCAACTTTTTGGATGGTTCAGGCCCAGATTCTGACAAACACAATCTTGTCTACAAACCATACAAACCATTACGTTATAGCCGTTTAGGTTTATACACAGCATTCTTGAAATCTTCGTTGGGTTTGGTTTCAGATCTGTGGCGGGTTGTCGAGAGCTACAGCGGAGTACTCAGTCTCAGACACGTGAGAAACCTCAATGAGGCGCGCCAGGCCCGTCCTGGTGGAGTACTTAAAGATGAAGGCTTTCATGAGGTCATAGCGGTAGTTCCTGTTGATGAAGTTGTAGAGGATGGGGTTGAAACAGCAGTGGAGCAAGGACAGGCACAGGGTGAGGTGTAAGGCCACATAGATCATGTTCTCCAGGCCACAGGTCAGAGGCACCAGGCCCAGCTGAGACAGAGCGTCAGCCAGGAGGACGCCGTGGTACGGCCCCCAACAGCCCAGGAATACCACGATGTAGGCCAGGATCACCCTGCGGCTCACGCGGCGTTCCTGCTCTACCGTGGAGGAAGAAGAAGAGGAGGAAGAGGAGGGGGGGAGGGCCCTGGCCAGCAGGACGTAAGACACCGCGATAACAGGGAAGGGGAGGACAAAGCCTAGCATGATGAAACTCAGCTGCACCCCCACCATCCACTCCCTGGGGTTGTCCTCTGGGTACACAGGCCTGCACAGCACGGTGTCGCCGTGGGATGACCTCACAGTGCGCAGGAAGTAGGTGTCTGGCAACGACGCCACCAGAGCCAGAAGCCACACCCCCACGCACACACCGCGGCGAATCGACTTCCTGCGCAGGCCTCCGTCGCTGTCCCCGTGCAGCCTCACACTCAGGTAGCGGTCCACACTCATACAAGCCAGAAAGAAGATGCTGCTGAAGAGGTTGACGGAGAACAGCAGGTGTGTGAATTTACACGCCACCTCGCCGAAGGGCCAGTGGCCATGCTGAGCCAGTGAGATCACCCACACAGGCAGAGTGACGCATACACACAGGTCTGCAACCGCCAGGTGTGCGATGTACATGTGCGTCTCGTGGCGAGCGGTGGAGTCTCTTTGCGCACGGACATTGACCCAGAGGACCAGGGCATTAGCGGCCAGGCCAACGATGAAGATAAAAATGTAGAGGACACACATGGAGTAGAACAAGGCACTGCGGTTGAATGCCGTGGCGCATACCATCACGTCCACGTTCGATAGGTTGCCGAAGGAGTCAGTGAAGTTGAGGTCGTCCAACGACTTGTCCAACGACTCCCACAGGTCCTCCAGCTCACTGGTGCTCAGACTCATCTCTCAGCTCTGGGACAAGACCACCACAGACCAGTAGGAGTAAACACACACAGCACCTCGCACTGGGACAGCGCCTGTGGAAACAAGACATCGGCTCATCAGCTCAACTGTTAAATGCTACCATACTTTTTTTCATTCAAATGACAACTTTTTATTTATTTCATATTTGAGAAGCAATTTACTGTTAGATAAAGCATGTTTTTGTTTCTAGGATATTATCAGATCCAAGGGCTTGAATGTCATTAGCTAATAAAACACAAGAGCCACCAGATCCTGAAGAATCTTAATGTGGTTAACTTGTTAAAACACAGCTTTCATGAGTTCACAGAGGTTCTCTGTTGCAATAACTGGAGAGTTTTCCATGTTTGATGTGCCGTCAGGGGGCAGCGTGATAAATGTTTACATTAGCCCGAAAAGCGCAGAGTGCAGATTAGACAGGAGGAAATGGGATCTAGAAACCCAAACAGAATGTATTTCCAGAGTGTTCCGGGCGTTCCAAGATACAGCGCTGGTCAGGATGGGAAATCTGATGCCACTTTTAAGAATGTTTTCCCTTTACGAGCTTGTTATGGCAAAAAATATTCCCCATGTTTCTCTTCTTCTCTTCTTGAAGCAATCAAGGAGAGGGTGAGAGAGGAGCTGTCACCACCCAGAGGATCAAAGAAAAGCCTGCTCATGAACTTGAATACATCATGTTATAACATCTGATATTAATAACACACATAACACACAATTGCAAATACAGGGTGCATACATGCATGAGTAATACAGCCAAATGCATGCAGGAGCAAAGAATCATGCAGGATCAAAAGGATCAAGGAGTGGTCTAAAGCAGTTCGACGTGCCAATAAACTGGCCTGAAGGTTTTGAACCCAGGGCCACAGTAAAATGAGTCTGACCCGTCTTCTCACTGTCTGGTGTGATGTCTCTCTTAGCTCCTCTGCCTGCCAGCCACAATGCGAGGGATCAGAGGTGAAAGGTGAGAGGTCAAATCCGGTACACTAGCGGAACCCTACAGCTGCCCCTGATTGACATGTACACCCGCGGAGCCAAATGCGTGGAGACATCAGTGGGAGGCTTTGACGCCCGCGATATGGCCTGACCGCGGTTAAAGCGAGGGGTCACCGACCACTGGGTGACACGGCAAGAGCTAGAGCGCAGTGAAACGTGACCGCCGAGACAGCTGTCGTGTAGGAGTGTATAGGAGAGTGGGAATTTGTGCACAAACCTGCACAAATGATGATGAAAGAAAAGACACATTTGACCTTGCACAACAAACACGAGGACATCCTGATACGCGTGGCCTTCTAGGTTGTGTTATGTCTGCCTTCCTAATTCTGTTTAGAAGAAATGTCAGAAACCTTACTGAACCTACTGAATCTCAGCTTCCGTTACTTTGCACCACTGGAGAATGCCACTTTCTCATAGAGGGATTTTGTATTGCTGTGATAAATCCTCACACTGGTGTCTGTCTCGGTCCCCTCTATTATATGGAAAACACCTGGAGGTGCCAGGTAACCACACAGGCTTCAAACCAATTAAACCCTTTCACACCATCAGATAACGCTCTGCCCCCCCCTCCTCCTCCTTCTCTCACAGTCTACACAAGCCGATAGCATCCAGTTAATATGAGCGGTTGAAGGCCGTTTTCATGCGCTAAAACTGCGCAGGAGAATGCTGCACGCGCGACACGTCTGTATAGAAGTCACTCCTGTTTGTCTTTTTATTTAGGGAACTTGCTTTGGTCCGCGGGTTTCCTGTACGTTAAGATGTTGACGTTTTATCATCTAAGAAGCGACGTCGGTGGTTTGAAAAAAAAGAAAAAAGGTTCTGGTGCTGAATCCGACGGAGTGTCATTGTTGATTTATACCAGGCTGGAGACACAACTTTTCTTATCAGATGCCGGTTTCGGTATACAGTAGTCTAACCCGGTGTTTGAACTGGTAATCCGCGTCCCCCGCTGGGAAGCTGAAAACCCACTATAATATTCCTAAAAGGACTTATAGTGTGTCTGTGTCACTAAATAGTAGTGACTTTATCGTGCTTTGTACTATTTTATTTGGTATCACTATAATATTCTAATAATGTTTCTATGGGCAAAAAATTTGATTAAACTATTTAAACTATTTGATTCTGCAAATATTAGTTAATTTCCACACACAGTAAACATCGATAATGACAGGTATTAACCATCCTAGGTCCCTCAAAAATGTTAGAAAGTATCTGAGCACTTCTCTATTCTTTTGCCCTACTTGAACTCATTTTAGCAGCTTACTTGTTTTAAGAGTAGTCCTCGTCCGTCTGAAGTCTGTTCTTTTGAAGAATAGATTAGTTTTACTGATGAAGGATGACTTTTCCACGGTACCTGCGTGTGTCCCCCTCTGCCCCCTGAAGTGAATATGAGCCTGCTCCTCTCGCTGCACTTGCTGATACTCTCCGAAGAGCTACGCCTCCAAGGCTGGTCCCAGATACATGCATATTAACACGGCATCACTTCAGGCTCTCAGTACACAGCAGCTCGGGGAGTTTCGGCTAAGGAGGGAAAAAAAGAATACACCCGATGTCTACATTTGCATCCACTTCCGCTTCACTTCCTCAGAGGCTGCACGCATCTATTGTAATATTAACTGATTTTGATAAGACAAATATGCTGAGGCTGATGAAAGAACACCAGGGCAGAATAATGCCATGGTATATGGTTGAATCAAATCTCTTATAATAACTTCCTGAGTTCTACACATAATCCCAACCTGTGAAGATCAAATGATTTGGCAGATGCACAATAATACTTTAACCACAATGACACATAATGAACCATAGGCAGTAAGGTGTGTTGCTCGTTCCTCGCCCCAAGGTTGCCTCAATCTGAAACCAGACATGCAGACATGAAGTGTCAGGTAAACCACAACCACATTGCTCAACTCCCTCCACAGACCAACTGATGGGTTAAACCCAGCATCTAGGCACACAGAGGAAACTGGAAACACCCTTTCAACGAACCACACGAAAAACCATGTTAACGTACACTTTCATCATCATTAACTGCCATTCATAAAAGGTTTAAGTTTTTCCCATTTTGATTAATCATCCCAAGAAAAAAAAGCTGGGCAAAAAGCAAATGAGTCAGAAAGGATTTTTTTTCAGTAATTAAAGTAATGCAAGGCTTGTCTCAAAAATCTAAACACCAAAGTCAGGTGCAGACAGGCTTGTTGTTGTTTTGTTGTCATTAGCATTGTTGGGCCTCAGTATTCAGTCTCACTTCAGGCACATCCTCTTGGAAGCAGCACAAAGCATTGTGGGAGGCTAATGTGTTAACTGAAAGGTCACCTGCATCTCTGTTGGCCATACAGCTGCTCTCACCAGGGCACTTAGCCCTAAGCCCTTTGTCACACCCTAATGACAGAAATCACAAGGTAGAAAAGGGGACCAGAAATGGTTGTGGGACTCGTCAGAAAAATACTGACCCACTGAACAGCTGAACTGAAAAACATGCAGATACTCAGAGAGAACTCATAAGTAACAGCAACACTTTTGATGATGATGTTTGGTTAGAACAAAGACGCCGGTGAATGGCAAAGGTTACGTAACTGAAGTTTATTATGATTGCACGCCCTGTATTCAATGATAAAATACAGTAAGACGTGTACTCTGACCTCATAAAAGAGCACAGTAGTGAAGTTTGTTTCTATCAGGCTTTAAAGTGAGCTCCGACTACGCACGCATAGCCATTGTCCTCCATATCAGGAGCATCGGGGGGGATTTGTAAGGCTTTCTGATAAGCATCCGTAGCCCTGCACACTGCTGCCAACTTCTGTTCTACAGCCCTCATTCACAGGGAGGCCGGACGGAGAGGTTCCTCTGAGACAGCAGGGGTGTGTGTGTGTTGTCTGAGAAAAGCCATACAGCTCCAATGTGTTTTCTGTTATAATAATGTACTAATGTAATGTACTTGTAAGTAAATAGAATAGAATAGAATAGAATAGAATAGATCATGATGGATGAATCATGATCAATGAAATAGCTCAGCTACACATGTAAGTAGATACCAAACAACATGTAAAAGGCACAAAATAAAATAAAATAAAAAATAAAATAAAATAAAATAAAATAAAATAAAATAAAATAAAATAAAATAAAATACACTAGCATTGCAAGATGACAAAGTCCAGTCAAAGGAAAGTCTTACCAGGTCCAGGTAAATGTTTCAATTGACCTTCAGCCATGTAAGTTTTGCTTCTTTTTTCTATGTGTTCTATGTGTAAAGACATCTAGAGCTTTATTTATCCACCGGTTAAACACTGCATCTGCATCTGCAGTCAAGTTGAGAGAGCACCCACACAGGATGGCCACTCTCATCTGTGCTCATATCGCACTTCATAATCACACTCCAAAGACATCACACACATGTTTTACACATTGGATAAACAGAAAGATCAAGAGATACAGAAATGGGAAAAGGGCGGGAGACAGCAAGAAGGAAATGGGGGGTCGCGATGGAGAGAGAATGAGGAGGATGGGTGGGGGTATGGGAGAGTAAATGAGGAAAACAGAGAAAGAAAGATTGAGTGAGTTATTCCTAATGACTGCTCTTGCCATTGTACTCAGGCCTGGTATCACGGTGGGGGGTCTAAGAGACACGCTCTATTTTGGTGCAAATCTCCATTCAGAAGGTCCCTCTCCAACTCTTTCTCAACCACATCTTAACCATCAGCAGCCAGCCTCTCTCCTGTTCTATGGGTCCTCCTCCCTCTCTCTCCGCTCCCACATTTTCTTTTCTTCGCTCCCTCACAGACTCCATTCTCCTTTATCCTCTGCCGCCTCCTCACTTCCAACCTCATTCAACTTTCACATTTCTGTGACTCAATCTCTACACGTGGAATTGTCTTTTTTTATGTGGAGACAGGAAGAGAGGGGCATAAGGAGTGGGCAGAGGACGAGGCTGCCATTAGTTAAAGAGTTCAAAAGGGCCCCTTTGATTTGTAATTTTCGCAAGGGGGTGTTGCGCTATTGTCGGTGCTCTGCATGGTTATGATGAGGTGATCCTTTGAGTTTGAGCGTGGCTTTAAGTTTATGCAGGTGTGTGTTTGGCAGCGAGAGTGCGTCTCTGTCACGTAGTGCAGCAGTGGAGGCATTCCACACATTGACAGAGCGTCCCTCACACCAGCCCGCGGATGGACTGTGGGTGAAACCTGAGAGCTGCCTGAATGTCAAACATGCAGGGAAAGTGAAAGTTTACCAAGAGAGCTTTGTGTTAAACAGGTATGGACATAGGTGTGAAATGCTTAGAACTTTGTCTTGTATATTCTCTCTCTCTCTCTCTCTCTCTCTCTCTCTCTCTCTCTCTCTCTCTCTTGCTCTCTGACCTCACTGAATCTGTCAGTGCCGTTATGCATGCCTGTTTTGAAACAACTGTAGCTCATACAGTCCATTGACTTCATCATCTCTGCATAGTAACTCACACAAAAGCAAGATCAGCCTCCCCCAAGCCTCACTTTGGGTTCACCTATGCCCTTTCTCCACACACATGCATAAACACACACACACGCATAAAAAAAACCACACAGGCACACACACCTACACTTAATCCTAATTCTAGACTAAACCCTAAACCCAAGGCCTAACCCTGAACTAGCCCCTTGAAGAAGTGAAATGTCCTCACACCAAAGGTATAGAACTGGTTCTCACAAGGATAGAAGTACAAAAACAGACATATGCACACACACACACACACAATAACATGCTCTATAATATGAGCCAGGCCATTAGGATTATGTAGAGGATGGGTAATAGCTGCAGAAAGGTTTGCCCTGGGGGACAGTGAGTGTCCAGTATGGATTAGTGAGTGAACACTGACAGAATCTTTCTCCGTGGGGCTTGACAGGGTGTCCACCTCTACTGTGCCCTAACGCTTGCGGCTCTGATCTAGTAATCCTATCCCGACAATGCCGAAGCGTGCTTTGGAAAATCTTGCTTTTCCAGCGCACAGAGTTCACGGATAAGGTGGCTGACTTTCACCTCTATTGTCCTGTCACGCTAAATGAAAAATGGCCCATCAGGACTGCTGGAATGCACCGTGACTTTCAAAAGCCTGCAGCAGGAGTTACAGCAATGTTACCTGTCGCTGTTGCGTTGCTAGCCTATGGCTGTACATGGAAAAACTCAATGTTGTATTACTGTCACAGGGCTCAAGTTCACCATTTAACTCTAAACAGCATCTGCAGTAAACAGACAGACTTACTAGCATACACAAAGTAACAAATGTAAAGTTCTTCAGGAACATGAGACCAAACATTGCAGGCTTTATTGGATCTAAACATAACTCCACTCCACTCAAACAAGCTGATAGGATAAATTATGTAGACAAACATGGTGTACATTCAGCTAGTAGAAAAAGAGCTACATGGCTATACACTGTAAATATCTTGTCCCTTCAAAGGGCTTTGTGGCAGCATTTGATTGATCCGAGTTACAGTACAACACGTGATGGAAAGTTACCTCTAGCTATTTTTCTCTGTCCCAGGTGGTTCCCATTCATGGTCTACCCACCGATCGCATACACACAAGCGTATGCGCTGCAGGGGGATTACGGCCAGGATGTGGCAACCCAACTAGCATCTGGAGTTGAGCCCTGTGCGCCTGGAGCTCTTAGTGAGGGACACTAGTACTAACACTCCCATTCATCTCCTCTTTCTATTCTTCCCCATGGTCTCATCTATAACCCTGAGCTCCAGTCACATCTATTACTCACAGACAATATGAGAGCGACGAGCCATTTGTAGTCTCTCATTGTTTATACTGCTGTTTGACAGTAAGAAAACTAGGAGCCGGGGTGGGAAGGGAGATGGAGGAAGCAAAAGGCAGAGAGGAGAAGATCGAATCGGAGATAGCTAGGAAAGGGGAGTCAGCGACAGAGCGAGGGATCAAACGAGAGTGAGGGAGGGGATGTACAGTGCTCATGTGTTTGTCTCTCCCATTACTCTGCGTGCTGTGGTGGAGATAGTTGAGATCTGCTTCTCATTACAACGTAGAATGGATTTACAGAGGAGTGTAATGGCTGACTGCAGTCTTAACCCTGTCACTCCAAGCCGGCTCTGACGCCTCAAACCACCAAGCCCTCCCCGAGCCTCCCAGTCACACTCGACTTCTGCCTCTAAATATGAAACAGCTTTGCCGTCTCACATCAGCCTCCTAGTACCAGGCGCTCTATTCATCAGAGCCAGAATGGAGGCCCAGTCCGATGTCCATCCCATTCATCAAAACCGTAATGGCAGGCCTTCCGTGTTAAGGGTTTCAGAGTTGCAAAGTGCAGGCCTGCCTGGGCTGTATCACTGGTAACCCAGCTGAGAAAAGACCCTGTCAGGGGACTGATCTGGGAATGTGTGAGCCATTAAGTGGTAAAACACAGAGTCAGTGAACGTTCAAATCTATAATGAGCAAAAGGTGTGTAAAATGTGCAGCGTGATCAGTGCCAGTGGTTTCCTTTATACTCATACTGGAGAAAGGAGGAGACTAACACAAAGGAAGGATGGAGGTGAGGAGGAAAGAGCAAAGGATGAAAGACGTCCCACAGAAGTTCAGGAAAAAGAGGAAGGAAGGAGGTTGTGTTTGTTGTTATATATTTTACTCCTGTTTTCCCTTATTTCATTTGGAACTTGCAAAAAAAAAGAAAGAGTTCCTTAGCTATATTTGTGGTCATGTTCCTCCACAGCTGTTGTAGTCCAAACGTGAGAAAAGAACTCCATAAAAATATCTCCCATCATGCAAAAGGCAGGAAATTGAAGTCTATCTGGTCATCTACTTGTAACATGTTATTCCACTAAGTTCTGACAGATATATTTACATGGGTCTATTAAGTCAAGAGGTTTTTTGTTGCAGGGACTATATTTGGAGCAATGAGACACATAATTCATGTCATTAACAAGGACAGGTCTGGGAACAGGTCTTTGTGTCCCAAGACAATTGGATTTGGGAGCCTACTGTGATTGGCCTAGTTTGGGGGGTATTGTGCTCAGATGTCAGACTGAGTGAATTCCTCAAGTCCATAATAGTGGGGAACACACAATGGACACACTATGAGACGAAGGGAGAGGGGGCATTCGGATCATCAGTTAAGGGGAGGAAAGCGTAATCCTTTCCTACAGTGGGGTGAATGGGTTTTGGGGAGGAGAGCAGGTATATACCGGTAGTGGTTGATTACAGACCTTTCCTGCTGCCAATCTTAATAGAGCTGCCCCGAACTGTGTCTCACTTTCCTTACATAAGTGCACACACACACACACACACACACACACACACACACACAGAGTAAGACAATCTGTGTTTTTTTGGCGAGGGGTAATTGATTGGATTTTAATGTCGCCCCTGACAGAGTGAAGGGATAACACATGGATGATATAAATCTCCCTCAGTCCTCACCCCTTAACCATTTCTCACCCTGCCTCTTTCTCTCCTGCATTTCTCCCTCACTCTCTCTTATTCGCTTTCAAATATCTCTCTCTCTCTCTCTCTCCCTTGCTTTACTGGTACCCCGTGGTGCGTCATTGTTTTTAATGGCTGGCCTTTCATTAACCCTGTCACATCTGGTGCAAACACAGGGACTCATTTACTGCGCCATCAAAACACCCAACAGTCAACGGAAAACAGATCAATCACATCAGCTTTCTTTGGCTGCATAACCATCTGATGTGCTACTCAAACATCTTAATATCAGGGTATTTGTGTTATTTTATTATTATTTTCCTATTTCAATATGTATTTATTTTTCATGCAAGCTGCAAAATAATCTCTAGCTCTGTGTTAAAAAGGTATGAAAGTTATATTATAAAGTCCACCTCCCTTTCAGGCTGCCTCTGAACATTATATTTGCTAAGAGTTTTCTGAATGAAAGTGTGTATTTGAGCTTTAAGTGAAGCAGAACTGCTTTCCCGTAGAGGCCTCTTCTGTGCCTGGGAAGAGAGTGCCCATTTCCTCCCATTGAGCCAACGGAGAATGGCCTTCCCACCAGCCAGTGTGGGAGAACTGGGATGGACAATGGGAGAGCAGGATGGGCACTGGATCAGAGACTGTGATCTCCCTAGACACATAAACAAGCTAAAACCAACACTACGGCTTTGTCGTCTGTCTTCGACAATGATCTGATCATTGAGCCGTAGACTGGTGGTTTGGCTGTGTGTGCAATAATGTTTGTATAGAATAATGGTTCAAAAACAGTCTGCTGGAATTAAATCAGGAATCAGAAAACGACATATGAAGTGATGATAGTACCAGAAATGGGCAATTGCTTTGGTGCCGAGGTGGTGAGTGGGATGAGGAAAATCACTGCACAATGATTCAATGATTCATGCAATTCAGGCTGTAGTTGCACTTCAAAACAAATCATCATTTCACCATCCTCCATTTACCACTGCAGCTGTGTGGTAATCTATGGAAGGGCTTGTGCTCATGTGCATTCTGCTGAAACAGGATCCTCCCCACAGAAGCTTCAAGTCTTAGCACCACATGGGAATCGTGGAAAGAGACCTCTAGCTTGACAGGTCCCTGGTCCCCAGAGTCACTGAATTTCTTATTTTAGATTACAAGTACTCCAAAAATTTGAGATGATAACATTTACTGATTCCAGAGACGCAGGTGATTGAAATTAGACCTGGCTCTATAAACAAACACATAGTGACCTTGTAAGACCTCCCCTGTGAGGTTTGCCTCGAGTTCCTATGTCATAGGCTGCGGTCTCTGCATCTGAGTGCAAGAGACCATTTCCTCTGCCCTTACCCAGTTTCCTCCATACCCAAACAAAAGCTACTTGTCTGGGAAAAGTGCTAGGCCACTTATGTTGCCAAGTAGGGCCCGCAACCTGCACACTAGCAGACTTCAGTCTCCAGCGTGTCTGTGAAGAGGTTATAGGAACACTTGAGCTACATGGTGGCAGATGGCATGTGGGACAAGAGACGCGATTTGTTGAAAATTCCCACGTCAGTCCAAACATCCAAGTCGTAGCACTGTACTTTTTACCAAGTTTTGAACAATCAAGAGACAGCATAATGGAGAACAGACTTTATAGCACACAGACCATACACCCATCTACTGCATGAGAAGTGTCACACCCCAGCTTTGATGTGGGTGACCCCGTGTCACAACCTCCACAGCAGAGTCTTCGGCTGCAGCACTCTGATGGGCGGACACAAACAGCACCTTTCCCCGCTGCAAGATACAAATAAAGCCATGTCTATAACAGCACTGACTCCATTACCTTGAGTGCATTTTGTCACAAACAGCCAAGTCAACTCAATTCTAAGTAGAACAAACCGACTAGGACAGTGAGCTACTGTCTGCACTCATCCATTTGTGAAAACTAATTGTGATGCTCGACTGCAAGCACAAGTTGGAGGAAACTGCTGGCACTAGTCTTACACAGCCAGGTGGAAGTGGTTGTGATTGGCGGAGAGACTAGTACATAAGCAGCAGTCAGTCAATGTGTCTTAACGCCATCATTTCTCTACTGCTTTTATTGTAGACAATTTTGTAATTATGAAATTCTATGATAGGAAAACAGCCCTCTAAGATGCAGCCTAGCCTAATATCCTTATCATGGAAGCAGCAAAAAAAAGGCTCAATTTCTTCATATGGGCCATGCATGTTCAGCCATGTTTTGTGCATAACAGGTGCAAAGCTTATTTACATGGTTGTACAGGCCATCTGGGGTCTCTCACCAAGCAAGTTCAGCATAGTTAGGGTATGTTTGTGATAGCTGGCTTTATAAAACCAGACATTGGCAATCCAGGCTAACCCGGTCACACGTTTCCATTTCAGCATTCACATAAGTGGGGCGGGGTTTGTAACAAGTAACCAATCGCATGCAGCATGGACAGATCCAGAGTAGCAGATCAGATTGAAACTTTGATTTCTGTACATCCCACCCAGACCCCAGTCAAGATGGACTATGTTCAGGGCGGAGGGAGTGTGACTCCTTTGAGACTAGCCAATAACACTCAATTTACAGTACGCAAGTAGACACTCAAGAGCACAAGTTAGAGCTGGTCAGTTAAAGTTATTTCTCAAAAATCTTTAGCATCCTGTGGCTAAGTGGATAGAGAGTCTCCACATAGTTTCTCTACCCTGAACAGTCACAGCAGCACTAAAATTTTAAGCTCTTGGCAGATTATTTAGGACAGAAAGCAGTTTGTCAGGAAGCCATTTATTTCTTTATCACTGTACAATAAAGATCAAATTAGCCGATGAGCCAGCGATCCTCACACTCCCACTTTGACCTGGCTGTTGGGTGGAAGCCGTTTGCCCAGGTGGGTTCCCACGGTCATACCGAACTCCTTGCTGGCATGTTCCTCGTGGACCTCAGGCTTCAGCTGGAAGCCAGTCTCATCGAAGCAGTCGGACGGAGTAAAGGAGAGGGGCGTTTCTTCCAGGAGGCCCTGCAGTCGTGTACGCCAGGCCTCCAGCATGATGCCGCGGGCCTCGTCGGTGACGCGGGATGGAGCCCAGAAGATTTGAGGGGCCAGAACTTGGAAGCCACAGTAGTGCAGGATGCCATTCTGGAGATGGGATGAGTGACCCGTTTAGTGTCAAACCATTACAAAGAGTCACAGAAAAATAAAAATATATATACCTGTATTGGCCACAGGGTGACGTTCATGTCGCCATTGATGCCATTTGCGCTGAACATTGACTCTTGGGACCCAGTGGTGAATGACAGAATGGCTTTCTTATCCTAAGTAGATAAACTCATTAGATTACCCAAGCTTCAAAACATTGAGAACAAACTTTTGACCGGGGTCCCTTACCTTGAAGATTCCCTGGCTGTACCGCTTCTCTGATGTGTAGGCAAAGCCCAGTGTGAGCACCCGGTCGAACCAGCCCTTCATGATGGCAGGGACGGTGAACCAGTACATGGGGAACTGAAAAGCAGCCGGCAAAGTTAGTTGTAATTGAGGGAAACTTTCAGAGATATTGCCACTCAGGCTATACCTGAAAGATGATGAGGTCAGCTTCAATGAGTTTGCAGTGTTCCGCTTTGATGTCGGCGGACAGTTTTCCCTCTTCCCATGCCAGTTTGGTCTCCTCCGCATACTGGAAGTGTTCAGTATTCTTCACTCCCTCTGCAAAGAAAGAAAAAGTGTTTTGCGTGCCTAAAGAGCAAGTTCAAGTCTCATGCCGTTTCCACTCCAGTGGGCATCACTCGAGTCATACCAGTGATGTCGTCAGTAGTAGCAGTGGCTTTAAACTTCATGGCATACAGGTCAGACATGGCCACTGAGCAGCTCTGAGCAGTTAAAGCCGTCATAGCAGCATCTTTGGCTGCAGCGTTGAATGACCCAGGGCTCTGGTGGGCGTAGACGATCAATACTTTCTTGGCTAAAACAAGTACAGATTAAAATAGAGCACAGATCAGAGAAGGAACAACTCAAGCAAGTAAAATTCAATTTACAAGTACAAGTTGTGCAAATGACCAGACGCCAGCTTAAGCAAAACACCAGCAAAACACTAATAAATTCTTTAAGAAATAAACACAGCATGAAAACTCACCCATGCTGTAGCAAGATGTCAACTGGCAGGTGCTATAGAAGTCCCTGGAGTGTTGCTGGTAGGGAAAGAAAGACTAAAGTGTCTGGTTTTATAGAGCTCTCCTTCTGGCTCCTCCCCACTCTCACACCTGTCTGTCAATCAGCAATCAAGCCAATCAATCAACCAATCCAGTTTTCACTCAGATCATGGGGCCTTCTATCATGCTTCACATCCACACATCCATTGGTGAGCCAGTGCATCAATATAGACAATTATATATACTAAAAGTTGTTACTCCAACCTATTGCTTTCCCTTCACAAACGTTTCACTAGCCTGAGCGTGTGTGTGTGTATGTACGTACGTGTGCTTGTGTGTCTGCTTGCGTGTCTGTCTCTTGTCCTTGTGTCTTGTGGACAGTGTGTACGCCTCTTCGTGTGTCTGTCTATGTGTGACAATTGTGTGCAGTGCCCCCGATGTCAAGGAGCCACATGAAGCAGATGCGGTTTACTGCTGCTGGTTTTCAGCTCTGTTTTACTTAACATTACTTTCCTCTCAGAAGCAGTTGCCTGCGGTCAAGCCCACTCACGGATGTTGTCCTGTAAAAAAGGGCCTCTGACCAAAAGCAATGGGCATCAAAGGCAAGCATGAGCTGGCACACATCTGGTACCAAAAACATTCCCATCCCAACATTCCACGTCCCATCTACCCTGCCACTGTGGGGGAGGGGGGAAGGGGGGTCTAATGAACAACTGCTACATATTAGCACATGGGCACAAATGCAAGGAAACAGTCCACAAGAGACGGTGCATTAGCGACATATGGATACGGTTTGTCAACTATTCACTGTATTCTTTATGTTCTTTCTTCTCGCTCGCCGAGTGTTTCAAGTGATTTTAAGGACTCCTGTGTATTTGCTTTTCAAATTCATTCTGGTGTTTCTAAGGCCTGTACGTTTCACCTCTACATCCCATAACCACTCCCGTGTGTTGCTCTACCTTGTGTGTACGCTGTCATGCTGGCTGCATTCTCTCTGTTGTGAAGGAATGGGATCATATGTGTTATGCTGGGAGGTATGTTTTCATGGTTTTGTGATGTATTGTGCTGACATGACCTTGACCTGTTTTGAGGGTAGATCTTATGTTGGACTCACAGGTATGTTTTCATGCTTTCTTCAGGTATTCAGGTGTATTTCGCTTGAGGTTTTCTATGAGGTGTTTTGGCTACTAGGTTTTGAGATACAACACAATAGGAGCATCTGCAGCCCACCTTTGGGAGCTAGACTCATGAAACCACAGCCATGCATTTGTACACAAAGCACACAAAGTTGCACGCCAAAAAAATCATGCAGGAATCATGCATTGATTTAGTGGATACCAACATGGAAATATAGCCAAGAGGGCCATCGTGTGGCCAATACAGGAAATATTGTGGTAACTTGTATATGGCAATTCAATACACATATTAAAAAGTTTCTGTGTTTGTGTTTTGAGTGCACTGAAGTGTTGTTGATTCATGCTTACACATAATGCACACAAGGACAAATTGAGGGTGATACATATTATTTGAGAAAACTCTATAATATAATATCTTTAGGAAAAAAAACAACAGTATGAGGTTGCGCAGCATTAAAACAAGAAGCTGTTTTTGTGTAAATGTTCCGACATTGTTGCCGTCTTACCTTTCAGAAAACATCACAACCCAGGAGCCCGTTTACTTCCTCCAGTTTATCACTAGATGGGGACAGATCCTCCATGCTCTCACAGTCAAGAGATTGATTTGGTGCTGTTTATGGTTTAATCATAGTTTGTGATTATCTGCCAGGGCTGTGGAGGTCAAGGCCAAAATGAGTAATAGCTACCCAGATGGCGAGTCATGAATTGTGGCTATATAGTGGCAGAACAGTGCCTCTGGAAAGCAGGCAAACTACAACCTTTAACAAATTAATGTCACTGATCTAATCACTGTAATGGCCACACGTAAACACTGCACCAGGATTTACTGGGATCCTTTGGCACAGTCTCAGCACTGCGCCCTGGCAGGCACACAGATTAAAAAAAGTTCCAAGTCATTCAAGTCATGGTAGCTGAAGAAATGTCACCTCTCGTAGAGGCTTCTTGCAAAACCTTAAATATCTTTGTTAAACCTGGCAATTCTTCTCCTGGTTCCTCATCACAGCCAAGAGATCTAATTGTAAGATATAACTCCAGTGAAATTACATTTCTGTTGCTAGTCCACCAGAGAGCAGCAAACACTGGTAAGGGCCACAAAGCGAGGGAGCATCATCTGCAGCTCAAGGAATCATAAGAGCTTTCCAATATGCTTGCTCGCTGAATTATCTGATCCTCTCTAACCATTCCTTATGACTTTGACATGGTACCAGGTGCACCGTTGTTGGATTTTCATATAAAGTTTGTGGTTGTAGGATATAATAAAAGTTTGCGATTGTTGAAAAAAAAAAACGTCCCATCCATCTGAAAGCATATAAAATTAATATTAAAATGCTGCATAAACATTAGGTGTTATGAGGATTTTCTCATGAAACAGAAGTGGCCTCCAATAGGACCAATATTTCCTGACAGATGTGTTTTCAGGGAAGTGCAGTCGTGTTGTTCTGCATTGTTCAAATGCTGACAGGCAGTGCTAAATCACTGGCTGTATCCTGTGATGTATATCTTGTAAGTCAAGATGAGTGATGTGAAAGCCTCTTTTACCTTGCAAGTGTTCATTCATTCTCTGCAGCTAATAGTGAATATACACAGCTCAAAGTGAAAGAAAGCTGGTGACAGAGCTGGTTGACATGTGAATTGATGTCGCTTCTTTAATACAGGTGCATTTTCTTTTTTGACGTTAAAAGACGCTCAAAAAAGCTGAATCTAATCATGTGCTGCATTTTCACATTTTACCTCTTCAACATCACCTGACTATTTAGCTTCAGGTTTAGACAGGAATAACCTAAGGCAGTCAACGTGATGAAGAGGCCTCTTGGCAGGCCAGGATATGTCTGATATTTAACACATCAAACCAAATCCAAATGGAAACCTGTCGGTGCAGAACCGTTTTTAATGCAGCAGGCATCGTAGTCTGATCTCAAGGTGCATCATACTAATTCTTTGTTGATGCACCATATGTGCATGGGATTTGCAAGCCGCCTAACAAGTGGCACACTTGAGATTGAAAACAAAAACTTTTTAATCTTTACAAAGAGTTTATTGAAATATGTGCGGAGGAACCTTCCCTTCCTGACAACACACCTGGGGCAGTCTCCACCCAGATTCATGTAAGCACTTGACAATGCTACCAATATGGCCACCTCTAAAGGCTGAATACTTTTCAATACATCCATGACAAATGCACCAGTTGTGTTTAGCATGAGCTGGGACCAAGCCTGCACTCCTGCCTAACCTCATCCTCTCTGACTGTTCTTATATCAGACCAATAAATTGCCTCCAGTTCTGCCAAAACAGGACAGTTAAGGGTCTGGCATAGCCAGCAGCTGTGACCTTGCGGAGAGCAGAGTTACCTAGCAACAGGTTGTCCCACAATGAGGAGATGTACCTGTCTCTTGCGAGGTGGGGAGATGGAGAAAAATGGATATTGTGTGTTGGAAGTTTTCAAGTGGAAATAATTAATCTGTTTGTCTGGATTACATTGTTTAGGATGGGAACCTTGAGGACAGGGTGCCTCTCTCAGGGTTGAAAACATATTAGATTTGAAATATACTGTGTGGTCATATACTGGCGAGGTCATGTGCTCCAAGGTTCTGAGTGTGTAGTGTGTGTGTGTGTGTGTGTGTGTGTGTGTGTGTTTTCTGATAAACTGTTGAAGTGTCTGCCCCTAGTTGCACCTGCCTTGGACATAGTTACAGGTATATAGCTCTGATACCTTGCCGTTGGGATAATCAGGCACTTACTGTATGTTTGTGGGCCTAGTATGATTTCATACACCAACCCCCCCTTAAGGCAACTGCTGAAGGGGGGTCCTCGTGTGCAGTTACAGTAGGCTCACTAAGAAATGTTACAGACTCTCGTTCATGGATCCACTAGTCAGACAGGAGTCGTCTGCAGTCACTGCTTCCAGTGTAAACTCTCTGCAGAGTCGTTCTCTTTCAGTACCTTTCTCTTCCCTGTCACACTAACTTGTTGTATGCCTCTCCATTTTCCACTAAATCCCCCGCAGAAATAGAAACAGGTGTCCTCCGTAATGCCTGTCTAACTCAATTGGCTAAACTGAAGCATGATTTAAGTAGTTAGGCTACACAGCTAATTGAAGTGTCTGCTTTTAGGCTAACATTAGCATTTCTCGAACAGGGAGAAGCCCACATGGGTATTCCCCAGTGCTGTTCTCAGGTGTGTAGTCTGCCCAGAGCAAATCCATCTACTCTGCTTTTCCGTTCACGCTCTTCTGCATCAATTTTCTTTTTGTCAAGGGTTTGTTTTTCTGCCTCATCCGCTTTCCCATGCTTATTTTTCAATTACTGTACAGTTGGGGAATGATGTGTAGAGGCCTGAAAACAAGACTGAACTACGTGCCAACTTGGAATGAAAGTTGTTGGGTGGTTAGATTGATAAATGGATTGTCTGTTTCTTCAATAAAGAGTATACAAGGGAAATGCTCCATTTAATTATATTATATTGCACTGTACTGATCCACAGTATATACCACGTCCTTTACTACTCCTGTGACCCTCCATCAAATGGATGCAGTGGCCAAAGGAACACTGTAGTAGCTTAATGAGTAGTTTAATGTATGAAGTATCACACCAACCACTAACTAATGCAAAGGCTTACAGGATGATGTCGGGGCGGATTCCCATTGAAAGTGAGGATAAATTATATTCCCTTCTCCCCTGGCCTCTGTTTTTTTCACGTAAAATAATGAATATCTAAAGCCTCTGGTGTTCCTTCAATAATATATTTTTTTCATCGCACAGACCGTGCAAACTACTTAATGCAATGGTAACTAATACTTACTAATACTACACTAAATACTAATACATTACTAATACATGGCCATTCTGGTGAGTTATGTGACTGTATAAGATGCCGTTGTAAAAGACTGACAATTGTTTTGACATACACGTGAGATAATTCCCTCGATTGCTTCTTCCCTGGCCTCCTAGTTGACGAATGGTCTGTTCCCTTCCTGTTCATTGTTATCTCATCAAATACGTTATTAATGATCATAATTTGTCTATGTTCTTGAGTCTAAGTGTGCGTACCCACATCAGCAGGCTGTGCCAAAAAGGCTGAGAACCCCTCTGAACTATATTGTAGTGTCTCATCTTTGTTTCCCTCCTCCATTCCCTCCTTTCTCCTCACCCCCAGTCGCCATGGTTACAAAGCTGATCGATTAGATGTCATCTGATTCCAAATCAGCAGAAACAAAAGATGACAGCAGATGGTATCCAGACAGAGAGGAGGATTGAGGGAGGGGGTGGAAGAAGAAAGGGAGGAAAATGAGACCATTTCAAGTTATTTGTAGCTACGTATTGTAGATGAGTATGATTTGGTAGCTTTGATGCTCCTAAGACAGAAATGACGCCTGCAGAAACAAGCTCATAGGCATGGAAGCATGAAATATGGCAATCAGCCATATTTGCACACACTTTAGAAGGTAAGAGTGACAACAAGGTGAGAGGCAACAAGGAAACAGGATGCAGAAGGAAAATATCCAATACAAACTAATAGATGGTCCTCAAACAAATTCAAGGCTCATGGGAGAGAGAGACAATGAACACACATCGGTCTACACACACATGCACAATTTATATGATTGAAATATTGCACACACACACGTTTAAATAAACACATTGGGTCTACACACACACACACACGCTTATGTTGAATTGAAATGTAGATATTGCACAAGCCTCAACATAGATAGTTACATTTTAGACTGTAATGTAATGTAAATGCTCCGTTCAGTTTATTGTGGGTGACGGGTCAAGCTTCTGTTCTGCACACACAAAACCACTGACACACACACACAGACACACACATGCATGCGCACACACGCACACACAGATCAGGCAGAGGGTGAAAATGTGAGGTTTGGGTCTCTGTCCTTTTCTATTATGAAACAGATGGTGTCCAGGCTAAGGCAGGCAAGGGGTACACCCAGGAGAGTTGGCGGAGAGGAGGGGGGCTGGAGAACAAAAGAGGAAAGAGAAGAGCTTGGTGCAGGAGATGAAGTGTGCAGAAGGGCAGAAAACCTGAACGTCTTGTTCTAATATGGTCATAAGGGATTCTGGTGGAAATCACAATGTGATTTGTATGTTGTATGGGCTGTTATTGTCGCATTACATATTGATCATCACATTGCAGTTAAAGGGAAAGGCCTGACCAAAAGCTACACAGACACAGATTGGCAGAATCGATCTTCATTGATTCTGTAATTATGGCAAATTAAACTGTTCAAAGGGCCCCCAATATGTCATCCTGTCTAAAGGTGACAAGGGAAATCAATACATGAGATCAATCCTTCCTGTCAGCATGACAGCCAGATATTCTGTCATCTCCGGACAGAAATATGTCCTGGGAAAAACATCATGATTCCTACAGCAAACCAATCGAGGCAATGGTAATGCTGTAATGCTTGGTGACATACTACTCAAATACACGGCCTATCTGGTGAGTTGTGTGAGTGTGTAAGATAAAGCTGGCTTTGTAGTAGACAGACAATTGTTTTGACAGACATACCATATGAGATAATTGCCTTGAACTGCAAGAGTGCACCCTTCTCCCTTGGCCTCTTAGTTGACGTCTGCTCCATGGCTGTTTATTTTTTATGGAATCTGAGGATGCAGGGTTACAGTCTGTGCTGCAATTACTGTGGACAGCTGGTTTACAGCAAAACACACACTCCACTCACTACACACACTCGTGGCCATGTACACACCAGCCCCTCTGACCCCTTACGTCTGCCTGGGACTGACAGCGTGCTTTCATTTTGACGGAGTGGCTATATACCACCAGGCCAAAACTATTCCCGTGGCACTCCTTAAACCCTATTGGGATAGGGGTGCACATGATGCCATATGTCTCTTTCTCACCTCTGCTGTTTCCAGTCTTTTTTAGAATGACCATGCATGTGTTTCCTTTGCATGAAATCTAGTTTAAAATTGGTGTGCAATAATCAATAGTACCGAAATACAAATATATAGATAGATAAAAGGCTTAAAAGGCTTCCATACTATGTTAGGTGCAGTTTACCCCAGAGCCTTTGAGCCTTCAGCATCAGCATACAGCATATAGCCAAATCAAAGAACCATCAACATAAAGGTTCTGTAATGGTGAGGGACACATTTCCCAGTCTGAAATCAATCCTGTCTTCTCTGACAAGACCGTGCAAATCATAATCATTACTAACCTAACAATTCTGAGGGATCACCTTTATCCCATGATGCTTTTCTTTCCCATATCAGCATATCCAGGATGACATTTCCTAATGCACACTGCCACAAATGGTCACCTGGTGGTTTGAAGAGCACGGTAATGACGTTAGCCATATGCCAAGGCCTTCTCGATAACCAGACACGATCCCAATTGAGCATTTATGGTAGAATCTGTGTCTGAAACAACATTTTCCACCATAATTATAATGATGGGGGGGGGCTGGATGACTCACTCACAATCATTATGTTAGTAATGATTAGCACTGACATTCCCCTCTAGGAGATGAGTGGATCAACATTTTTACTATACTTTGTATGTGTGGTAGGTGTGTGCTCAGGCATTTCCCTATTGATCCCCATCTCATCTCCTAGAGGGCAATGTCAACTCTAATACATTATATGCCCTATTGTAATAAAAGACACATGCATGTCTATGGGGTCAGAGTAAGCTTCACTGAACTTGCTGCCCATCCCTTTATCCTTGCTTGAGTGAATGAGCAGTTTTACTGTCCTGCCCCTCCATTCATTTCTCTTCTCGGTAGTTTATCCTGAGCCCCCATCTCTTAACCAGGTCGCTCTATCAGCACCTGGCCTATTAAAGTGCTGGAGATGGCAGAGCAGGTGCCCCGGTGAAGTTTTACAGCTTATGAGGTGTCCTGTGCTTTACTGCTCCCCAGTCATCTACGGGCCCGCTGGGCTTTTAAAAGCCAGTCGTCACCAGCGCCCACTGTCCGCCAGCTCTGAGCCGTCCTTCCCCGATCTATAATAAATATTGTCTTGCAGTCAGCTGGCGCAGCGGAGCTGCTCCCTGTTTACTCGCCGACTGACAGCAGGTGTTTCAGACTGTTTCTGTGATGGAGGCAATTTGTGTTTTGGAGATGAGACCATAAAGGCACATTTCATTGGATTTGCTTTCTATTAGGACACAGGCGCTCGCTTGACCTCGCACTGTGATTGATTTAGAAAAGAGCACGTCATTGGCAATAGTTTTCCCGTTTAGCGGTCTGTTATCAATCCGTGGCCAGTCGACAAGGCAGCAAATATGCAAGTTCGGCAGACAACACACACCGCATATTACCCCGTCCTGCGCGTCACTTCACTTAAGTCTTTATGGGATTGGGGGGTTGGGGGTGGGGGGTGTTAGGGGGGTGGAGAAGGGGGGAGGAGGGGGCGTCTTATCTTGTGCACGGTCAGGCGAGGTTGAGAGGAAAGTGCGAGGAGGAAGCTGACAGATCAACAAGCAGGGCTGTCACTTACGACTGGAGGGCAGCGGTGTGATGCGCACCTGACATTATGAAGGACAGGGGAGAGGGCAGGCAGCAATCCAGGCATTTTGTCTACCTGCTGCACTGGCTGTTTCACCCGACGTCAAGCCTACCCTCATGTCCCGTTTTGATCTCGGTAACCAGACCAAACTAAACCAAGACAAAAAAAACAACAACAACAACATGGGAGCTGATGGGGAACTCAAAGAAACAACTTTAATATATCAACCCGCCGATTGTTTTGTGGTACTCTGAGACGGGATGCGGCTGAATCGAGAAAATACACAGTTGCCATTTTTGCCTTGAGACTTTTGAACCAGTTGGATCTAGTTCTTTAAATGTAAGTAAGTTGAAATAAAAGTTGTTTGTTTAGTCTGCATCTTGGTAGACGTTATTTAAGTTTGATTTATCTTCCCTCTTATATGCTAAAAACACCCTTACATCATTGTTTCAGAGGAACAGCATGTGAATCTGGGGCTTATTGGAGTTATTCCATTAACTTCTGAGTCTTTGACGATTTGGTTCAGACATTGCAGAGTCATAAGCTATACCCACTCACAGAATAAAACAGAGTAAATTAAATCCAAGCTTATGCTCGTCTGGGAAATGCAATTCACCTGCTATGCAAATAGTTCAGTGAAAAAAATATCTAAGTTGAGTTGTGAAATCTTGTTTTCCTTGAAACAAGAAAAACAGCCAATGGTGTGAGTGATGAGATGTTTTTCCTGTTTCGAGAGATTTCTTAAAACAAGTGTCACTGTTCCGAAACAGGCTGGGGCAGAATAAGGCGGCAGAATAACTCCACGAATGCCACTTGATTCTTGAAACACGTTGGTGTAGATTTGGCGTTGTCTCAACCCATGTGAAGATTTTTTCAATTATTTTTATTCAATTCATATTTCGAAGAGACAATATGAGACTAAATGGCGTGATAAGGTGCATATGTTTGGCAGTGTGGACATTGTTTCAGCACTACGGACAGCGCCGGTCGCTCGGTAGGAGGCTTGCAGATCCACCGCCTGGGGGCAGGAGTCACACAGATTTGAGTCCCTCGCGTTTCGGGATCCTTTGTTCCATAAACAAAGCCTGGTTTCATTTTGGCCAAATAGTTTGCAACGAGCAACAGCCAGCGATGTAGTGGTAAATAAAAAGGTGGCTAATATGACGATCATCATAAGGCATCACAACCACCAATATATAGACAGACATCTATTGTACTTTCAGAAAAGCGTTAATTTATGATTTTATAAATATACTATATCTTTATATAACTTACATTATAACTTAGAATTCATGAAGGCGTGTAACATTTCGCAAACTACTAAACTAAGTTTGAGTGGTTTTACCCTCCACTACATCCCTGGCAATAACCTACTTTGAAACTCCTGTGAACTGAGACACTTTTACTTTTACTGAACTTCTCCCATTTTCCCGTACTAGTTTTGAAGTCTAGAGGATGATGCTCAGTCCAGACCAACCAGACCCCGATCTGCCCTGGGGCCAGCCGGATACGGAGACCCTGTTGGACTCCTTCAAGTTGGAATGCGCGCCTATGCCGGCCGAACCTGCGGATGGAGAGGGTAAGGCGCGCTCCCTGTCCGTGCCCGCTCTCAGCAGGGAGGAGAAGAGGCGGCGGAGGCGCGCAACAGCCAAATATCGATGTGCCCACGCCACCAGGGAGAGAATCCGGGTGGAGGCCTTCAACGTGGCCTTCGCAGAGCTGAGGAAGCTACTTCCAACGCTCCCACCCGACAAGAAGTTGTCCAAGATAGAGATCCTGCGACTAGCGATTTGTTATATCTCCTACCTCAACCATGTGCTAGATGTGTAGGCTGCAAGGACCCCTGACAGCGCTGCCCTGGAGGCTGGACAGTGGTAGAGGGCGCCAGGCTGTCCATTAATGGGCTAATAAGATTTAGAAGGATAATAAATATATAACAGCAACACTGTCGTAGCCCTATAGTTCTTATACCACAGGACATAAAGTAATGCGATAACATAACTATAAACCTATAGGAATATCATAGGAAAAATGTGTGGTCTGGTTTAGGACTACAGCTCTTGTCACAATATAACTGAAAGGCGAAATCAAATGTTGACTTTTAAAGCTGCTGTATAGGAGGAAACTTGTATTTTGAAAAATTGTCACGTTTGACCTTAAATGTGCAGGCCTTGGCGTTTGTTCAGGCGTATTTGTAGTTTGTTTCGTGTTTGCACCAATTTCTAAATATTTATTTATCTTTCTTAATTTAAGATCATAGGGAATATTATTATTTTGTGCACTTTTATTGATTGTAATTAATTGCGGTGGAAATGTGAGTTGCAGATGTTATGAGATTTGAATGCTGAGAATAAACTGTTAAAGCTAAACCACTGTTTAAAAAGTAAGTGTTTTATAGCTTACAATTTTTGCAGCAATGCTGAGGTCTGCCAACTCGTATTCCCATGTGACCAGAGGGTCTAGGCGTTTTAAAAAAAAGGCATTGAAATAAAATGCAACTGTAGCATTTTATTTCAATTTAGTCTGCAAAAAGCTTGTCAAAATATTGTATATTTTTATTTTAGACTTCTTTTGAAAGCGGTTTTCCTGGTTGTATTTGAGGTTCTTATTTCAAATAAATCTCTTGATTTTTTGTGGTTTTGTTTAGGCTGTACATCATACCAGCTGTTCCCCATAAAGCACCTTAGTTTGGATGAGGTCCGCTTGTGTGTCAGGAGACAGACAGAGAGATTGACGCTTTCCACCATATGGGCAGGTGTTCCTCCAGACAAACCGAGACAACCACATTATGGCCCATATCCGTCTCCCACGTCCTTGGTCACACACACACACACACACACACACACACACATACACACACACCAGACAATGTGGACATAAAGAAGAAACAACAGCAAGAACCTGTCAAACAAAATAATAGTCAAATCCATTGCCAGGCATAAACAAACAAACAAAGCAGTACATAAAATGTCATAATATAGGAGGAAGAATATATGGCCGATTGCTTCCTCTCTCAATTACTAAGTGAGATACTGTTTGTGCTCCTCTTTACTCTTGTCCTTTCATGCGGTGCAATGTGACCCAAGGGCTTAGAAGGTATTGTCCATGTCCACTCCAGCAGCAAGGGCCCTTTATCCAGAGAGGACGGGGGGCGAGTGGGGGTATCATCAGATTGTGAAATGAAAGGGGGGTGGTACCTAGATGATAAGACTTTTCTGTAGGTCAAATACTAAAACTAGACTACAGCTGTCTCAAAACGTCTTGAGATTATACTTGTTTCATGTCTTCAGGCTGAATTTGCTGGAATGTGCTGAAACCGATTTGAAGTTGAAGCTTTATATCGTGGACATTTTCCCCCTAAATGTCACCCTTCGATATGTGATGCTTTTCAATGTGATGAAACCTGTAGGCAGTGTTTGTTCGGAAAGAGCAACACTGCCCCCTGTTGGCTGCATGACGGTGCTTGAGGGATGTTTCACGGAGGAACATTTTAGCATGTAGACTTCAAGAGAGCCCAATTTCACCTTTTGCGTGTGGTCTTTTATAGCATGCTGATGTTAATAGAGCCCTTTTTACTAAACTGTAGGGCCTTAATTTTATGGCATGTGATTTGAGACAACGATCTGTGTGCGTGTGTGTGTGTGTGTGTGTGTGTGTGTGTGTGTGTGTCTGTGTCTGTGTCTCTGTGTGTGTGTGTGTGTGTGTGGAGCCAAAGTTGACGTCATCCCCGCCCGGCTCTGGTTCACTCCTGTCTACTGAGTACCTTGTAGATTACTTGATATAAGCAGATCAAACTACCCAGCAAGGCACAACTTCCTATTTTGGAATGTACCAAGTATGTAACCGAGGAACCCTCCATGTAAAGCTAACATTTTGACTTGGTGTAGTCTGGAACAAAGCAAGACCTCACTTAGCTTTCTAGTAAAGCTACTAGCTAACGTTGCACCATGAACATTTTATAGGTAGCGATAGTCATGGTCTTTGGCTAGAGTACATTGTTACCCACTAGATAAAAGGCGCAATAACTTTGGTGCGCTCCTTACGGTGACGTAAGGCCATTCAATGGGAAATGTACTTCCATAACTGCACTTATAACTAGACAAGTATGTATGTAACTGTTGGTGCCACAAGGTGATTTTCAACACAATCATTTACTTTATTTAGCTGATATGAGGCGTGTCCCCCATACCTAGGGAAAACCGTGCTAGCCACCTAGCCGCCAGTAAACCAATGAGCGATCTTGGTTAACTGCCGTTTCGGCTCCCTATTCAGTCCTCAGTTGTGATTGGCTGAGACGCGTTTGAGGCCGTTGTAAAATCCCCGATTAACGTACACATGTGACAGCAGAACTGTCAATTTAGTAACCCAGTAATTAGTAGTAGTAGTAGTAGTAGTAGTAGGGTAGTGGTAGTAGTAATAGTAGTGGTAGTGGTAGTGGGAGGTAAGTTCAGCCCACCCTGGCACATGGACTCCATGTTGTCTAAAAAGTTTAATTAGACAAAAAAGCAATAGACACATCAATTGTAATCAATTGGAAAATAAATAGAAAAACACATTTGCAAATGGAATAACAAAAAAAAAAAAAACGCAAATCGAATGATAAATTCATTTATTTATCACTCAAGGACAGAATTATGAAATGTACTTATTAACTGACCATTTAATGAACATTTTATCAATTGTTTTATTAATTATGTCATTTAAATGTAAGTTCATTTAATCACTTTATACATTGCTTTTTCCATGCAACCATTAATTAATCAATAATAATTAATCACTGAACTAGTCTATAATAACCTATATAATAAGGTTGGCACACCTGAAGCTCCATGTATTTCGTGGCTTACTGCTTTATTAATTCATTGTAACAAGTGCACTAATGCCCTCTAGCGTGTATATTCCTGCCTCCATCCTGCCTCCCTGCTACTGTACCACAATAGCGAGGCGTGTATGGAGGAGGCTGATCAGTTGGCTGTGCAGCCTATAGGTGCGCCCCGCAGCAGCAGCAGCAGCAGCAGCATATTTATTCACGCCGAGACGCAAGTGAAGGAATGACACACTTTCTGAAAGGTAAGTGAACGATTTGGATAGAGCATATATCTGTCCTTTTAAATGCGACGCGGAGTGTCCATCACACCGGCGTTTCCAAGCCCCTAAGCCCGAGACACAACACGAGACAGGAAATTACTGTAGGCTGATGAAGTTCAATGCTGCCGTCGTGAAAAAATGGTTCCCTTCTTACCAGACAGATGTAGCCTGCTTGTAGTCTTGTACAAGCCCTATTGACCTACATAGACTGGGCTATATTTGTGTTAGCAACCTTTACATTTACCATGTAATTGACTATTACAGCACTAGATAAGCGCTTGCAAATAAATACACAGAAGCCAGCTGAATGCATGCACGATTTGAGGTGGTAGCCTTTAGCTTACGGTGTTCAGGATAAGACTGAAACGAGATCTATTGTAACCCAAACTGTAGCCGGGTAACAGAGAAGTAACATCTCTTGGTCTCTCAGACTCAGCAGCCTATAACCTACATGGCGTTTCAGTTCAAGCTGATCTAATGTGCAACCCTGCACACCCTGTATATCCTCTGTGGAGGCTGATTGTGTGTCTCGCGCTGTTCACCGTCATCAGCTGCCTGCCGCACACCTATTCTGACAGCACACCGTGCACCGCTGGACAGGTGTTAATGCAGGCTTGGCTGAAGCAACATCACGCGTGGAGTCGGTGGTTTCTTCCTTAATAGCCTCATACCCCTCAGAGACATGATGGTGCAGTGAAATTGTACAGTCTACCTTTATTCATTATTGAACAGTGCTGATAGGTCCTATCCAGAGAGGTTTAGGGTAGGCTGCACTCGGCTGTGAGATGTGAACCTTTGAAATAGATGAGTCATCCCTTGAACAATTACCAATTCTTGTCCTGAATGCTCACGTATCCTCTTTTTTTTCTGGCTAAAGTTGCAGTGTGATGTGACATGGCTTTACCTTTAGGCTATTTAGAGGCAGCGGCATTCTGACTGAGAGCATTATGGAGGTCTAGTAGGATATTGATTGCCACGAAAGCACACGGTACTGTTCTTCAACTGGGAATATTCCTTTACACCGGTCTGAGGAATCTTTCTCAGACCCCTCCTCCCACTCCCACCACCTCTCTCTCTCTCTCTCTCTCTCTCCTTCCACTCGTCTTTTATTCTGTTCCACATGAAGGGATCAGGAGTGACGAAGTTTGCATTCCAGAGAACTGTGTCAGCTCTTAACTTTCTCATTTAACACTGTGTGTGCGTCTGTGCGTGCGTGCGTGCGTGTGTGTGTGTGTGTGTGGGTGCCAGCATATCTTAAGGGCAGCAGAGGGGGTGGGGCTGAGACGCTATCCCATCACTTAAATTTCACAGGTTTGAGCCCTGCAAATAACAGTTTCCACCCTTGAAACTGGCAGGGTGACCCCTGATGAAACGCCGTCATATCATCACACATCTCAGGGGAAATACACAGAAAACTATTTCCTAATTTCACGCTGTATCCTAGTGATTAGAGCCACTAAAATCCATTTTAAAAAAGCGTTTTTGAGCACCCAGGGAGCAGAGGGTTCCATGTCTGTTCGTCCATTAGTTTGGACTGTGTGTTTTTGGTCAGTCAGTGTTGCAATATTGTGTTAATCAACAAGCTGTCCACAAGGTTATCTGTAGTCCATGAGGGGATTGGAGATTGGTATTGCTATAAATAACACTGCTGGACACTCTGTCACCCTTTATTTGATTTCAGCTTACTGGCGTATGTGTGTGTGTGTGTGTGTGTGTGTGTGTGTGTATGCCAGCGTATTCTCTCTTTAATTCCACTCACTTTGCCACATTCAAAGTACGCCTTTTACGCTTGCGTTGTCTAAATATTGTACATGCTTTAGATGGGGCGGTCTGTGGGTCGTGCTTTTAAACTGTCAAACGGGAAAACGAAGCAGAATGCCAGCTGCTGCATCTGGCACAGGGCACACAGAAAAGACGGAAGGCGCGACGGCTAATGAGTGTGAGGCAGGGCACCGATGCCATGGTAACCAGGCCTCGGTGTACCCTAGATGAGGTGTGTGGGGTTGATCTGGGCCGTACAGGGGGTGCCAGCACTGCACACGGGCACAAGGAAAATGGCTCACACACACACACACACACACAGATTCTATGTTTCATGAGTAATAGATGAGGTGGATCGGCTGTGATTCCTGTGTATGAACTGACCTATCAGTGTCTCAATGTCGTCTCACTGAATTCAATAAGTTCACACGTGTCTGTACCTCTTGAGTCTGACCTCGTGTAATTAGCTCCCACGGTGCAACAGCCTCCATCCACTAAACAAACACATTAACGAGTGTTTGTTTTACATTAGTGTCACTTTCTGCTCTCCTGAATCTCCTCGGTGCAGCCGACCGGAACCGCATGCAGAAATGCAGTTCCCGCCTCGTCAGAGCCGTTATTTCCTATGCAGCTGTACGTCACAGAGGACCGCTCAGTTTTTTTGGGCTGCTGACAGACTCGAGGCGAGGCAGGGGAGCCGCTCCCTCGCGTGCGTTGTTATTCCAGCATGCCTTATTCATGTTTATCCGTGGGTTTGTAACTGATAGTTTTTCTTACCCGGTGGCTGTGATTTTCCACATGGCCTGGTTCACTGTGCCTCTTCATGCTCCTCGTCTCGTGGATGAGTGACTTCTCTGAGGGATCGGCGTGGCCCACATATCGCCGCCACACGTTCTGAGACCAGCACTCCGGGGGTTAACAGCTTTTATTCAAACCATAGGCTTATTCATTTAACCATAAGGATGCTCAGAGTGACGAGAAGCCATTGTTTGCTTTTTGTGCCCTCCCTCTAAGTGCCACCCCACCCTCTCTCTCTCGCTCTCTCTCGCTCTCTCTTCTCTCTCTCTCTCTCACACACACTCAGGAGTGTATCGCACAAATTTACCCTCAGCAGGGGTGATTGATTATTGCTGTTAGAAGGGGCCTCCTGCCTCCAGTGTTACCACGGCAACAGCGGACGCTCCAGATGTGGGTTAGAGAGGACTCTCCCCTGCCTAACTCTGGTTTCTGTTCAAATTTGATGGCCTGACATCAGCTTTGATGCTGTTAGTGGCGTGTTACAGTTATGTTCAAGTTCATTATTTATTGAAGTCCTGCCTACATATTGCTCTGCCTTGTTCGACGTTATGTTCCCTGCTCGTAAATAACATAGGTCGTGGCTCAGTGGAGGCTAATGTTATACACTCTCAGAAAGAAAGGGTACAGCACCGTGCCTTTTCTGTCAGTGAGGCTGCCTTTTTATGCCCATTTTGAGTGGATTTTAGTGTGGCTGAGAGAGAATCCCACCTCTAGCTTTTGTCTGACACATGAGAAATCCTATGGGCAGATAATTACACGATTCATAGTATCGTATCGTATCTGAACACATTCTGTAACACTCCTAATGGCAAATCTGTGGTTTCTCACATGCAGTAGCCACGTTTCCCCATGATGGATTTTTTTAATGGAAGGAAAGAAGAGAGCTCGAACCGACCCATATCGGCCCTAATGGAAAACAACCACATTGTAGCGTTTTTCCAGCGACCGAAGCTTTCAGAGCATCATCACTGTGTGAATTTACATCCTAAAGTGCTGATTGGGCTATTTCGGTGTTGATATGCTCCATTGGTTAGAAAGATAACAAACAGCCTCTAAACAGGGCAATGCATGATATCTGCATAATGGTTAGTAACATGAGACGAGGTTGGGGATGGTGATTGGCAGGTGGTTGTCAGGACGACGGCTGGGGGACAGACAGGGTGTAGATTGAGGTCTAAATGAATGGGGATGCGTTGCAGGGTACCAAGACATCCTCGCGGAGCACACAGCTCACATTAGGGCCCAGGAAGGGAGTCTGGCGGATTCACTCTGATCCCATTACAGCTGAAATGAGAATGACAGGATGGGGAGTTGGTTCTAAATGAGTTCATTTCCAAAACGCCATTTTGGGGGGGAGCGGGGGTTGGCTGAAGTTCATCATTCAGTATTACAAAACATAGAGGATTGAATCTGGAAAGGATTTAAATTGCTTCATATTGTTTAAAAAGTACCACAATTTGTTTTGTTTGTTTTTTGCTATCAATCATTTTGTAAAATAGGCACGATATTTCCTTTTGAAACAGAACCAGTATTATGTCTTCCAATAAAAACTGCTCGCTAACATCTATTACGCTCCATGTTGCTCCCCTAAGCTCCTGCCTTTTGGATGGATGACATAAACCTGCCCGGACCATCATTTAATGATACATAATCTGATGCATCTACCTGCCGTTCTAATCCTCTTAGACCGGCTTGCTATCCGGGAGAGGAATTGCATGAAGAGCTATAGCATGCCACTAGTCCTCTGTCATAATAAAATGGATGATAGCTCTAATACTCTGATCATTGGTTGTTGTAATGCCAGTCATCCCCCCTTCCCCATGGAAACAGTGCAGTACTCTATAGCCAAATACATCCTAGCGTCTGCAACACCAGGCCGGCAGTGCATCTGCTGCATTATTATTATGTTTGTTGCAGCTAGCTGTAATGTAAAGCTTTGATGGGAACCTCCCTCACTCTCTCTCTCGCTCTCTATCTCTCTCCCCCTCTCTCTCTCTCTCTGTCTCTCAGGTCAATGTGGCCACTAAAGCAGCTCTGCGGGATAGTTGTCAGTCGTCGCCGATCCCTGAGGTCTTCTACAGGCCCGTCTCTATAGCAACGCCCTCCTCCTCCTGAGTATCGTTGCCAACTTACCCTCTCTGCCACGCGCTGAAAAAACCTCCTCATCCCCCCAGCCCATCGCTGGGTCTGAACAGCGTTGGAATGGACACCGAGTCGACCCATTCGGGCTACTCCTATCACTCCAGCCGCTCCGGGAGATCAAACCGCCATGGGTATGTTTCATGTCTTACTATCTGTCAATCTCTTTCCTTTATTCATTTGTGTATGACTCACTCATCGCATCGTTCCCACTCTGTCTGTGTTTCATGGAATCCATTCAGCGGCCATTGTGTGCCTCAATAAAAGGCACTGATGTCAGTTTGTTGTGTTTATTTGTTTTTGTTGAATTTGCGCAAGCCCCCATGTCGGTTGTGGGAAAATAAATGAAACGTGAGACTGGGAGAGAGGGAGAGCGAGTGAGCAAGCGAGAGATTGAGAGACGGACAGAGGTTGTGGATTAGGGTCGTCACAGCCGAGTGGCTCTAACCTATTTCACTGATTCACTGGGCCTGTTCTGTAAATGAGAGAGTAATTTGCTCCCCCTCCTCTCCCGCTCCTCTCTTCTTAGCTGCTGCAATATTCATTTTGCTCCCGTTCTGCCCCCCTCTGTGCTGTGTATTTTTGTGCATGTGTTTGAGTGTGTTTCTTTGCTCGTGTGTGTGATGTCTATGTGTGTGTGTGTGTGTGTTGCCCTCTCGCACCCGTTTGACCCGTTTGTGTGTGTGTGTGTGTGTGTCTTGTACAGGGAGCGGAGCCGTGAGCGGCACAAGGCCAGCAGCAGTAAGGACAGCAGTCGCTCTGAGAGGTCCGTCATCATCAACCCCCCTGACACGCCCTCCCAGAACTCCCCCGTTCACAACGGAGAGCCGCTGCCAGGAGAACCCACGCCGGCAGCAGATCATGGAGACGAGGCCCAGGTATTGACGCATTCTTACTGCGTGTTCACGGTGTGAGCAACGCGATCAACAAGTCACCGGAAGTCCATTAATTTGCTGTAGAGTTGAGCTACCAGGGAAAATCGGCCGATGTGTGTGCGGTCCACAAGCTTTTCGGCTGAGAAAAGTTGGCCACGGCTGAACTTTTCGTGGTCAAGGGCTGTCAACATCGGCCTAAAGTTATCAAAGTCAAAAGCAAAGCAAAAAATACAGAATTTGCCTATCCAAAACGTTGTCGCTGCAGGCTGCTACACTGTCCACAATCGCTCAGAATAGAGAGACCCATCAACCAAGGCGCTTGCAGCGTGAATGGGCTGTCAGTGTATATTGGGGTAGAAATTGAGTGACCTGCACTGCATTTTCCCAAAAGTTTACTCATAAATGACGAGCATGTTGTGTGTGAATGACTTTTATAAATGCGTACCTTCGAAGTGATTCCTTCAAAATGCATCAGTCAGAAGACCCAGTGAGCCATCTGTGAACTCTGCATCATGACCTTCTAAACTCTCCCTCACACAGCTGGCTGCTTATTGCCATCACACCGGGTCCATAATCACTATGGCGACAAGGGACCAAATAGGTCAGAGGATTACCATCCCGCTTTGTAGGCCTGCACGGATTTGGACGGGCTGCGTTGTGTTGCAACGTGCCTGTGTGTGTGTGTGTGTGTGTGTGTGTGTGACAGCGGATCTCCATTCATTTGCATTGCACTCAAGTTTGCAATTTGACATGACAGCCTTGAAAGCAGAGCGTATAGTGTTAGCAGTCATTGAATTGGGCGCAGAAAGTCGTTTTTTTGCTGAGCACAAAAAAGAGGCGTACTGTAGACACAGGCAAGCACAAAGCTCTGATAATGCAGCTCTGACACTGAGTGGGCTTTAGCCGCGAGAGTCATAATGCTGGAGGGATAAAGATCCGGGCAAACACTGAGTGATCATTTAAGTACAGTGGAGGAGAGAGAGAGAGAGAGAGAGAGAGAGATCAGTAAAGCTGCAGGGAGGGAGGAGGGGTGATAGACAACCAAGGAGAGAGAGAAGAGAGAAAGGGAGTGGGTGATAGATATTGTTCTTTAAAGAGGACTCTGCCTTGGGCTGCCTTCACCGGCTCTCTGACCTACTTGAATTCCATAGTAGAAAGACAGCATTTTTTTCAGTCTGTATGTACTGCTGGTGTGTGTGTGTGTGTTAGAGAGGGAGAGTGCACGTGCTGCATGCAAACAGCGCTTGCCCAAACTGATCGTATCGTTTACTGTTTGTAGGACGTGCGCATTCATATTCTTCAGCCACTGACTATTTCTGATAGATGCAATGTATCTCTCTGTCCTGCTCGGTAACTCTGGTCAGGCTAGCAGCAACATTCCATTGCTGTCATGGGATTGTCAGCTTGTAGTTCATGTCCATTGTCTGTAGTGTAAGGGAATCTGCCATTATATTACATTAGCCCTCCAGACAGATGTGTCCAAATGGCCTACCACCACCACCACCATCGATTCCACCCCAGCTAGTGCTCTTTAAGAGCAGTTCAGTGAGATGGCAGAGCTAATAGGTTCTAGTGCAGAGAGGAATTCTCATAGGCTGAGATTAGCCTCAGCATGCAGCCAAACGCCACTCTGAGGAAAGCTGATATGTATAATCCTCTATGTTTACACGCATGCCTATGACATAAGGGTATAGTCTTGATCTGTGTGTGTGTGTGTGTGTGTGTGTGTGTGTGTGAGTCATAGAGAGGGTGCCAGCCCTGGGACTGTGAGACTGTCCGCGCTACCTTGTGTTCCACAGTGAGACCGAGACATTGTGACTTTGGGCCCCGAAGGCAGCAGCTTCGGTTTCTTCAGGATGTCAGGTCTAGCAACACCGAAAGTCTGCGTCACACATTGAGAGAGCCACATAGTCCGATTGAGGTATTTCACTTGACCTCCTGTCCTCGCTTCTCTGTCGTCTCGGTCCCAACATGCGGACTCCCACAGTTTTACAACTGATGAGGAAAACAGCAGCAGACCTGCGAGGTGTTTGAAACAAACGGCATTGTTTTAGGTCTCTTATGTCCAATGACTCACATGAACACACACGCACACACACACACAAATGTGTATCATTTTAACCTCCACCCAGGCCAGTGGGTGTTAGTCATTGTGTTTCGTGGTTTGGTGTGTGTGTGTGTGTGTGTGTGAGAGAGAGAGAGAGAGAGAGAGAGAGCGGAGCTAAGCCTATCATTTAGTCTCTTGTTTGTTGTTGTGCTTTGTGATGGTGTAACAGGGCCTAACCATAATCCATATTCAGAAGGCTGCCAAGCAAGCAGCAGTCATCCCCCTCTCTCCTCTAACCCCCTTCCCTCTCAGTGTCTGTCTCCGAGTCTACCCCTCTTTCTCTCCCTCCCTCCTGCTATCACTTTCTATAGAGATCTGGCCTAATTAGTGTAGCGTTAATCTTTGGGATCAAGCCGCTAAGAGTCAGTGTTAATGGTTGGTTTAACAGTGTATTAGCTCAGGCAATAATACACTGTTTTCTCTCGCTAACTGAATGAACCCTGGTTGGGGAAGCTGTTAAGGCGAATGAAACGTTCAGAAAAGGGAGCGTCAGTGTGCACGTTTTCAAAACATGTCTAGATTTCAACAGTCTAATTGACAGGTGAAATGCATGCAACTGGATAAAGGAGAAGTACGCTCCACCGAACGGGTAACGGGGTATTCTTTTTTGCATTGCCACATACTTTGTGTGTGGTGCGAGGTTGTGGAATGCGGTTTTCCCGTGGATCGTTCACAGGTTCAGATTCCATAGATGGAGACCCCGTTAAAAAAGAGTTGACTTCAGGAAGAAAGGCAGTGAAAGGGGAGAGATGTGAGAGGAGATGGAAACGAGACGAGTAAGCGGAGATGAGGCCCGGTGACAATAACGTTTACGCCGCTGACCTCTGGTCACACATTACTCTGACACACACACACACACAGCCACGGGATGATGCTTCTGCATTCCTCTACCTACTGTCTTTCTCTACTCTTCTACTGCTACGCCACACCTCCACCCCCCTCTCACTTCCCCCCTCTCCCCCTCTCGCTCTCATTCATCCTCTGCCTCCTGCTGGCATCCTCTCCTCCAGCATGGTTGAATTAATGGGGGAGAAGAGTAATGGAGGGCAGCATTCATACTTCTGCACTGTGTTATTTGCTCTGTTATTTTCCTGACTGGCAATATGCACGCCCAAATGTGGATTTCACATTTCATATTCAGCAAATAGTGGCAGGCACCACTTAATCTGACACACACACACACACACACACACACACACACACACACACACTCTATAGAGCCACAGGGGGTTATCAGAGGAGTAGCAGTCAATGGTGAGAATTAGTCTGTGTCCATTACACCCTCTACCTATCTCTCCACTCACAGCCTACCTCATTTCCTAGAACAGCTTCACCAGGTACTCAGGTCCATGTGGCCTGAGTATGGGGGTTTGACAGACTGTTTGCTGTAATTAAGAGTGTGTGTGTGTGTGTGTCCACAAGGGCTTATCTGCTGAGCTCATCATTTATCTATCCCTCACCGCTCTCCCTACAGCGGTGATTGGTGGTATAGTGGGAGGGACATAGCAGTGACAGAGAAAGTGAGTGGTTCATTACACAAATAAATGACAGACAGGCATGCAGACAAAGAACGAATGCCTCTCTAGAGCCGACTTGCCATTAATTGCTTCTCACTGTGCCTCTTTCCTGGAAAGATTTATGCTTAAAATGACCCCGCCGGCTAGGGAGAATAAAATTTGACTCTAATTTGCAATGATGGGCCTGCAGAGCATCAGCTTTTGTTGTGATTCAGCGAACGTGTGTGTGTGTATGCGTGCATGTGTGTGTGTGTGTGTTGGTGTGTCTCTGTATGTCTCTGTGTGTGTGTGTGCATCTTACCTGAACAATACTGCATGACCGATCCTGTCATCCTGTATTAGATCAATGGGGCTTTGAACGCCTGCCATAATGAGGCAGAGCTCCAAGAAAATCAAAAAACGTCGCTTAATAGCATGAAGGATGTGATGTGTGTATCCGTGGTGATTCCTAGTCGTCATGTGGTCTGGCCTGTCACTCTGCCTTTGTGCAAAGAAGGGGGGGAAATAGGATAATGCAAGCGTTATTGGTTGTCTGATTCAGATTCATATCAGATTCAGTTGTTTTGCCAGTTTCCTAGGAATTTTCCTTCATGTCTTTCTGGTTCTTTCTTATTTTAACCTTCATTTTAAGCACATATACTCAGTCACCTTCCAACACATCCAAAGGTACATCCAACAGTCACATCACACCATGCTCTCATCTCTCTCCCTGTGCTCCTATCAGGATGATAACTGGGGGGAAACCACCACCGCAGTGACAGGCACCTCGGAGCTGAGTCTGTCCCAGGAGGAGGTGGTGGGCCTGGGGAAGGGAACAGAGGACCCGACCAAAGGCTGCCGGCGCTACCTTCCCCTGGCTCTGGGCCTGTGCGTGGGGCTGCTGGTGCTGGCCACCCCCCTGGCCTTCCTGGTTCTTCCGGCTGTGATGTGGCCAGACAGGCTGCAGGCTTGCGGCGCAGCCTGCGAGGGCCTCTTCCTCTCCATCTCCTTCAAGCTCCTCATCCTCCTGCTGGCCTTCTGGGCCCTGTTCCTGCGCCCGGCCCGCGCCAGCCTGCCCAGACTGTGTGTTTACCGTGCCTTCCTCGCCACGCTCACACTCCTGCTCACCATGTCCTACTGGCTCTTCTATGGGGTCCGGATCCTGGATGCACAGGTGGGTTTTAGGATGTGTGTTTACAGGGTATCTGGGTATCTGGATATATAAAGTTAAGGCCTTAAAAAGCATTCAAATGTCTTAAATGCAGTTTTTAGGGGTTATTATTTTTTTCACCATGTAATAACAATATATTTTTTTTTTTCTGAATTAAATAAAGAGAATAAAAGTGCAATTAATTGTGTAGTTTCACCAAAAGTGGCATTTCTTAAACCCACAGATCCCCTGTGTTTACAATTTACGAACCATGCCTTTATATTCATACAGACAACTGTACATCTTTCAAATCAGACATTGCATGGTGTATAAATACCCATGGAAACTTTCACTGCAAGTCAGAGCTACGAGGCTTTCATATTATATTCATCAAACCTGCGATGTGTGCCCGAGCAGGACGAGGACTACCACGGCATCGTCCAGTTCTCCGTGTCGCTGGTGGACTCTCTGCTGTTCGTCCACTACCTGGCCGTGGTGCTGCTGGAGCTCCGCCACCTCCAGCCCTGCTACAGCGTGCGTGTCATCCGCTCCACTGACGGAGAGACGCGCCACTACAACATGGGACAGCTCAGGTACACGCTGCTCTGTGCTTTCCATACGCTTTCTAGAGAAATAAGAGGATTAAAGAAACTATCAACACAAGCCTTCTACTTTTTTCTGCTAGAGGCTTTGCACATCATCACACAGACGCAGTAGAGATCCACGCACACAGCGACACTTAGTCATAGACATTATATCCTACCATGTTGGAGTAAATGCATGTAATTGGAGGCTCATGTCCAGAGGGAAGAATGGCAGCGACAGTAATGGAGTTACTCATCATTCAGTCTCCTTGTCCAGTTTGCTTGGGGGCGCGCTATTCTAGGAGTATGGTGGGGGGGAGGGATGGGAATGTGGCGCGGGCAGGCACTGATCCTATGGCTGATCAAGCGTGGGACTGGCGGTGCTAGGAGACGTCAGTGTAATGTAGTTACAGGGGTGTATTTACTGTGCGTTTGCGGTGGCGTCAATGCAGAAAAACAGACAGATTCTGGTCTGCTAACTTGCATTTTTTTTACCCAATTAAAACGTGTTTTGTGGAGGGGCGATGGCAGAGCGCAAAAATGTAGGAGGATGTTGAAATGAAACCAAAATGCCCTTAATTGCAATCGGTATTTAAGGTCTCACCCTGAGAAAGCCATGGCTGCTGGGTTATTAGTTCAAAGGCACAACAGGCAGAGAGAGAGAATGAATAGAAAGAGCATCATAAGAAATCGAGAGTGCTCCATTTGAGAATTACTCTCTGTGGTGGCTCTTCATCTGCTGGCCTCTGGCTCAGCTGCAGTGGGGAGATCACCGTCTGCTCTCTCACCTGGCTGTGTGTTGCTTTGACAGCAGATATTCTCATCAGGCGCTAAAGCTGTGCCCATTTTTTGCACACGGTAATAGCAATTAACTTACCTCTTACTAAATACAGCCCGTAGTTGTGTGTCACTCCGATAAATACCGGACATTGCTGATCAAATGAGAAATAAAAAATGATGGAATAGGAATTGACTTTGTTCTTGGTAGAGTAGAAGGTCAAGACCTGGACTGGGGCAATAAATAAAACTCTGCTGTAGACAATCAATTTGAAGCCTTCTGTTCAGTGGAGGATTCAGAGGGATTGTGACTCCAATCACTTAATCATGAGGATCAAAATCAGCCAGGACAATAATAAACGTTCCCATCCTTTCATCTGTTTTCTCTCTGTCTGACTCTCTGTCTCTCCCTCTGTCTCCGATTTTTGTCTTGTCTGAGATTTCTCTCTCTCTCTCTCTCTCTCTCTCTCTCTCTCTCTCTCTCCTCTGACAGTATCCAGAAGGCAGCTCTGTCCATTCTGGAGTTCTACTACAGGGATTTTCCTCTCCATAACCCGGCCCTTCTCTCCGCCTCCAAGCACCGTGCTGCCAAACACCTGGCCGGATTAAAGGTCTACAACGTGGACGGTTAGTCGGCTCATCGGCTCATCAGTCTCATTAATCTCATTTTCAAATTGTCTTTCCGTTGGCCTCCCTCCCATCGCCCTCCCTTGGGTCCATTCACCTTCTCCTCTTTACCAACTCTTCTCCTCCTTCCACTGTCTCGTTGTGACGTCTTTCTCTCCTCCTCCCGTGCTTTCATCAGCAGCTTTTAAAAACAAACTGAGAGCGTACCTTTTGGACGGTAAGTACCGATAAAAGTCCTAACCCGTCGCTCGGCACGGCACTTTATCACAGGAAGCTGCTAATCTCACGGTCCAGCTCACTCCCGTCTTTACTCTCTCGCCTCTTTCCCCAGTGTAATGTATGTATTGCATCCCTGGCGAGCACTGCTATATGCACGCGTGCACACACACACACACACACACACACACACACACACACACACACACACACACACACTCCTATCTGTCGCTCTACTATGCTCCCCCATACCCACACCCACATACACACACTATGAAGCCACACACAGCCCACTTTCCTCCAGTTAAAAGGGTCCTCCGCCCACCCCCACCCCCACCTGGTGCACGAGCCAGCGGTGGTGACGAGCTACAGGAGAGATGCAGTCTGGGATATGGTGTCCTTATAGCACCCCCCCCACCGCTCTATCAAAGTACAGCAGAAAAGGCCTCTAGGGGCCTTTAATAATTCATCAGAGTAACGCTCATTCCTCACATACCCCCACATCTCTCCCTCCTCCTCCCGCTCGCCCCGTCTCCCACTCGCTCTCTCTCTCTCTGTCATTCACTTCCCCTCTCCTCATAACATGAATATGTAGGCCAGGAAGTTAACGAGGCTGCCGTTCACGTATATTATATTCTGTGTGTGTGTTGCACGGCGGGGCGGTGGTTGGGGGGTAGGAGATATTTACTGAGCTCCATCGGCAAACAACCTGACCAACAGGGCTTTCCTCCGGAGCGTATTGTGGTATTTCACCTCATGTTGTATCCGTCTACGTTCCACATTCTCTCTATGTCTCACACACACACACACATATGCAGATAAGACTGTTAATGATTTATATCCTACACCTGACCTGCAGGGGTTACCTCCCCCAAACTCTTTTTTTCATGAATATGGACCAGATTCGTCTCCCCTTAGACTCAGGAGCCCAGGAACCGTAGTACACTGCTGTACAAGCTGCTGGGGTTGTCACACCATACAAACATCTAACTGGAACTATGGCCTTTGAAGTGTAAAATGATGAATATTTTATCCATCCCCCCCCACAATAAAAAAGGTTTTACCATGAGGCCGAGGAGGAGAGCTGTAGATGTGTTCCCCGCACTGTAATTAACAGTCTCTTTGACTGAGGCAGCGCCGAGATAAGCTGGCAGGATGTCCCAGATATGTAATGAAGATTAACACCCTCCCTGAAACTTGGAAAAGGTCAGTGGGACATAAAATAGATGTATTTCTGACCAGGAGAGCTGATTCACAGTTGTCTTAACCCCCCCAGCATCAGAGCAAGCACACACTGCTCCCGTGATTCCTCTGAAATACAGCCTATTAATCATCATCCAGGGGGGTCAGGGGCCACTTCCCCCAGCTCCAGCTGATATTACCATTATGCCTCTGTCCCTCGGTGCAGGCCCAGGTAGCACGGCGGGGGCGCAGCCTGGTAATGGGAATCCGTCACGGGCGATGGTCACAGCTGCTGCCAAACGCAAAGACAGCGCCCACAACGAATTGTACTATGAAGAGGCCGACCACGAGAGGAGGGTCCGCAAACGCAGAGCCAGGTGAGGAAACGGGAAGTCAGCGTGCCGAGGGCTGTGTAGTAGAGACAGGTGGAAGAAGGGCACTGGTCTGAAGGTTGCTCTGACACATTAGCGTGTTGCGTAATGATCAGGATGCTAAATGTTGTGTGTGCGATGCCTCAATGTCAGGCTGGTGGTGGCCGTGGAGGAGGCCTTCACCCATGTCCGCCGTATGAAGAAGGAGGACGAGCGCGCGACCCCCTCAGACATCATGGACGTGCGCGAGGCAGCTCTGGCCATCTTCCCCTCTATGGCCCGTGCGCTGCAGAAGTACCTCCGCACCACCAGGAGGCAGCACTGCCACAGCATGGAGAGCATCCAGAAGCACCTGGCTTTCTGCCTCGTCAATAACATGAGCCCGAAGGTAAGCCTGGCTTTAAAGGTACACTGCCGTGGTTTTTAAACCTATATTTTAAAAATGAAAATGAAAAAAAATGAATCGTTCAAGCCACAATTTTGCTCATCATGACGCAGCAGGCTAATTGCTACAGGCTTTAACCTTCCATCAGCTTAGTTTCACACTGTTAGTTTCCCTCCTTGTGCGGCTGATAATAGCAGTGGTTGTCTGTCTGTGTTCAGGCCTTCCTTGAGGCCTACCTAGCTCCCAGTCCCACCCTGCAGTACGGTCGTGAGCGCTGGATGGCTGACCAGTGGACGTTGGTCAGCGAGGCGTCGGTCACCAGCAGCATGAAGGAGGGGACAGAGTTCCTGCTGAGGTGTCTGGACTTCAGCCTAGCTGTCGCCACCAAGAGCATCCCTTACATCCGAATGACTGAGGAGTACATTGACTCCAAGTCTCACAAGTTTACACTGCTGCTCCAATCAGAAACCTCAGTTTAAAAGGCCGGCCGCCACACTGGGCCGGTGCCGCTGGCCTGGGCTTACAGGACTGTTAGGATTATCCAACTGACTTTTTCAATAACTTTTTGTACTTTTTTGTACTTGTGTTTTTGTCTTTTTTCTCTCAAATGATTTGCTCACATACAGTATATTTGTGCATTTCTTTGGACACAAAGCTAGCTTAAGTGATTGAATGGTGGATGTTCAGCCCAAGCAAAGCGCTAAGTCCCTGGAGACATGAGAGAAGTGAGGAGAAAAGAGCGAGAGGAAAATATGCTTGGATCTCTCTGTCCTGACACTCGCAGAGCACAGTTCAGGTATTCCTCTATGCACTGTAGATGACCCTCACAAATTTTGTTCTTCCTTTTATTTGCATGTGCCAGTGTGTGCCTGCACGGGTGTTTCAGAGCGTTCATGATTTAGGAAGCGTACACAATTGTGTGGGTGTGTTGGTCTAAATGTGTGTGTGTGTGTGTGTGTGTGTGTGTATGTGTGTGTGTGTGTGTGTGTGTGTGTGTGTGTGTGAGTGAGTGTGTGTGTGAGTGAGTGTGTGTGCTGTACACCCCGGGTCTGTCTCGACCTGTCTCCACTTTCTCCTTAGCGTTGCTATAGTAACAGGGACATTTTCTCATTGCCTGGCTGCCCTTCTGTTATGAACAAAACCCCCTTTTTCAGCAGAATTGTTTTTTCAGTCTACAACTCATGCAATGATTATTTAACTGTCATCTACTGCTAATTTATGTATAGTATTTATATGATTTATATGTGTATATACTTTATCCCTTATATACCTTTTCTATCAAGATTGTGTATTGTTTTTTTTTACCTTGTCTGTCCGACCTGTAGTTGTGGAGATAACTGGACTGTAAATAACCTAAGACATGTTTGTAAATGTCTGACAAATCACTGGAGTCACTTGGACTGAACCCTGAACCACAGCAGGCCTACCTAAGAGTGTAAATGAAGTTGAGCTTTTCACCTCTCTGTTTAAACCTGCTTCCTGTGTAATGCTCCATCTGACATCTTAACAACAGATTTGAGTCTTCATTCCCCATGCAAGGGGTCTTATTCTTACAGTACAACCTCTGCATAGCGTAAATCCTGTAAGCCAAGTGAAACGTACTCAGCCCTGACGTCAGACAGTGGATAAAATACTTTTTTCAACGAGCAATTTGAAAAGATTCTCTCAGAAGTAATATCCCTCTCCAAATTTATAGTCACTTCAGGCATCAGTTTTAAACAAGTGTTGGAATTTAATGATTTAATGTAGATGAACTTACCCAGGTCAGTATTTCTAGTGTCAGTATTTTCTCTGTGGACGTCAGTTCACGAGTGTCACACTACTGCCACCTATCTGAACCCATTGGAACTGTAACTAAGGAAACATGTCTCCCGAGCACCAATTTGTATGACTATTATCAATGTATTTTAAATCCTCTCTATTACGTAAGCCTGCTATGTTGTACATTTATATTTACACAAGTGTTATTATTGTCACTGACAGTATGTGTAGGATTAGGATTTTATAGTGTTGACGGTTGTGAATAGTATGATGTCTCTTTGACTACACATGTGCCTCGGTTACACATATTTAAGGATGTGCTCTGCGTACATGTGCAGTTTTCAAGCGTGTGTGTGTGTGTGTGTGTGTGTGTGAGAGAGAGAGAGAGAGAGAGCGAGAGAGAGAGAGCATTAGGAACAAGAAGAGAGCAAGAGATGGCTTTCCTAAATGTCATGCAGCTGACAAGTCAAGAGTCCCACGTTTTCTCTGGCTCCTTTTATAAGACAGAATCTGTAAAATCACAACAACTGTGTCAAAGTCACATTTGTAAAAAAAATAATAAACATTTGTATTGACATTTTCAAGACATATATCGTTGTATTTTTCTGGAATGCTGTATGTAATGCTAGATGAGTGTGTCACCTGCTATCATTGAGCAGAATGTAGAAGCTTCCTGTGGGCTAGTCTGGTGTTTAGGGTTGACAGTGTCCGGGAGTAGTTCCACTACATGTAATTGCCTAGTAGTTTAACTACATTTTGCAGTACCTTGGTGGTAGTTCAACTAATATTTGGATAGTCTTTTTTGTAGTTTATTAGATTGTTGTCATTTTTAACTACTAACTACTGCAAATACCATCTATTTTAGGGTATAAGAGAAAAGGGAAATGCAATTATCATCCTTGCTCTGACACAAAGTCCCTTTTAATTCTGAGATTACATACAACAGAAATAAAATATTCTTTCCATATTTTCTCTGAAGAACCCAAATTGAGTTGTTGGTTGGGGTTTGAAACCAGACTGTAGTCTCTGGCAGATGGGTGATGAACATTACATACAAAAGAAAGTTAATATTCTTTACTCTGCTTCCTGTGATGAACCCAGGTAGGGTTACATGGTTTACGTTTGTGTCCAGACCAGTTTCTGGCAGGCGGCTGTGAGAGTGTGGGCATTATAAAAACAGTGCACTTTCTTGCACTTTAATTCAAATAAAATAAAGATTTTGAACAACAGTAGTATTTTCGCAGTGATATGTACAAAGTACTTTGAAATAGACCAAAGCCTACTACTAAGTAATTTTAGTTAAAGCTGCACTAGCCAACTTTGCACTTTGGCGGCCCCAAGTGGCAGCAAGAGTGTTTGAATTTTTGAAACTTTGAAGGACTTCATTGCTCAGATATTATGAAACGCAACGTCAGTAAACTGCACAATCCTTGGGTGAGATTTTAAGCCCCTAGTTTTCCAAGATGTAGTTGAATTTCTGAACTTCCCCAAGCTTAGTAGATGATCCTTGGGTGCCCACAGCTGACACTAGGGTGGCTGCTGATTGATCCCTAGTCAGAAGCACACATAACAGATGTTTCCAGAATATTGGGAAATGCCAATAGCACCCAGTTAATACTTTCTCAATTCTCATGTTTGCTACTGTTTCTAGCTAGGGTGTTACTCTTACTCAGCTTTTCCACAACAATGATTCATAGGAGCCATTTTAACGTGATTATAACATGAGTTTCTCTTAACAATCAACATGATTGACATGATTCTCAAAATGATTATCTTAACTCTTAATGGCTTGATATACTGTATTTGAATATGATTGTAAGTGCTAGCATTATCAAGTATGATTTGTATTCCTTACTAAAGGGAAACCCACATTTCTCTAAGTTAGGCTCTTCAGTCTGGGGTTCTTGCTGGGTGTCCTCTTCTTGCTTCACCTCTTGCTCGGCAGGTGCAGCCACAGCTGGAGGTTGATAGGTAGCTGCTCCCATTTCCCCCTGCGCTGCTGTAAACAGCAAATGAAGTGTGGAAGATGTTCCCCGCATGAAGCTAGCGGTAGCTTGCTCCGTGCTCAGCATGGTGTCTCCCTGTGCAGCAGGCCACTGATCGACGACGAGACACTTGGGCGCCTGGTTGGTTGAGGCCTCCCTTGTAAACCTGGGTAAGAGCGCTTATGAGAGCTGCTATGTGATGATGCTGGATCTGGTAGTATCGTTTCAATGTTGAAAGTTTACAATAATTTTAACATGTTTAACAAGTTTAACACGTTAGCTCTTTCAAGTGCAATGTAATGGTGTGAGGAGTTAGTTTTCTTGAGGATAGCGCTGCTGTAGTTCAATTTTTTCCAGTGTGAAGCTTGTAAAACTACATTTTCAACACTGAGGGCTGAGTGTAGGACTGTGTGTGACAGAGAGACAGTGAGTGAATATCTCAAGGCCCCTTCCACCCAACCCTGGATGGCAGGAATACAGAAAACTCTCCCGCCACCATTCATCTTATTTCCTTTCATTGTACAGGGAGGGAGAAACAGGCCAAGCGATGAGTCAGTGAGAGATAGACAAAGAGAAACATGACAAATTTGCATTCAAACATGCTTTCCAGCATCTATCCAATGGTGTAATGACAATATTATCTCCCTGTGCAGCTGCTCCCTGCTCCATTGATTCAGGTGAGAAATAAACCCCAAAGACAGAGAGAAAGGAATGAGTTAGAGATGTGAGAAGAGATTAGGTCTGCCGCTGAAAATGGAGATTGTTGGTGTTAGTGTCTTAATGATTTCAAAGCTGCAACCCCCAGGGCAGAAAATGTACTCCATCTAGGTAAAACATAAAATCTAAAGTTTCATTACCTGAATAGAGGATACAAAACAAAAGCAGAATGAAAGGGAAACACACAAATACCACCCTTATTGCTTTATTGATATTGAGGCCAATGAGCCGCAGAAATTAACTGATGTCATCGGATAGATTATCAAGTTAAAGAAGTAAAGTTTGGGATAGAAAGTGCCGCTTTTGGTATTCAAGTTTCAGTTGACTTGCTATTCCACCGTTGGGGTAAGTTCTCTCTTCCTCTAGTCTAGAGACTTGAGCCTTCACAGTACATTGGTTTAAAATAATTCACTAACAGAAAGATCATTTCAGCCAACTACATGTAATTCTAACGTTATACCTCGATACAGTCCAACAGCCCTTTATTATATCGATTATTATACTTATTATTATTATACAGTCATTTACAGTGTGTTGAAGTAAAGGTCTGGTCCTATCATGAAACCCAAGTTTACATAGAATGTCATAAAATAACCTCTACATGTATCGATGTGCACACCACTCAATACAAATGGCGTATTATTTCTGAGTGAACATGTCAACCTGTTTGTTGTGGTTCTGTTGTGATACAGCTGATCTGTTCAACGTAGCCTGAACTCAGAGTGATAGATTTACAAGTCAGTCTATGAATTTATTCATCGTCATCGTCATCATCATCGTCATCGTCATCATCGTCGTCGTCATCTTCATCAGTATCATCATCATCGTCCTCTTCCTCCTCCTCATCGTCATCGTCGTCATCATCGTCATCATCATCGTCGTCGTCGTCATCATCATCATCATCGTCATCGTCATCATCATCCTCAGTGTTGACTTTGCCAGAGAGCACATCTTCAATCCAATCCTCCAGCTCCTGGGCGGTGGGCAGGTCCTCCTCGTCGTCCATCTCCATCCACACGCTGTCGGCCTGCGCACAAAGACACAGAAGAGGGACAGAGGGAATCAGATAACGTCAGCAGAGATCCAACATGGCACTCATGGTGGATTTGATTGGACAAAGTTGTCATGGACTTACATCGGTGACATTGACAACTCCAATCTGTGGTCTGAACAGGTCCACCTTGAAGGTCTTCTCCCAGTACGGGATCAGCTGATGGGGAGTCGTGAGAGCAGAGTGTTAGAGCTGTACGGAGCAGAATATCTGCCTATCCACATCTTTGGTTTTATGTTTCACCACTCTCCTGGCTGTCTTGTCTGCCAGCCCACCCGTCTGTCTACCTGTCTTTCTGTTTATCAGTGTGTAGCGGGTGTCATTTCTCACCAGGGGGAAGTCATCGGGGTCAATCCAGACAATGCTGAGGTCAGGGAGGTGGGTTTTATCCCGGGCCACCTCCTTCAGGATCTCCAGGAACTCGTAACCATCTGTGAGAAACCAGCACCACACAACATCAGGATACCAGTTAGCCCTGCAGCTGCTGTAAAACTGTCCCACAAAATGTCCCACGGGCTCTTGTGTTCAGCTGCCCTTCCAAAAGCCATCGAGCAGTGATTTGATATATTTTGCAAAGTAAGCTCATGCTGGTGCCAGTGTTCTCACCAGGGTCCTCTTCCTCCGCAAAAGCCACAATGTGGATCCCTTCGATATCGTCCTCCTGAGAAGTAGAAATGTTACGTTACATGTCGAATATAGAAACAAAGGTCCAACTTAATTTAGAGTAATTTGTCTCACTCCTCCAACCAAAAGATACTTACCCAGGTCTCAAACATGTCCTCTGCACGCAACTTCCTCAGGGTCGGTCTGATAACACAGAAAAGACATTGAACTGCATCACACATCAACCCCATGGATGTTATGTGACGATCCCAAGACATTAATTCCTTACAAAATCACACAGAAGAGGGTCAAATACACATTCGGTGAAGAGAGTAGTACCATATTGCTCCTTCTTTACCGTCTGTGCTCAGTTATGAACGCCACCAGTTCCTCCTCGGAGTGCGGCTTGCCTGGTATGGTGGCGGGCTCCTCCATGAAAGGCTCGTAGAAGTCCACCTCGTTCATCTTCAGCGTCAGCTCCTTGGCCACCTGAAACACCAAGGAGAGCTCAGTCAAGCGACGGTGACAGGTCTAATTTGTAGCTTTTACCATTAAAGGCTGTGTTACTCACGGCTTTCTCAAAAGTGGCAAAGAATTTAATGTAGGGCTGGAACTGCTCTGCAGCTTCTTCGAATGCGTGGTAGTCTGAGGATAAAAAGAGGAAAAGATGAGATGATAGAGTCGGAGTTTGTTTTGTATTCTTTCAGCAGAACCATTAGCACACATCTGCTGTCTTTGGCCTGAGGAGAGAGGACACTGACACATCCTGGAACTGAAATAGCTGAACTTTGACCCCTGGTTCATGCTCCCACAGTCGGTCAGAGGTGAGTACGCTAGACTCAGTTCTTACACGGCCTATGGAAAAAGGCCAGGCGCTGGCAGCTGTGTATTCAGCCGTGGGTAAAAATGGATCTGTAAATCCATGGAGATGAGGGGGTTACCATGAAGGACGTGAGCCATGGAGAGACAGACACATATTAACACTAATACTGATACTGAGCAATATTCAGACGGCCAAAAACATCACACAAACATCACTGATATCATCACCACAGCCTCACACACTCACGCTCAGAGTCTTCGCTCTTGAAGTAGCCAATGAGGCGGATGTCCTCCTCCATCCTATCAAAGGCTCTCAGCTCCAGAGCATTCCCTATCACCTCCACCGGCTCGTCCAACATCTAGAGACGAGAAGAAGGCGAGAGAGGAGAGCACTGGGGTCATTTGTACTGGTGTTGATCGGTGCTAGCAGGTGAGAAGCGGCTTCAACAGCAGTCCACTTACATCCAGCAAGAACTCCACCAGGGTGTTAGCGGAGAGCAAGCCGTCGAACTCGATCACTCTGTCGGCTTTGAAAACATACATGCTGCCCTCCTCCGCAAGGCCTACGGTCAAGGGAAATTGCATCGATATTACACACACACACACACATTTTTCTAAAGTTCTGTTGACTAAATAACGATGATTACAGGCACTCCTGATTCAAGACACAAGTCAGCTGAAGTCAATAATCTTATCCCTGCCTAAGAAGTGTGACTGCTAATGCTGCACTTACCCAGTTTCTTAGCCACCTTGGCGTCTTTGTGGGAGTCGACCATTCCAAACCCAATGTCTTTCTCCTCCATGACCTGGGCTGCCAGCTGCAGCAAACAGAAAAACATTGTGAAGGATCAAACGATGAGAGGCACTGCATTGTCAAAAAAATGAAATAATAGAAAAGAGAAACAAAGACCAAAAAATAAATAAATGCTATTAAACCCATTTTTTCTTGTTCCCCAGTGCAATTAAATTATTGGATGAAGCTGCTTTTGTGAGAATAGCGAACAGGTCTTAATTCTGGCACTGACGACAACATAGTAATAAGTCATATCTAGTCAGATTTGAAGTACACATGTGCACACGGACAAAAAAACACGTAACCAGGGTCCCTGTGTTGGAAAGATGACAGAGAGGGGCTGAGCTAAGGATTAGTGGTGATGTTGTTGACAAGACAACAACCCAGAGGACAGAACAGCCTGGGGGCCACAGAGACACAGTTACATAACCAGCAGCACTGCTTTGCTCTATATATAACCAAACCATTATATTCTAGGTCTAGTCACTGTGCTGCCAATTAGTTTGCCTGCTGATTGCAATGGATGGCCAGTCATCCATCCATCCATCCACTCTGTGCACTGTGAAAGTGTTGCGCTAAATACAATTAGGGGTTTGGCTAGAATTAGGGACAGGAAGTGGAGCTGTGTGGGACAAATCAGTAAATCACTCAAGTGTTCAACACCTGTCTTACTCAGCACAAGCAATCGCCATTGTACAAATGTACAACTTTTACCTCTTTTACCTCTGACCAAGGGTGACTGTGTATGTGATCAGTGATACTGTGATCAGTATGTGATCGCATATAAGCTAACCTTTGGAAGAGGTAAGGTTCGTGTTGATCTTTGTACATGGGTGCAGTGGTGCAGCTCTAGCTAACAGGACCCACCTGTGCTGTGCAAAATAACTGAAGCTATTATCAGGACGGCCAGACTGGGCTCAGGTTACCTTCAACAGATCAGATCAACTCACCATGGGCCATGTGTAACACGAGACTGGGCACAGTGCACACTGTTGCACACTGTACAGGATTCAGACACAGAGATCAAAAAGTCAATTAGAGATGTATCCAGCTGCCCAGTTAAGCCTGAATATCATTTAGCAGTCTTATTTTTGTTTGTCGAATCCACCGCAAAACCAAGATGCCCTTGCCGTGCATAGCTCAATAACACAACGCAGCAACGAGCTCCTGTGCTATTTCTGCCGGTAGAGGAGAGCTATGGGGAGAATGATATTTCTATGGGACGGAGGTGCGTATTGAAGTAGCCTGATAGAAATGACCTACGCATACACACACACACACACACACACACACACACACTGACCTTGAGGAAACACACATACTGCCATGCATATGAGATGGTAGGCTGTTAATGTCTGACTTCAATGTGCAGGAGCTCAGCCAAATGTAGTCTCTGGAGCTGCTGACCTCACCAGTGGGCTCTCTGCCCATTGGAGCACCACTGGCCAGCTACTGTACCGTGAATCAGTCATATGGGTCTGGCTAATGGGCTGAGATGACCTAGTCACCCCAGACTATTAGCCTCCACTCCTCATGCCACCCCCACCAGAACAGACTCCTCCTACCAAACCACACCTCCTTGTCCTTCTCTTTATCTTTCTTTATCTTCACCCCCCTCCCCCATTGGCAATTACATTATTTTCCTCCATATTTTTCATTCAAACTGTCCTCTCCTCCCTGCTCAGCTCTCCTCTGTCCTACTCCTTCAACCTTCTCTACCTGCTTTCCCTTTTCTTTCTCTTCTTTGTCCTCACATCTTACCTCCAGCACCAGCTCAGTCATCTGGTGTTGTTTTTGCAGCTCCTTGCTGTCCGGTAGGGGCTCGTGGTAGAGCAGGCACAGCATGCTATGCTTCTTCAGGGCCTTCTTGTAGTTCTTGTCGTTGATGTCCAGAACACGGTCCTTCCCATCGTAGTGAGGAAACTCCAGGCCCTTCTCGGCTGGGGTCAGAGGCACGAGGCTCAGGCAAGGGAGCAGGAACAACCACAGGGAGCGCATGGTTCCGCGGCTACCACACACCCCCAAAAGTGAGAGAGGATGGTTCAGTTACAATATTTAGGATCGTACAGCCGGGAAGGTCACCAGTGTCCTGTGAAATTGTAGGGAAACGCTGCAGAAGGGTACAGAAGTAAAAGTGGGAGGTCTCCTCAAACTTCCCAAGCTGTCCTCAGAAATCCAACTTCTATCGGCATGCGCGGGGATCCAGCAACCCCGTCTCCCAACTCGTTCACTCCTTGGCTGCCTCTCTCCAGCAGAGACAAAGGGGAAAGAGGAGTGCTGTCGGGCCTGTGAGGGAGTGGGAGCCAGATACCATACATAGCAGCGCCTCTCTCCCCTTACCCATGCAGGACAGGCCCATTTTTAGGAGACCAGTTGTTTGAAGGCTAAAAATAAAGAGGCAAGTGCGAGAGAGAGAGAGAGAGAGAGAGAGAGAGAGGGGAGGACAAGAGGGGAGTCTGATAGCAGGTTGTGGGCCCCTTAAGCCACACTCTCTGCGATGCCTCTCCTACGCATCTAGCGATGTGGCAGAAGAGAGAGTTGAGCCCCAGAGATTTGGGGGTTCAGTTATTTTGAGGTGTGTAAGCCTGCGGGAGCAGCGGGCATAGTGGATGGGTGCTTCGGTGCTAGAGTGGAAAACGGTCATGTATTTTAAGTGACAGCTCACAGGACAATCTGCCAACAGGTGTGCAAAGGGCAACTGGAATATCTCTGTGAGTGTAGGAGTGACCGTGTAGCGGCCGATCTGCAGATGTGCTGCAGCAACTTTAGCATGTCTGACAAATACTATTTATTTATATACAATAATATATAACCTGTTTAGAGATGGGTGGGATTTGTCACGTGTTTTGAATGTTTCAAACCATTTTAGTATACTTTGGAAGCATTTTTGAGTATTATTTGGATAGCAAAAGGGACGGTAAATAGGTGTTTGGGTGTGTGTGTGTGTGTGTGTGTGTGTGTGTGTGCAATCGATGCCCTCCCTGGCACCGCAGCTTCTCTGTCTTTTGTTCTGAGCCGGGCAGAAACAGGAACTTGATCTCCTAACTCCCTCATTGTTACTTTGGCTAGAATGCGCCAGCCAGAGCTCACAGCACATTGTGGCGCTGTGAGCGTAACACATTCCTACTATAAGCCACTTGTTATGCTAGTCTTCATTCTAATTTAACTCCATTGAGCTACATTATTGAGTATACAATTAGTAATTTCATGAAAGAAAAGGAGGTTTAAAAAAAGAAGAATGAGGAAGGGACAAATTAGGAGGTAGGCCAACTGCAAGTGGGGAAAGTCTTGAGATGTTCATAATGTCAATTTCATTTCTAATCACAAAAGTTAAATGTTTCTTGTTTGCTCCACAATATGTGCATGGTTTCATTGAGCACAGTGATGGAGGGATGTGGGTTGTGCTTTCTTTTCAGACCTGTACACTCACTCACAGATGGTACACTGACTTACTACACTAAACACAGAGCGGCAGCTGCACCTCTATTTTTACATCTCTCATTAGTCCCCCTCCTTTTCATCTCCATTACTCCCTCCCTCTCCTCTGCCTCTCTCTTGTCTGGGCTCTGTGTTCCCTAGCGGCCTGGGATGGAGCCTGTGCTGCCCTCTACAGGCAGAATGCTGTATGTCCTGTTGAGCCACTCCTAATCAAGGATGGTGCTGAAGCAAGTTAGATACACAACATAGACATCTTTATTCTTCATCAATCATCAATTCACTATTTATCAGTGTGAAGGGAAAAGACAGGGAAAGGACAGCCTTTGTGATGATGATGATGATGATGACGATGATGATGATGATGATGATGATGATGATGCCGATGACGTGCTCTGTGTCATGTGCCTGTTTACATCAGTTGGCCACAGGGTTGGTGATGACGTGGATCTGCTGAATTTGAGCGGTCCAGTCTTCCTCGATGTATTTGTGGTAGGGGTCGTCGGAGTGCTCCCTCCTCTTGGACCTGACTGTGCTCACCAGGATGGCCACGACGATGAAGGCAAACATGCCGATCATCACCACCAGGTACCAGATGACGTAGCTGAAGTTCTCCTCAGCCAGCGTCTTGTCCAGGGCCTTTTCTGCGGCGGACACATTTCGCCTCCAGCTGTCAAGGTAATGCCCCAAGGCGCTGGTCAGGGAGTCCTCCAGGTGAAGGGTCAGGTTGGACCAATCAGGCATGCTCACCTAGTAGGCAGGACAAGAAAGGTTCCTTTTCTAGTGGTCTTTTTTTTCCAGAACAGGTTCAGATAAATTCATGTTAATTACCACAACTTTTACTTTTACACCCACACAATACAAGCTGTATTCTACAGCCACAAGAGTCGACTTGATTACATCTGAAAATTTCACAAGACATGCACGACAGATATGGTATTTGTTCTACTTTTCCATTTTTTTGCCAACCTTTTTCAGGTCGCTGAAGGCCACGGTGGTATGTTGGTCTGGAGATCCAGGTCCCTGGGACTCACAACAGAACAGAGTGAAAGCGATACTGAGAGAGAGCAGGTTCGGTCAGAATGAGTAGCCAACTACCTCACAGGAACACACTGCTCACATTTCGTTTACATTTTATCTTTCTTGTTTGAATGTGCACACGCACGTGTGTGTGTGTGTGTGTGTGTGTGTGTGTGAGTGAGAGACAGAGTGTTTTAGCAGTGACCTTGAAAAACGCTCCACATCAAGCTGATATGAAATGGGAGTGTTGGCGATCACACTGACCCTGCCACACACACACACACGCACGTGTGTGTGTGTGTGTGTGTGAGTGAGAGACAGAGAGTGTTTTAGCAGTGACCTTGAAAAACGCTCCACATCAAGCTGATATGAAATGGGAGTGTTGGCGGTCACACTGACCCTGCCCCACACACACACACACACACACACACACACAAGGCAGGAATAATAATAATTGGTTGGTGGGTGGCTGGTGGATATATTCACCTGTAATTCACATGTTGCGCACACAGAGGTAGCGTAATAAATGTCTAATGACTGAATTTACAGATTTGTATGAATGCTTTGACTCAGTTTTCACAACAGAGTTTCAAAGTGCAAAACATATTTTGGCCCTGAACTCCCATATGCTATGCAATATAAAAATAAATATGTCAAATGAGTAGTAGATTATGCAGAAGGTTTATCCTGACATCAGACCGTTTGATTTGTCAATAGTGAATTTTAGTCCTGGCTGCATTTTGAAATAAAATGTTCATTATCAAACAGTGGAGCTTACTGTGAAGACACCAAACTATTAGCTATTTGGTTTACTACACTGGAAGCTGTGCAGTGCTACTAACCTGAGCAATGTCACTGGACGTAACAAGACATGACTGAAGAAAATACATGTTGAGCTGATTTAGTGAACTGCATCTCTGGTAATAATATCTACCTATATGAGGTGGGTGTTTTCTGAGAAGTGAGCTTGTTTTTGGTCTTAATATAAGATTTTGGCAACTCAGTTTGGGTCTTTGCTTGAATAGTTTTGCACTTGGAAAACCTGTTGTGAAAATAGGACTAAAGCATTCATTAAAAAACTGTAATTATAGCTCACACCTGCCCCACTAGGTGGCGGTAAAGGGCAGGTATTATTATAGGTATTATAGGTATAATATAGGTATTATTATTATTATTACCATGTTTGCTTTCCCATTAATGAAAATTCAAGGTAATTTGCAGGCAAATCGGTACCGGTCCAAAACGTTGTCAAATGGAGTCAAAATTCCAAAAGGGGGCGCTACAGAAGATGGTCAAACGTCTTCAAATAACTGAGAAGCACATTACTACAACACCACTTGATCCACAGTCACCAATCTTTCTTTTACTAGACAGTCTACACTTGCTCTACACTCAAGGACCATTTTTTATTTTTTGACCAATCTGCACCAAATTCAGTGTAGTACATCTCCAGACCTTCATACAAAAATGGTGTATACAGATTTTTGATATCTCAGTAAATGAGCTCATAAGAGGAGATACAAAATTATACATGTAGTACAACTATCAATTTTACTCGACCTTGAATTTATTATATCTCTATAACCGTTGGACCAATTATCATACTGTCAATGACAACAATGTTGGAAACAGTGTTTTAAACGCGAGTGTACAGGCATTTTCAAATCCACCCATAGGTGGCGCTATAAACGGCACCAATTTATATCTAAAAATTGCCTCATTCAATTGGCATGGAATTTGATACCGTTGATCCTGGGGAACATTAGTAGGCCAAATATGATTTTTTTTTTGTAGTGATAAGCGCTTGTGGGCATGGGTGTGTGGGCGTGGCCTATTCCATTTTATGTTCTTAAGAGCTGGTATGGCAGGGTGTTGCTAGGAATTCTGGGCCAAGGAATACATCGGTGCTTTATGACTCACTATCAATTTGGTACACCAATTTCTGCGTTTCTGCAGCTGTAATTTGAGATTAAATTTGTTCATTAAACTAAGTGATAATGTTTTCCAGTTTTGTAAACAGCCAAAATTGTATTTAGATATTTAGGTTTAGGTTAGTTGCCCCCCTCCAGAGACATCAGGAGCAGGGTGCTTGCCAATATGTGGGTTTGAAATCAGATCTTCCGGTTCAAGGGTCCTCACTCACTGAGCCATATTGCTGGGCTTAATCATTTACTACCTATGCTGACTTTCCCATCTGTAAAATGGAATATTATGCACACACACACACACACACACACACACACACACGCAAGGAAGAAAAGTGAACCACAAAAAGAGGAGAATGTACTCTACATTGCAGGTGAGAATGACAACCTAGGTTGTCAGAGATGGCATCAATTAGAAAGGTGAAGTATTTTACAACTTCATGTTTTTTAAAAAGATCAGCTTATTCTCCTCAGGAATTTCTTTGTTGACACAGCGTGATGTGGAAAAGTTGGAACCGGAAATATCGGAAACTGATACCGGTGCAATTGGACTATCTGGTCGTTTTTATTATAGGGGCACTGCATCCTGGAACAAAGTGTATTATTCTCCAGGAGAAAGGTGGGACAGCAGACAAATCCTTTGGTTCAGTAAAAGTAGAAATACCCTGATAAAAAGGCACTCTAATAAAAGTAAAAGCCACCAAGGTTTAAATACCAAAGTATATAAACACATGAGGGATCATGACCTTGATGGATGAGTCTTTGTTTTGACCTAGACATTACAATGCCAGGTCTTACAGAGTTCATCAAGTTTCATGGTTATACTTTGAGCGTTCCATATATGATAAACAATGACCAATCACACCCAAGCTTCATATTATGACTACAACTTTGCCCTTAAGTGCAGACGGCCCTTCCTCTATTCTTTGCCGTGTTCCCTGGACCTTTATTTTTGTTACTTTACTTCTCAATACCCCCACACATCATGCTACATCCATCCATGCATGTGCAACACTACTGACTTTGCTGCCTTTTATTTAAATAAACACTAAGTTTTTCTGTGTGTGGTCTCAATCATTTGTTGCAAGCCTGAGTCAACTTGTTAACTTGTAACTTGTCAACTGTTAATCTTCAGATCATGGACCGTTACCTTGATATTCTCCAGCAGACCGGGACCGGGTCAGTCAGAAAACAGATGCATCATGCTAGTGCATCACAAGTGCCTGCACACGTTTGCTTCCAGCTAAAAAGTGTTACGAGTGAGCAAAACGAGACAACTGCCCGCTCAATTTCTTGGAAAAGTAATGTAGGAGTGTGAGATGTATAAATAAACACCAGGAAACTAGAGTGAAAGTAAAGAGCCATGTTTTTTCCATGTCCTGCACCAGGAGCAAGGCCAGGTGTGTGAAGCCAGGGCCCTCTTGGCCACGCTGTAAATAGTTGGTTGTCAGATAATGTGAGTCAAATCATTTTGTCTATTGTAGTAAACAGTAAAATCACTGCTGGGCTTCTAGTGAATGAAGCTGTGACCGATGTGGAATGGAGCTGTTTGTGTGTGTGTGTGTGTGTGTGTGTGTGTGTGTGTGTGTGTGTGTGTGTGTGTGTGTGTGTGTGTGTAAAATGTTGTTGTGCAAAGTTTTAGAGCAACATCCAGCAATATGTGCACCGTTGTACTACAGTTTCATGTAGCTCAGACTCACAGTTTGGGGACTTTTGGCATTCCTTTTTTTAGATAGTGCCACCACCCAGTTGGAGTCATATTTTCAGTAGGTCACAGCTTCATTCAGGAGCTGATTCTGCTGATTCTGCAGTTCATGGCATTAATCCATGGAGCAGGGCTTCAACAGAAAAGGGAAATATTTACTTGCCTTTGGAAGAATTGCATGCAAATTTCATATTTTCAGTAGGTCACAGCTTCATTCAAGAGCTGATTCTGCTGATTCTGCAGTTCATGGCATTAATCCATGGAACAGGGCTTCAACAGAAAAGGGAAATATTTACTTGCCTTTGGAAGGATTGCATGCAAATTTGTAAAATGTTAGAGTAGGCTTGAACCCCTAACCATGAGACAAAGGCTTGCCATGTTACACTCTCCCACTCTCGTCTAACATGTTTACACCCACACTCACCTGTTTTGTGTGAAAACAGTGCGGCAGTGATGTTATCCTTACCCCCATGCTTTAGTACAATACATGAGGTGATAAGGATTGTTTTTCTCCACCGGCATCATGAGGACAGTTGAGGACAGTTCGCATGGCTCGCTTCTTAGAATCTAATACATTCCTTCCTCCTTCCTCTAATCTCTGAAAAGTAACTTTCCTTTCACAACATTTTCCTCACAGCTTCTATATCAGCAACCTCTCGGTCAGCAGTTTACATTGGACAGTCAAGGGAGGAGCCCTGCTGTTGATATGTCATTGATCCAACAATGTTTTTCCCCCTGCAGCTTTGACCCAGTAGAGCAGGGCTACTCAACTTTACATAGCTCAAGGGCCACACAGCAAGATACAGCTGTGTCAAATTTCTTGGTCATATAAAACTATTTTGTAGTGTTATTTCAAGCCACATGGATATCAAATGATTAAATGACAATAAGTAGGCTTTATTCATTAAATGTAAAAGTGTTAGATTGCTGTTGCAATAAATCACAAGAATGTTTAATAAAATAAATATAGGCATATTAAATTGAAATCAGGTCTGAGTATATCAAATTATTCGAGGATGGATAATTCCAAGTCAATGTGATAGCTATCATGGTGATGTGAACGTTTGCCCGTTTTGGTACTGCTATTGTTCTCTAGCAAAGAAGGCACATTGGTTTGTTATTTACCTCAACAAAAGCGAATTCTTCCTCCCATGTTTTTTGAAATAATCTGTGTTCATCAGAAATGTTACGTTTTGCCGGTTTTGCCATGACTTGAGAGTAGGCTAGGCTAGACTTCCTGCACAGTTCGGGCTTTCACATGATCCATGCAAAGCGTCGGCGTCAACACCAGGTTGAGCGCGACCCCTTCACGTGGTCAGCGCCAGGAGAATTACATTACATTCATTACTTTCACACTGTCGAGTTTTTAAAATGACAGCATTCAGGAAAGAATAGAGTGGAGTTCAATTTCGGACTACAGCCCGCATCAGCTGTAGCTAACCACACCGCCAATGATCATACTAGCACAGCCATAGAAGTGAATATAGACTGGCTAGACTGGCTAGTCCTGTACTAAGCTGTCAACCAACCTGGTAGTCTCGTCTGTAAACCGACATCATTCCATGCCACAGACTTTTTAGTCAGATCGTGGTATGATTTAAGCGTCATGTTGTATAACTCGGGATGCTCCGACACACATAAAACAAGTTTCTCCTCCATTGTTTGTTTTTTTATTTTGCGGTTATGATATCAAACTGTGCTGTGATTGGTTTCGCGTCGCAGAGATCAGCGTCGCGAATGTCAAAGTTGATTATAGTTGAACTTTGGGCGCAGCGCCAGGGACTCTCCCAGCGTCTGCGCCCAGGTGCACAACGCCGACGGCGGCAGCGACGCTTGCCAAATAGGAAATGAATGGCCGTGCCAGCGCCGTGCGTTTTTGTCGCTGATCATGTGTTGGTTTATCTTCTTTGTTGATCCCACGATTGCTAAACAAGCACAGTATGCACGATCGCCATCTTGTGGTCATTAAGAATTTAGTTTAGAAATGGTTTGTGTTCATTGAAATGAGAATATTATATTTTTGACCTGTGGGCCGCAATAATATTAACCTCGGGCCGCATGCGGCCCGCGGGCCGCGTGTTGAGTAGCGCGGCACTAGAGCATGAAGGGAAAAGGTCTTACTAGCTGAGATGTATGGTTCATTGATTCTAATGCATTCCCTTGGCCCTAGACAGTGAATTCTTCACACTACTATTCCTAAGAGAAGTAAACATTTCCCTTTGCCATTGAAGCCCTATTCCACGGATTAATACCGTGATCTGCAGAATCCCAGGCACTCCGGCAGTTTATTCAGGGTTGTGTGTGGGGAATGACAGGAATGCATTGGCTGTTTGCTGTATGTCTGAAAGCTCACACCACATTCCCTACGTGGCTGGTTCCAATCCGCAACCCAGCAGGAATTGCAGTGACGTGTAAAAAACAAAACTAAATTTTTCTAACATTTTACATGCATTTTGCTGACACTTTATCCAATAGGGATACAGTGTCTGGCTCAAGGACACTTTAACAGGACATGTGTTTGTTGATGGGTACTCATTGGTTGTGGCAGGGATCAAAGTTTTGTTGATGCCTCTCTGTTGTCAGAACTAGACCTTGTGTGGCATTCCCCTCCCCCTCCTCCTCAGGGGCATCTCCATGACAACCATACAACCAACCATGACAAGTCATAGCAAGTTGAGCAAGCGAATCATATCCTCCACAGAGAGTCTATCTGAGACAGATATACTGTAGGTCATATACAAGTCATACAGGTCATATTTTTGTATCAAATTTGCAAGCCCATGTAATATGTAGATATGGAAAATTACTATGTTTGGGATCAAGGAAGTAGAGCAAGTTAACAATAGTACACAAAACGATGATCTGTATTGTCAAAGAGCTCTAATTTGGTCTCATCGGTCCAGAGAATATTTTCCCAGAAGGATTTAGGTTCGTCCAGGTGGGTCTTGGCAAAGATCAACCTTCTTGTGTTTCTCTTTCATCAGTGGGGTCTTCTGTGGCCTCGGACCGTAAAGCCCTTCTTGGTTCAATGTTCGACGTATGGTACAGGCTGAAACCATTACCCCAGACCCCTCCAGATCATCCTTGAGATCTTTGGATGTCATGCAAGGTGTTTTTTCAGTGTCTTGCACCAACCTTCAACGACATATCAGATCAGTTTTCCTCTTACCACCACATCCTGGGAGATTCTAAACAATTACATGAGAAAACTTGTGAGTCAAATCATTTTGTGTATTGTGTGCTGTGGTAAAAGGGAGAGATTTACTATGGTGCATAACAGTAAACAGTAAAATCACTGCTGGGCTTCTAGTGAATAAAGCTGTGACCGATGTGGAATGGAGCTGTATGGACTTTGGTCGTCTCTTTGGGAATGGATTTCCATTAGTTTTACAGGAAGTCAACAAATGTGTGTGTGCGTGTGTGTAGGTATTGCTGTAATGGCATCACTTTTGCCCTTTCTTGTGGTGTTGATTGTTAGCAATGTACAGGAACAGGAATTGAAGGAAAGTTTACAGTCAGTACACTGTAATACAGGCTGCAGTATTTACTGATCTCTGTGTGTAGGGTGACCTGGTTTAGAGTTATGCATGATTGTCCCAGCCCGTCCCTGGACGTGAGATAACACTGACTGTCGGTGTTCAAATAAACTCCCTGCAGTATGGCTAAAATTAGAGGCCACAAGCTCAACCAATTTTCACAAGTAGACTATTACCAGAGAGATACTGTCAGCATGACTGGCGCTGATCCATGCAGTAAATATGATCACGTCAAGTTTATTTATGTAGCCCTTAATCACAAAACATGTCTCATACGACTTGACAGAGATGAGCCAACCTGGATCTAGCTAGTCAACGATAAAACACAAAGCAACCTAACCTAACCTCACCTAACCTAACTGACACCACCAGCCTTGAAAACCTTATTAGAAAAATAAAAAATGGAAGAAACCAAACAAAACAAGTAGGCCTACTGATGCCACAATGGCAGTACCTTGGTGAGGGACAGAGAAGACACTGGGATTTTCAAAATTTGCAAATGTTCCAGGCTGATCGGTTCAAATTATTGATTTGTTTGTTTGGCTGAGTGAGAGGGTGCTTTTTGTGTTATTGGTGACATAATAATGTGTAATTTTGTCTCGCATAATTGAAATGTGATCCTGGCAGGGGTATGGGGGGGGCGAGGGGGTGGTTGTGGCAGCAGCTGTGGGTGGGGAGGGCTGATTGTCCTGCAATTAGTCCCTCACAGTGAAGCTGGGTCGGCCCCCTGACGCACGAGAGACAGCGGCCGCGCTCTGCCTGGAAAGGCTGTATAAAGAAGCTGGCTGATAAGTCTGAACACTGTTTTGTATGCTTGTATGCTGGCCGATGGACCCTGGCTTTGTTGGAATAAGTAAACTTAGATGAATCATCATCTAACGGGAAATACAGCTGAATGCCGGCCTTTTACTGGAAGAGTAGAGTTGAAATCAACAGTCAGGAATGGGTCACTCTGGTCGTCTAACCATGTGTTATACACTTTTGAATATTATTGCACACTGGCCCATTGGGTTTTGTAAACAAATACATTAATTTTTGAATGTGTATTTTACATTAAATGATAAGAAACATAATTAATGGTTGCTTCTCTAGTACTCTGAACTATGGAGAGTAACTGAGGTGTGTCTTGGGGGACAGAGGACAAGAATAGATGTATGGCGCTAAGAGAGGAGATTTGTGGGACACTGACTTTTTGATTGGTTGTGTAAAGAAGCCTTCAATCACCCAATCGCGAAGTTTTATGGAAAGCACTTTTATGGAAAGCACTTTTATGGAAAGCATTTATGTAGAAGGATCAAATTAACATAACAGAAATCAAGTTTGCATACGTATTCAGCCCCTTGGCGTCTAAGGTGCCACACTAAAGCAAGTATTTGTTCAACATTTGGGATTACCGTTACTCAGATGTCATATTTAGATTCTATTTTGCAATTGTGAACATTGGTTTCCTTTCAAACTAGGGCGGTCCTAAATTTACACACTTCCTCATGGAGAAACAAGTTGAAAATGTCATGCTGGAAAACTATGATACAACGTGTCCACAACTAATCTGATGTTCCCACTGAAAATGGAAAAAAGAAAGCAACCCAGCTATACTCATAGGGCAGTTACAGAATGTCTACCTGCTGTCTCTAAAATGCATCTTATTGCATTTTGCAATAGATTTCAAGTCAGCAAATCAGCTGAATGAAAGCGCACAACACACTAAATCAATGACAAATTCTTCAAAGTTTAAATGCACATGTTAACAATGTGTAAATGTTCCAAGATAAAAATCTGCCCATTATAAACCAGCGTTGTGTAAAAACATGTGCCCTAAAAACTCTCCGCTTGTTAAAATCCTTCTCATCTCACTTCTTTCGCCAAGAATGAAAACACATTTTTCTTTTGTCTCCACAGAAACTTTATTGATTTTCAATCTGTAAAAATAGAATCCATAAAAAATAACAATGTATTTTCATTTGTCATTTATGCCTGAAATGTCATTTCAACTTTGCATTATGATTCTCTGTTGATATGCTGCTTACGATTAGCTGAAAACTATTAGGTTTTGTTTTGTTTTGTTTTTTTTCTTTAGCATTGCAAACTAACACACAGTTGCTAAGAGGAGGTTTAAAAAAAGACAACCCAGGAATATATTGAGCAACCAATTAACACAATGCAGCAGACTTCACAAGCAAAGCTGAAAATCTGAAATATGCACTAAACATGAATTCATACTGAATCGCGAGCATTGGTACCGGCATGTCATCCCTCCTCTCTCCCAATCTTTCCTCTCTGTCCAACAAAGGCAAAAAATTCCCCACAAATTATCTTGATTAAAAAAAATCATGACAGAGCCACATAAAAATGATCAAACCAAACACAGTACTAATGTGTTTTATACAATGACACCCCCCCACCAAAAAAAAAATCAAACTGAAAAAACAAAAACTGAATAACCAATCAAAATGGTGAGTAACTATATTAAGTCTTGTGTCTGCTCTAAAATAAGATTTTCTAAATACCTTTTTTTTTTCTAAAACTCCAATAGGCTAACTAACACCTGGGGCCAAATGTATAAATGATGCACACACCACTTTATAAAAATCAAATGGGCGGTGACAATGTGTATACACATACTACACAACATCATCTTCTAAGTCTGATTAGTGCGATATTGCGAGTGGCAAAAAAGGAATAATGTCAAAGTGTGAATTTGGGTGATTTTATTTAAGATTTGAACTGGGCAACGTTGGGTCAAAGTTCATTAGTTCTAATGTAGTAAAACTCACTGAGTGAACCTAAGATAATAAGTTTGATCAGCAAATGTCTGCTGATGTTGACAATCGTGTTACGTGTTCACCAGTCAGCAGATTGTTAGTGTCGGTTGTTTATGTGTGATGACATTATTACACTGTGTGGCAACAAGTACACAAGCGGTACTTCCCATGTCTAACAGAATCACAGTTACTTTATTAATTGGAAGTTGACCTATAATTTATCTATAATACCTACATAGCAAATCTCCATCCTGTAACTTTGTCCAGACAAGTAGAAGGAAGGGTTTCAAACAATATATTGGATCTTGTGTTTACCGCCACAGTTAAATTTCTCCAACCACTACTTCAACTTCAGCCTGTGAAATTTTGCTTCTTCACACTACTTCACCAATGCTTTCGCCATTTTGAAACTAAAATAACTATGGACATTTACATTCAAACCAGGCTAATTGTGGATGTGCTGGAAGCCATTTATGGTTAATTGTGGGCATGGAAGGAAAATAAGACGGTGTACACGTTTCCTATTGTGTGTGTACACAGAATTCAGAATACACTTAAATATACACGGTTATATACACAAGGTTCCATGCATCTGACCCTAAACAGAAGGCTGCCTCTTAGCACTTTCAAGGTTTACTGATATTATGCTGTAATAAATCACAGTACAAAACGGTCATGATTCATAAGCCATCATTCATGGTTTACAGAGACATTAAGAATATGAATGCTACACCTGCAACTCAGCCTACAGTCACTGTCAACAATTTGGGGGAAAAAAGGCATTAATCACAGAATACAATTTGTTATTTACCATCCAAAAAAACTATGTCAAATAAGGCAAATATCAAATTCACAGTACATTCTTAATGTAGGATTAACAATAAGTGCTGTACAAAATTGGCACGCTAGTGCAAAATGTTTCAGTGAGTATAAAGTATATAAAGTATATAAAGTATAAAGCATAAATGGCGGAGAAGCTACAATCATTTAAAAAAAAAGCTTAGAGTTACAATAGCTACGGTAGATATTACAGACAGAGCTTATGAAATTTCTGAAAATTTAACTGTGCCTTTGTAACAGCCCCCACCCCCGAAACCCCCCTTAGTTCAGTGCTGGCTAAAACTAAAGTGTGAAATACACATACAAGAAGATGCCCACAGAGCAGACGAGTACCAGACCTGTGTTGAGAAGCTTTTTAACTCTAGGTGGTTCATACAGCATCTCTGCAACTCTTTCATCCTCCGATAAAACTTTTTGAGCGAGCTGAGTGTTCTGGGCCACCTCCTTGTACCCACAAAACCAGTCAAACAAACGCAGGCACCTGCCTTCCTCCGCTCGGATCATCTCCACCTTGCTATTATCAAAGGGTTCTGCAGGGGTGGTTGCCGGGGATGTCTCTGTGCTAGGGGTTTCTGGTTCACGGTCAGTGGATGGGTCCAGGATGTCTTCCTCATCCTGCCCCTTATTTCCCACCTCTAGGGGAAATTCGCACGGGAGGCTTCTATTGTCGTTACATGGGCTGTCCTCAGTCAGCCTGTATACTTCCTTTGGTTCCTTCAGGGGATCCTTTTTTCTGTTGCGCAGCCCCCATACTGTGGTGGTGCGAACCTGCTCCTCATCTGGTGGCGAGGTGCATAGACTGACCACCACAGTCACCAGCCCTGTAATCCAGAACAGCGCAGTAGCCACATACATGTAGTGGATAGTGGTGATGAAGGAAGGCCTATTATCTGGCTGGTCACAGTGAGGCGGGCGGTAGATAAATGCCAGGATCAAGCGTAGGGTACCTAGTATGAAACCTGTCATGCCGCCCCAGAATGCACCTGTCTCATTACAGCGCTTCCACAACACACCTAGCAGGAAGAGGGCAGCGATGGGTGGAGTCAGGTAGCCAGCCACTTCCTGTATGTAGAGGTACGTCTGTCCACCCTGCATTTCAATAACGAACGGGACCCAGGCGATGCTAATAGTCACCATGACCACCACAAACAGGCGGCCCACAATCAGCAGCTCCCGCTGGGATGCCCCCCGCCGAGCAGTCTTGTAGATGTCCAGGGTGAAGATGGTGCTTGCGCTGTTGAAGATGGAGTCGAGATCACTCATCAGGGCAGCGATCATGACTGCCATCATCAGACCCCTCAGTCCCGTGGGCATCAAACTCATGACCAGGCGTGGGTAGGCGAGGTTTGAGCAGCCAGCGTGAGAACCACACACAGCCATGCAGTGCTCTGGCCCGATGCAGGCGAGCTCGTCTGCGAACAGGATGCGGGAGATCATACCTGGAATGACGATAATAAACATTGGCAGGATCTTGAGAAATCCTGCCATGAGCGTAGCGCCCTTAGCGTGAGCGATGTTCTTTGCCGCGAGCACCCTCTGAACGATGACCTGGTCTGCACACCAGTACCAGATGGAAGCTGGGGTTTGGCCAAGGAAGAAGCCTGGCCAGGGGATGTCATCATCCAGCGGACCCCGAAGCATGTGCAGTGCGTCCGGCTTGGGCTCAATGCGGCAGAAGGGAGAATAGGTGAAGTTCCCACTGGCTATAATAGCAGAAACATTTGGAACCGCCTGCATGTACTTAGTCCTGACGCCATCTAGTCCACCAACCTTGACTAGGCCAATTATGGTTAAGGTGAGGGCTCCGGCAATCATCAACACTGCCTGAAGGGCATCGGTGTACATTACTGCCACCAGTCCACCAGTGATAGTGAGCACTGCCGTCATGCTGATGAGGATGATTATGGAAACATAAAGGTTCCACCCCAGTGACTCCTGAATGAAGAGAGCTCCAGCGTACAAGTCCACGGACAGCTTGGTAAAAATGTAAAGTAACACAGACAGGAAAGCAAAGTAAACCTTCAACCTGATGCCTCCGAAGCGTTTTGACAGGTACTCGGGCATTGTGTAGACCCCTGAGTAGATATACACGGGGATGAACACCCAGCCAAGCAGCTGCAGCAGTATGAGTGCGTTGAATTCCCATGCTCCTACAGCGAAGCCACTCGCTGCTCCAGACCCGGCCAGGCCTATGAAATGTTCACTGCCAATGTTGCTGACGAAGAGTGACGCTCCAATCACCACCCACGTCATGGAGCGTCCAGCCAGGAAGTAGCCACTGACTGTGCTGCGATTGGCCTTCCGCATGGCAAAGAACCCGATGCCTAGCACCAGGAGAAAATACAGTGCCACCACAGCAATGTCAGCTGCCTCCATTCTAGGAGCCATGTTTACTTATTTCTTCAACAAGCTGTGTTAGAAATGAAGTCAATGTTATGGGTGTAATAGAAAGAGAAATAGAAATGCTCTCCTTTGGTTTTCCGTCTGGATGGAAGCTCAGGTCAAATTCACTAGGGTGTGCTTCAGGGGTGGTGGGGAGGTGGTGTTGTCCACTGGCACGAAGGTCGTCTAGTTTTAGAGGAGGATGCTGCAGGCCTCTGGTCTAGTAAAGCCTAGACTTCACATTCCTGCAAGACAGCAAAGACAATGAAAAAAGATCTCATTAGAGTGGAAAAAAAATCCACACCCCCCAACACAAATGCGAGGCTGTTTATGATAGCCTGTCTGACAATTAGACAAATAGGATGTGCATGAAATAATAAACACAAAGACAGGTTTAAAATGGATTTATTGAAAGGAGTCCCGAAGACACATTTAATAATGTTGTGTGCGAGATGTGGGTTCACCTGTCTAAATGATTCTGAGGCTCAAGTATTGATTTTTCCTTGCTCACAAGAGTTTATTCAATTTTCTTTCTCTACACTAGAAACTCTGGTTGAACACACCTAATACGCACTTGGCAGCCTGCCCATTCATGTGTTACGCCTAGTGTTGAGACACCACACAACTTCTTTTTATTTTCTGTCAATACACCACAAATAAGATCACCAATTTTGCAAGTGATGACATGAGACATAGCAGCCTATAGCCGACCTGAAGATTAAAAGACGATATTTTCCCAGTGCTAATTATTGGGAATTACTAATTACTCAAAGCTGTGCCCTTGTAAGAACTCCAGAGTAAACTTACCAACATCATGTAAGAAACCAAAAAGCTTGTCAAAAAAGAGGAAGGAACAAAAGCATGTTCCTTCCTCTTTTTTGACAAGCATGTCAATACATGTAGGCAGTTCTTACATGACCTAACAAGCATGGCCTGATTAGCAACTCGTCTTCAAAATCTTACTTTCACTTCTTGGAAAAGGTCATCTAAAGTGGGCCACATTGCGCTGGCAACTCTTACAAAATGTAACTCTTCCTTCCATGTGATGTATTCAGGCAACTTGGAAAAAAATTGAAAAACAAAAACACAAATAATCCAATTGAATCACTGGGATCCATTACACTAAATCCATTACACCCCTTTTTGACTAAGGCTGTACCTAAATCCTAGCCTAGAAGTGAAAAAGATACATTTTACAGTTTTATGCTTTCAAGAACACCAACTAGAACATGTGGGAATTCAAAGTCAATGTATATCCGGAAATTACAATTAATTGTAATTTGTGAAGACTTCTGTTTTGTGACACACACACACACACAGAGAGAGAGAGAGAGAGAGAGAGAGAGAGAGAGAGAGAGAGAGAGAGAGAGAGAGAGAGAGAGAGAGAGAGAGAGAGAGAGACACACACAGAGAGAGAGAGACACAGAGAGAGAGAGACACAGACACAGACACACTCTTGGGGGTTCAGCCTGCCAATGAATGGTAGAGAAAAAAAACATGCCTTAATCTTCATAGCCAGGTTTTACGCATTACCACCCTCTCAATAAAAGAAGCCTTTGTTTTACCCTCTCATCATGGAGGGCTGTGGCCCATGTGCTCAACATACTCAGAAATACAGCCATGTCATTCAATTAATTAATAGCATTTGATTTGAAGTTATAAAATGTGGGATTCACTTTTACATAGCCTTCCCTCTGCCCACTGTAAAAGTTAAAACTTTGTCTTAGCCCTGGCTAACACTGGATTTTTAAAAACAGGTCAACAGGTGTAATCATTTTTGTCCCCCCCTTCTAGTAATTGGTTGTAGTCTTGAACATAGACAGCAATTAGATTAATTCAGCAGAGATTAAATAGGAGCAATGCTGCAAGAGCGCCAAATCAACAGCTTAATCTGCGGCTCAATCTCAGCTACACAAAAGGAAGATGGAGAAATCAAGGCAGCGGACAGCCTAATGCCTGGGAACACGCCCAAGTATGAAGCGACAGAGAGGTTCACTGAACCCCAAGGTATGGCAAAGCCCCTGCATTTAATAGCATTTGCCACATACACCTCAAAACCCACGTATATTGACTAAATTTCCCGGACCAAGTGAAGCAATTTCGGATGATTACATTATTGATATGATTGATAAATTACTAGACATTGGTCTCAGACTATCTTGAATTGACCTTTGCGCTGCATTACACTAAACACTACATGGTTTCAGGCTGAGGTATGACATGATGGAGCAATCTATTCTTCTAATCTATCTTTAATCTAATCTTCTGAATACAGAGGAGACGCCTTTACGTTTAACATTACAGCTGCAGGCAAGTCCGACATGTGACGAAAGATTTCTGTGTACGTGACGTCAGCGGAAAAACGTAGAGTAGTCTGACCAGTCTATATAGTCAATTGAAGCATTGTTTTTGTCTAAAATAGTCCAAGACAACCAACTACCGTTACAGAAAACATTGCTTTAAGATCCCAACAAAAAATCCTGGAAAATCCGCCGACCTTAGTCAAGTAATAATCAGACACTGGCTAAATTCACTCACCGTGTTCATGCTTTAACTAGAGATGAACACTAAATATGTATCCTGCTCGCCAATGTTAGCAGAATAGCTAAGATGCTAGTTCATGTGCCTCCCTGGCGACCCATTACTCCTGTACAGTCCTGCGCTGCGCCACGTCGTGCACCTCCGCGAATTTTTTTTTACCGTCAGGTACCACGTTATCTCAGTGAACCCTGAGATTCATGGGACAATGAGGACATGCGAAAACCAATGCTGCTGCTCCTCCTTATGCGGACCAGTTAAATTCCACTCCCCACACGTGGAAAAAAAAACCACAAAAAAGCTGTGACGTTTCTGGACGAAAAACGCCCTACTGGGAATTGCTCTCATTATTGTTTTGACCTGCATTTTTACGCCCCAGGCCTCCAACTAGGGATGTAACCACATTTTCATTTGGGGAATTTATTTTAGACTGACTAATCATTATGAAGTAAATGAATAGTGTATATAACAGTGAGTAGTATCAAACCGGTGGAAGTTATATGTGCATAGGATCTTTTAAGGATGGTGTTTGTTTGCCTTATTGTTTGCCTCCATCAAGTGGAGGTCATGCTTTACCCCAATTTTTTATTTACTGCTACATCTCTTCATTTGGATTTCCAGCCCCTGCACTCCTTGTTACGATTGGGAAGTTGTCCATCCTGCCTAAAATGAAACTTCCAGAAACCCCTCTGGCTGATTGAGATCTGGAACAACCTGGAAACAGTCATCTGATGCCTCCTTGAACTTTAAAAATCCAGCGTTTTTCAAAAAAGACTTTAGGAGTGTCTCACCATTTTCCTGTCTGCAGCTTCCCCAGAATGATATTTCATCCTGTAGCAATGATTTCCATGAGAGTTATAAAGCTATGCATGCTCTGGCACAAGCAACACGTGTTTTGAATTTTCATAACTGAATTTTCATTTTCATAACTGTCTTTCATAACTGCATAGTTGAATCTATTCATTTGAAAGCGGACCCATCAGGCCTAATAATAATACCTACCTAATAATAATAGCTTTGTGCTATCATCATATGTGGTTTCTACATAATAATAATGCTACTTATTGAAAAAGGCTTATGTTGTTATCGCTCTCAAAAACATGTCATGTGCTAGGAAATATGTGACAAAATATTAATCTGGGCTTCATAAAATGTAGGCTTCATAAAAGCCTACATGTCCCAGAAAACCCCTCTTTTCTGCGTCACGCATTACTTGGGTGACGCGCTGGCGGTTTGACTTCCACCGTCGCAATGGCAGCTTTCGGTCTGGGATTCAATTCAGTTACATAGCTATCTAATGTTAACTACTAACTTATATATTAACTAGCGAAGATGCAGCTCCAAGAGGGACTTGGCTCCCGTCTGTTCTAGTTTGGGAGAGACACATTTGGAATCAGCTAGGAATAATATTATGTGTATCCTCTGGATCCCCCGGTTTACCCTGGTGGAATAAGCTCGGAGCGCTGCTGTCTGGAAACTGGAAAAGACCACTATGCATTACGAATCGTCAGCCAACATGCCCATAATGGGGCAAAAATACGTTAGTGTTGTATTATATTATTACTATATTCCTGTGAACCTCCGATGTCTTTCCTCATTTTGGCAACATTTGGTTTGTAAGAACCCTTGCAGGAATCTGTTTCAGTCTCTGCTTATTGCTTATTATATCAGCATTACATATGCAAGAGAGGTTTTGTTTCTTGCTTTGCAAAATGTCCGATTGCAGTCTGATTCCTTTTCCCAGTTAGAAAGTGATATCATGCTTCTATTTTAACTACAAAGAGACCTTGAAGTCTGATGCATTATACGGATATATAGCAACACAGCTAATTTTCATCCCCAGTCCCTGGGCAGGTGAATAAAATACAAAAGCTGTTCCTCAGAGATCCCTCTGAATCCCTCATCCTTAGAACAGCAGTATTTTAACCAGCCACTGTTCTTCTTCACTGCTCAACAATTAAAGGTCATGATTCAAGCAAATGCAATGGCACAGTGTGTCTCTGAAGAAATTTGCTCTGCAATGCTGGAATTTCATTCCATTCTTGCTCTCCCCAGGTGTGTCAGCTCAGCACATCAGTTACCGGCCAGCAGCCAAGCTTGTCAAGGTAAAGCATGACAGAAATCTTTTTGAAACATGATGAGGCCTTAGGTCCAAGACCTGACTATAGAAACCGTCATCTGTATTAAGAGCTTTTGTTGTTGGATGTTTTGTGGGAATAAAGCAAGGTCACTTGGTGAAGCTGGATCCCTTACTTTGTTGGTGTATGCTAGGGGTGATGAATGGGGCTTTCTAAAGCTTTGGCACTGAACTGCTTGACTTTGTAACAAACTGTGTAGCTCCATTTGGGAACCATAGTGACCCTATGAAACAGTCAGGTTTCTTCACTGAGGTCAGGCCAAGTGCAAGTTAACATCCCTAGTGGACTCTTAAGGGACCTCTAACCAGCAGCCTGTTTACAGCCTTCTCACTTTCTTCCATCTTCAGCCTCCCATTCAGGTTGATGTGGTGGAAGGCCGCTATGCAACAGCCCTGTTCTCTGCTGCCAGCAAACAGAAAAGACTGGACCAAGTGGAACAGGAGCTGGCACGAGTATCGGTGAGTAATTCTCCACTTTCTCAGACTTTCTTGTTCTCTCATTTGTTAGCCTGTTTTCTCTTGTCATCCTATGTCTCATTATTTCAATTACCAGCCCCTTGGTGTTGACGAGCATTAAGGCTTGCTGTCATGCAGGGCTACATAGAGAATTCATTATGCCTGTTTAGTTCAACCATGCTCAGCAGTGTAGAAATTTCACAACGGCCATCAAGCAGAAAACAGCATTTATACATTTGCAGACAAAATAGTTGAGTTAAATGGACTTTTTTTTAAAACAGGGTTTTATTCATAAGTTGGGAAAAGCTTGGTTATGTAGATCATACATTTCCTTATCTATATAATTGTAAAAGCAATTCTGAATTCATCTGAGGCAAAAGTAAAGCTCCTATAATGCACACTGGTGACATAACTCTGGGGCCAGGAAATGGTAAAAAAAAAAAAAAAGAAGAAGGAATGAAGTACAGTTAAAAACATCTTTGGTTTGTTTCTCTGCAGTCATTGGTCTTACCAATCAGCTTGTGATTGGTTCTTATTAAAAAAAGAATTCTTCGGAAGGACCTAGAAAGATATCAGCTAGAGTTAGAGCATATTTAATTGGAGATTTTCTACATCAGCATCACATCATACTGCTCAAATCTGAGAATATGTCAAGTTCAACCACAGACATTAGCAAAAACAGCAGTTAAGGATTTATACCTGAGCTCCTCACATAATATTGGTCCTACCCCACTGGGGTTTTATCCACACACACACACACACACTCTTGTGAAAGCCACTGTGTGTTCAGATGTGTTTTTGTTATCAAATGCCTTAAATATATGCCTTGTCATACAACTTGGCAGCTTCACACATGGCTGGCAAGGAAGATCCACAGCAACGGAAGCGGAAGAATAACCAGTTCTTTCATAATGTTTTTTCTTCCTTTGGTCCTTCTCAAGCTGTGACAATGACTTATTGTACGCTTCCTTTAATGGTGTGTCTTCTTTACTTTCAGGCTCTGATAAAAGATCCAAAGTTGTGATGTCCAGTATTGTGATGAACCCCCATGTTAATCGCCTCAAACAAAAGACCTTCACTGATGCCTTGAGCAAAGCCGCCATCACTATTAACCTCATCAGTGAGTTATAACAAAGTTATACTTGCATGCGGCCTCCTCTGCAAATGCCTATAGGCTAGAACAATGCTGAAACTTTAAATCCATTCAAATAAAAAGGTAAAGTTTGAAAAATTATGAAAGACTGGGTACATCGAGCATGTTGAGTAATTTAGTTCTTAATGCCTGAGGACTAGATCAAGCATTGTGGTTAACTTGAACAGAACTCATGGGTACAGATAGGACTCATGGGTTGGTAGGGTTAGATGTAAAAGCCCTATAAAATAGGATAGGATCCAGCAGTTTCAGAAATTGTGGAGCATCCCAGGTGAGATGACTGGTCCCTAAGCACAGCGGGCGTTGGAGCCTAGCATCCAGGCAAATCAAGCTAGACAGCAGTTTTCTGGTCTGGGAAGGGAGCCTACACCCATGCCTAGGAAGAGGGCTCCCTCAGCACCTGATATTGGTTGCTCTCATCCACCAGCTCACTCTGGTGGCTGCCCTCTGAGCAACCTAAACAAGGCCACCATGCTCTTACATAGTGATGGCGAGATGAAGCTTCTCGAAGCATTGAAGCATTCCAGCCAAATGGGTTGAAAATGGGTTCATTTCTCGAGGCTTCAAGTGCACACTACGGCCACCTGCTGGTCTAAAGAAATTAGAGCAGGCAAGACTGGCAGCACAGCGATGTGTGCAAAGCATGGGCCACTAAAGGCCAATGAATTAAACCGCTGATGTAATCAACTTTAAAAAAATGAAATTACTGCATAATGTATATATTCATATCATGCTATAAAACCATAAATAAACATAAATCATCGGTTCAATAATGCCGTAGAAATGTCTCCACGCGCTCTGTAACTTCATTTAGTTTGGTGGCAAAGCCTGTAGCTGTACCACTCATAGTGCGCTTCAGTAGATATGACAGTCATGGGTTCGAATCTGGCATGTGAATAAAATGTTACTTATTTATGATGCAGATCATTATATGGCTTGTTATTATAATGCTATGATTAGTAAAGGGACAAATGTACCAGTTGTATAGTCCACTGGTGTAATTATCAGTACGATAAGATTTAAATATAGCTACAGAAGGACAAGGCAACCCACGAATTATGGGGGCACTTTCTTTCCTTATATCCGTGATTCAAAACTGCCCACCAAACCCGAATCCATTCCTGAAGCACGTACGTGAATGAGGCTTCAAACGTCATCGATGACGTAATGACGTTAAAACGATACAAGCCTCGATACATAAGCTCACGAGAAACTGCCCTACGTTCTCGACACGCGCTTCGAAGCCCCGGTATCAAGCGTAACATCACTACTCTTACATGACCTGTGCCTCAGATGCTGAGGAGCCAGGCAGCTCACTTGGTTTGGTCTTATTAGAAACACCAGTGTAGAGTTAGATCAAAAAGTTTAGATCAAAAAAAAAAAGTAAATGCTGTCCAGTATGAACCAATATCAGCCGTTGCTGAGAACATTTGGAATGGCAAAACTCACGTAATTGAACATTCACAAGTTGAAATACAAGTTGTCTTTAGTCCTGCCTCTCAATTTTAGGCATCCTCTTGACTACAGATGCTTATTTCAAGGGAAGACTGACAAATGAATCTGCCTGTTTATTACAGTATTCTTTAACCACTGTAGTGTTCAAAATAAGAGAAAATCAAATGAATCATAAAATGTCACCCTCAGATGTATTGTCAGAGAATGGGCGTCTCACGTTGACTCCCGACGTCATCGGTGCATTTGGCAAAATGATGAGTGCTCATCGTGGAGAGGTCATCTGCTCTGTCTGCACAGGTAAGTAACCACACATACTGTGCCATTACTTAATAATAATAATAATAATAATAATAATAATAATAATAATAGTTGGAATTTTGGCATTGAATGATTGAGAAATATTTGCATCCCTCAGCCCTTGGGTGAGGTTAACCTGGTGGATTTGAAGGTCGCTTTGAATGGCTTCCTGGCAAAGGGAGAGACGCTGAAATTAGAGACTAAGGTGAGCAATTTTTAAAATATATTTTTAAAGCATTTAAATTAACCAAAAGCATAATTAAGTCTTCATTTTTTTTTGTCTCCCCAAAAGATGTGCACACACATGCATCTTGAATAGCTCTGCTGCAACAGATTGCCCTTTACCTGGAGGATAAATCTAATCATCAATCTAAATGCAACATTAAATCTATATGTTACCGCCATGTTATATATTACTGTTTGGCAATTTCTGTCATGCATTTCCATTTCTATGATTTTCTTGACATCACTATGGTTTCCCTCCTACTCTCCCTTAGTCGGACCCCTTCATCCTGGGAGGCATGATTGGCAGTATTGGTGATAAGTATGTGGACATGTCCACCAAGACCAAGGTCCAGAAACTGACCAAGATCATCAGAGACAGTTGAGTCAAACCTCTTGACCCAGCCTGATATGATGGAAATATTATTTTATGATGGATACTTCTCCAGAGGCATCGCCGCCAAATTTACATCTAGTTTTGTTTATAATAAAATATTCTGTGACATACTGTATAGTGTGTGTGTGTGTGTGTGTGTGTGTGTGTTATGTCAGGATGTTTCCAATGACTTTCACATGAGGACCTTGCATGTTTTTAATTGAATTTACTGCTATTTATAACATAAATACATATTAGTTTGTACTAGGGTAGATTTAACAAAACAGATTGTGCAAAAGCTCCATCTGGAGGCATAAACTTGTACTTGCCACTCCATGTGTGCACATGAAGTACCATTACATAATTAGAAGCACTGGGGGAGAGACCATATCAACCGTATTGTATTCAAACTAAAAGGTATAATCATCCCAAATATTGTTGTATGCATAGATGCATACCAACCCTGCACAGGGCTTTTTTCCCTATAATGTCTAACTGATCTTTTCATTGTATTCAGTGTAAGAGGATAGTGCAGGATTTACAATGGACTGTCAACTATATACAGTGTATCACACTGTAAATTAAAAAAAAACATTGCATCACTGCAATCATGAAAAGTGGCGTGCAGCAGGATGCAGCCATGGGTGAGATTTCATCAGTGCAATGGCGCAACACAAAATGAGGTGACAGTGAGTGGGATACAAAGATAGCTCTTGAGTTAAAGTGGTGTGTTGTATAGAGACCAGTGCAAACATAATTTGTGCAAGACTGCAAATAACACTAGCTAACAATACAGGGTCTATTGGAGTGGCTTCTCCAATTTGATATTGCGTCCTAACGTTCTGTATCACCAGGCCCAGACTGTGGACCACCGGGCCAACTTCACCTGTATGAGTGGTTACTAAATGCTTCATACCACCCATGGCATTAAGCCTGCTGTTCCAAACACTAACATGGGATATTTCGTTAAAGACCTGTGCTTGGTTCTATTGTCCCCTGCAACACAGGAACCCTGGAGTCAGTTTGATATAGATGTGGGTGGTACTTTCACGAGGTATAATATAATTGGGCTAGGATTTTCACTGCTTTACAGGCACTTACACATATTATCTACTACTCACATCATAATGCGGTCTACGTTATAATACAGCACAAACCTTAAACTGTCTATTTTCATTGTAAAAGTGGATTAAATTGAGTTGCTGAAAACAGAGCATTATTGACTAGGAATCACATAATTTAATTGCTGAGCAAACACGAACTGACAGAGAGAAAACATGAGGTTGTGTGTTGCTGAGTTGCAGTGCCTAAATATCTCACAGTGAAGTGAGAGGTTTGTAAACACTGCACATCCTGGACTATACCAAAGATCGGGGGGTTAAGAACAAAACTGTCATCTCCACTATAAAAAAAACGCTTGTAGAGAAACTGCTCTACATTTGCCCTGGGCGACTGTTCGGCTTCGTCTTTTTAGTACGCAGAGTTTACGAGGAGGGTTTGAAGACAAACATTGCTCCGGGTGTCAGGAGTATCCACGCCCCACCCCTTTTGTACCAGGAAGTGCGCTCTCCGTGCTCGCTACTGAATCAGCTGAGTTTGAGGATCCCACCCTGTCATGATTGTTGTCCCTGCTTCTCTGGGGATGGCGAGACCTCCATCAGACGAGTAACAGGCCGTTAAAAGTCTCTTTGAACCGCGTCTGCGTGAAGGATACACGGGTTTGGATTATCTGAGTCTGTGCTGTCTTGAAGCGGGGTTGGCTCTGCAGCCTCTGGAAGATAGTGGGCTTGTTTCGCAGTTGGTGAGTCACTGATGCATCCTGCTGTTCGCCGCGCCATTATAAAGCTCTATAACTGCAGCAATGTAGTATACTGATTCTGAAGCTGCAAAAAAACACACCTCTACACGGTAAATTGTTAGGATCAATATATCTACTGGCATACATCGAGGCAGTCATTGATTTGGTGCTGTGTGGGCGCTAAGGCCAGCCACTTGCATAATACTGCACTCAGCCCGCAGCTATGCCATGGATGCCACACGCTCAGGCCAAAGCTGAGGTGCTGTCATTAGTTGCCGGTAGTTAACGGTGTGTGTGCCGTCCTGTGCTCTATCACTGCATAGCAAAACACCTGTCACCGTCTGGTGGTGGTGGCAGCTGGCGGATCTCATGTCTGCGGTGGGGTTTGCAATGCGTCCACCCTCTAAGCACACAGCCTCCTCTGTCCATACTGGCAAAGATCAGCCTATGGGGAGTCGAGCTTTTATCTCACACACACACACACACGCATATGTTAACAGGAAGTGAAAGAGTATTTATTTCTACTTGCTCTATATAATTTGTTTATCTAGCTGCCGTTGTTGTTTGAATAAGTCACCAGCCAAGCCTGAGGCTCTGCTGTTCTTAGTGCCTCGTCATTGGTTTGTTAGCTCCAGGCCTCTAAACAGGATCTCTTATATCTTTCAGGGTTCTTGTTTTGTTTTTTTTTGTTCTATTTTCAATCACTCCTAGTTTTGGTAGTAGTAATAATGATAATAGTATTAACAATAATAATAATACAACTTGCTTTTCACAACAAAGTAACAAAACAGAGGTTATCAGTTAAAATCACAGGAAAGAAAAATAAAAAAGGCAGAAAAGCAATTAAGTTGAATACAAACAGAGCCAAAAATTACAGAAAATAAATAAGAGCAATAAAAAATAGGAGGGTGGAATAAAACAATGAAATTAAATTATTTAAAAAATGATAAAACTAACAGTAGCATCGTAAAATCAAGCCGGTGCAGGGACGCTAGAATGGGGGGTAACATGGTCCCGTGTCCTAGTCTGGGTTAAAAGCTTAGCTGCAATGTTTTGCACCAGTTACAGACGGTTGGGGGAGCTATTGTTCAGGCAGGAGTAGAGAGAGTGAATGTTCAGGCAGGAGTAGAGAGAGTGAGAGTAGTCGAGGTGTGAAGAAATAAAGGGATGGATTACCTTTTCCAGATCAGCCGAGGAAGTCTCATTTACTAGAGGCAACCTCTGGGCAGTTTAATTCATTGACAGGTATATTTTGTGTGGGTAGTAGTCCCTCTCCATCACTTTGGTTCTTCATAGCTTACTCATCAGACAAAGTATCCCTCCAAATACTCTTCTCTTGCACTCCCTGTCTTTCTTTCACCCAGTTCCTGATAAGCAAACCTAGTTTTTGGATTGTTTTTGGGTACCATGTTATTTATTTGTGAGCACACTGTGGCTGCTTCGTGGTGTTTTTGTCAAGATGTTTCATTAAAGAACACCAGAAGTTAGTCTCTCTCTCTCTCTCATTTCCATGGGTTGAGAACTGGATCAGCCTTTATTTCATGGGTTCCTACACTGTGTGTACTGGAGGTCTAATGTATGCCGTGTCGCCGTGAGCACGTGTTGTTTGGCTTGCCCATGATGATAAAGCCGCTGTCAGCTCAGCCACAGGGAGTCCAGATGTCTCTGCTGCTCTAATCCTGCCTTCCCACTCCCCCACCCATCTCTCTGTTTGGCTGCATTAACACACACACACACACACACACACACACACACACAAACACAAACACAAACACACACACACACACACACACACACACACACACACACACATAAACACCACAGCCTTTGCCATGTGCAGGAAAGCTAGGCAGCTATTGTTTCTATATATTTCATATATTCAGCACTAGGGTACTTCATGTTTCTAAATTTGGAAAGATTTCTATTATTTATGAGGCTTTTATGCAGCGTAATATTACATCCCTTTTTTAATCCTTGTATATGACCCGTGACATTTCACTGGGTAGACATTAGTGTAACAAGCTGTATCCCTGTGTGCGTTCATGTTAATCCGAGTGGCCCATAACTTGTTTTTCTCATGAAAGTACATGCAGTGTGTTGCACAACTTGTGTGTTTTATGTTTGAAAGGCTCCTCCCTCCCCCGAATGAGAGACAAACAGACAAACCCAACCAGGAATGAGAGCATTTGTCTCCATTGCCCATTGGTTTACATCTGTCAGTGAACAGAGCTAATTGTTCTTTTTTAGCTTGTTAACTTGAGTCCTCTGTCTCCAATCCAAGACCTCTTCTTTTCAATTTCAACCAAGATCTTCCTCCCCCCTCCTGTTCTCCAGACATATTGTGCTGAACATGCTGGGATGAGACTGATGTGCCATGGATCCTGAGGAGCTAGAGCTGCAGAATGACAGCCGTTACCGTAGTTACGCAGCAGTCATCGAGAAGGCGCTGCGAAACTTTGAGTCTTCCAGTGAGTGGGCTGATCTCATTTCTTCCCTGGGCAAGCTCAATAAGGTACGTACACACAGACAGAAACAGCTGCTAACAGCTCGGTTCCGTATGTGACTCATATAATCAAAAGAAAAATGTCGATTCTCTCTTGTCACAAGATCTGTGCTCCAGTGTTATATTTGAGTTTGCATTCTGACTGTGTTGCTTTTCGTTCGGTTTTGATAGTGTGAGCGTGTCAGCTTCGTAGTTGCTTTGTGTATTTCAGCTCTTTGCAATTATGAGGTTCAAGTTCACGTTTCCTTTATTTGTCATATGCACACAATACAGAGTAAACAGTCATGAAATGCTTGTATGCGTTACGTCAATTCACAGACACATCATAAAATTCAACAGTCCATGGCAGCGGTGTGTTAGGGGCTTTCCTCAGGCATCGCTGGTGGTAAATGTCCTGTACGGGTGGGAGAGCAGCTCCGGTCATGGACCTGCAGGGTGGTGAAGGAAGTTTCTGTTGCTGCGTATTCACTCACTGTCTGACTATTGTAGCCCATTCCTCAGCATCAGCTTAGTGCTCAAATGACCTGGCCCAAGGAGACTTTGGACAGTAAAGGGATCACTTTGTTTCAGTTGTGAAAACAATGTTTACTTTGGAGTGTCTGTGTGTGCTGATCAGCAAGAACACGTAGTGAGGGAGAGATAAAGAACATTTTTAAGTTGTTTAAGACTAAGCTGTAAGTCAAACAGTATGCACCAAATCCTACTCCTTCAATGTATATGTGGGTGTTTGATCCGTGGGATTGTTCTGCCCTGTGGCTCACTCAGTAAGTAGTACCTCAACCCAGTCACTGAATGTCTCTCTCTCTCTCTCTCTCTCTCTCTCTCTCTCTCTCTCTCTCTCTCTCTCTCTCTCTCTCTCTCTCTCTCTCTCTTTCTCTCTCTTTCTCTCTTTCCCCCAGGCCCTGCAGAGTAACCTGCGCTACTCCCTCCTGCCCAAGAGGCTGATCATAGGGAAGCGCCTTGCCCAGTGCCTGCACCCAGCCCTGCCCAGCGGAGTACACCTCAAGGCTCTGGAGACCTATGAGATCATCTTCAAAATCATTGGATCAAAATGGCTGGCCAAGGATCTCTTCATTTACAGGTGAGGGAACAGGCCTAAAGCCATTAATGCTTCAGTCCAATGTTGACAATTTGATCTAGGGGTCCATGTCTGTGTTGGGATGGTTATGTGTGCTATTTATGAATTAACTAGTGTGTGTGTGTGTGTGTGTGTGTGTGTGTCTGTTTTAGCTCAGGGTTGTTCCCGTTGTTGGGCCATGCAGCCATGGCCGTCAAGCCCATCCTGCTGGCACTGTATGAGCGTTACTACCTCCCCCTGCAGAAGGCTTTACTGCCTAGCCTCCAGGCCTTCATAACAGGACTACTGCCAGGCCTGGAGGAGGGCCTGGAGGTCTACGACAGGTACTCTGTCTCTGTCTCTCTCTCTGTCTCTCTCTCTCTCTCTCTCTCTCTCTCTGTCTCTGTCTCTGTCTCTGTCTCTGTCTCTCTCTCTGTCTCTGTCTCTGTCTTTCTGTACGACTGTCTGAGAAAGGCATGACTTCACATATTTTTCATTTACATCTTTTTGCCAACATCAGAGCAAGTAAGCGATGTGTTAGAAAAGGCATTCACTAGGCCATCCTGCCGCCCCTAAATATATTTTACTAGGCAAGTGGATTTAGTATTGAACATATCACCGTATTGAATTCTTCTCCCATCTTGCCCCCCCCCATCGTCCAGGACTGATGCTTTGCTCCTGAGGCTGTCACTGCTGGTGGGCCAGCAGGTCTTCTATGGCGCCCTGTGGGGTAGCGTGCTGGTCAGTCCCCTGGTGCGACTGCCCGCCACTCTCTTCATAGTCACACACTTTGACCGCAAGGCATCCCCGCGCCAGCAAACACACATGCTAGGCTACGACCACCGCCTGGTGGTGAGTATCTGTGTTTGTGTGTGTTGCTGTAATCGCTGTAATTTGCTCTTGTGAGGATATTTTTGCATTGTGTCTGAGTTTAGTCTTACAGTCTTTGTCAGCTGTCTAACCCCAGTCTGTCCCTCTCTGTCCCCAGCGGAAGTCGGTGTGTCTGTCTCTGCAGGACTCCAACGTCTTGGTGCAGAGGAACATGCTGGAAATCCTCCTCTTCTTCTTCCCCTTCGCTACATGCGTGGTGAGTGCACACACATACTCACACACCCCAAAACATTTTCCATCCCTACTGTCCATTAAAGTGGTGATCCACAAGATTCAGATCACTTGTCAATCAAACGGTGTGGCCAGTACTGTGACGTCTGTTTCCTTGGATTTTTGGGATTTTCCCTGGAAGTTTGACTTGAAGTAGACCTCTTTTCTTTGTCTGTGCAGCCATGGTAGTTATTGGGGCTCACACTAACTACCCAGTTCTTCTTCTGTGTATTCCAAACAAACCAGAAACATAAAGCACATCACTTCCCTGTGATTTTTCCTGGGAAAAACGTATCTGACACCGGGTGTTTAGAACAGCATTCTCTCCTGTTGTTCCTCGGCTAACTGTTTCTCTGTGTGTTGCCAGGACCCAGCGGAGTCCAGCTTTACCATGAGTGGTGAAGACATGGTCACAGTGGTGTCTGCAGCTTCACTCACACTGCTCCGCCGAGACATGTCCCTCAACAGACGCCTCTACGCCTGGCTCCTAGGTGCTGATCATGCACAGATCAAATAGCATTGCTTCAATCACGTCAATGAATGGCCCTTTCAATTGACTAGCTAATGTTTGTGTGTGTTTTTCTTTCCCCAGGTACAGACATAACAGGAGGAATGGTGGCGCCGCACCCTACCCTCTCTGCCACCATGGAGGAACACACAGCCTTCTACTTCAACACCTACTCCAGAGATTTGCTTGTGCAGGTCATTCACAAATACAGACGCTTACACATACGTACCGATTCCTTTTTTTATATCGACCCATACAAGATCTTGAGTCACTTTCGGATGCAAATACTTTGGCTGTAAATGCAGGATGTCTCAGCGTGTATGGTAAATAAGTATGTCAGGTGCTGAGTAATTTTATGTTTGTACTGCTCTCCTCATTCGTTCGTCTCCGTGACTTCAGGCTCTGATCAACACCCTGCGGCAGAAGCATGTGGACACCCGCCCAGAGAATGTGATCGGTTACCTCAGGCCCTTCCGTATTCTCATCAGCCTGCTGGATAAACCTGAAATAGGTTAGCACACAAACATGAACTGCTATATACACACCACTTTACGCAAATGATTCCCTACTTTTATCACCTGCCGTTCATTTTTCTTTCTTTGACCCTTTCTTTAACCTCTTTGATGGCAACGTCAGCGATAATGGTGGTTGTGGTGTTTCTGCTCAGGTCCTGCGGTCTTGAGCAGCGTGCTGCTGGAGGTGGTCCGAGCCTTCTACAGCTACTGTCGAGAAATGCTGGAGGAGGAAAACGTCACCAGCTCAGGGCTCACCGGGAACCAGCTGGCCAGGTGAGAGGGATGCAAGGGATGTTGACAGAGCTGACATGTAGCGTACCATGTTGGCTGTTACTTGGATGAACGCCACTAAAACAGACACATTCTACATTGAAACCTAAAATACTTGACGACATGGTGACTCAGTAGTAACGGATGGTGTTTTTTCTTATGTTGTCTTGAGCAGCAAGGTAAAAGAAAATAAGAATGCATCAGAGATCATAAAGACGGTGAATATGCTGGTGAGCTCCTTGAACAGTGAGTACCTGTGGGACTACATGACCCGACGCTTCTGTACGTCTATCAGGTATGGCACCCTAATGTTACATTACCATTACATATCAACTGCAGTGATAATAATAATTTAAAAAAAAGATCAGTCATTTTTCTCTGTCTCCCTCCAGTAACTCAGATGACCCGTCAACCCCTCCTCAGCAGGACCGCAGCCACCCTGCTCCCTCCATCACAGAGATGTCCAATCTCATCATATTCCTGCTAGACGTTATACCTCTGGTAAAGGGAAGACACACTCACACACCTGTAGTTGCTTAAAAAATCTTTTTTTTTTGTTGTTGTCAGAAATGTAAGATAGTTTGGTTTAGCGGATTGGGGTTTGCCACATAGGACCATCCAATAAGTGCTAGACATTTTAGACTAGTTGAAAAGAAGCTTTTCTTTTCCTCAGCTCTCAAGTATTCCAAGCAGGTTAAAACAAACATTAACAATTTTTCAATGTTATTTAACCCAAGTCTGAATCACACACACTCACGTATACCTGCTCACACATGATTTACCTGTGTTCCTTCCAACAGGAGCTCCATGCTGACATCCAGTCCCAGTTACTTCCTGAGATGCTGGGCTGCATGCTGCGGACCCTGTGCAGCCACATGACCTCCGTGGACCTGACAGAGCTCACCCAGGGCCTGCGGGCCTGCTTCAAGGTCCTGAGTAAGATCCAGATGCCTGTGGCTTACATGGACATGGAAGCAGCGGCGCACACACAGAAGATGGAGTCAGAGGCACCGGAGGAGACGGGCGAACAAGTTCAGGTTAGACACTTTGTTTATGGCATACATTTCTGAAGTGCCATCATAAAAATATACAGCGGGGTTCAAAAGTCGGAGTCCACTGACAAGAAACTCTTTTGTTTCGTCATTTATCAAAAACGAATACACATTTTTAGTCAAATGATATTTCTCAAACAAGATACAAAATTAATTGAATTAATAATTTAAAATATTTTTTTATTTTTCAAAGTGAAAGCACTAGCAGCGATGAAAACAAACCAAATAGCCATGCCAAATTGCCGTATTATATATTTAATACTCTCTCTAGGATGTCGAGCAGGAGGGAGAGAAAGATGGCAGTGTTGTTCAGGTTAATGGCAACCATGAAGAGGATGAGCTGAATGGGGATGGGGGACAAGAAGTCAAACCTGCAGATGCCGTGTTCCCGCCACTCCGGTCTGAAGACAGCGGATTGGGCATCAGCGCGTCACCTTCAGAGCAGCTACTCCTACAAAAAATGGAGCTCAGGGCAGAAGGCACAGGGATGTGCAAGGAAGGCGAGGGAGTGTGGAGGAAGGGAGGCACCGTAGACACCATGACCCAATGTCTGTTGGACATCCTGGCCTTCATTACCACAAGGTAAACTATTCAACCAGTGTCAAATTAATAATGACATTGGGTTGGATGGACCTCTTTATGGACTTGTACTGTGATCTCTAAATTTCACCCCCTCTGTTTTTTTCAGATACCTGCTGGTTCAGGTGGAGGACGTCAAGGGGCCAGAGGAAGTGCCGCAGCCTGATGTCGTGCCTGACACTCTGGACCAGAAGGCCTTGTTGACAGGCTTGGGGGGGGATATTAAAGACAAACTGGCTGAGCTATTTACCCCAAACAAACTTAAACCCCGCTCTACGACTGCCCAGCTTCCAGCGCCCCCCACCGAAAGGAGAAAGGAGCGCAGGCATTTGGGGTGTCTGGACTGGGCGGCTGGCTACATGCCGCGGGGCAGGGCAGAGATCTCTGAGGCCTGTCGGCAGACCTTCACAGCCACCTGCCACCTGCTGCTAGAGTGCACCACCTTCCCTGTCTACCTAAGTGAAGAGGAGAGTCTTGCTCTTTACACAGACATGTTCAGTCACTCTGGTCAGTACACAGTTAGAACATATTCATTCATCCAGCTACATACTGTAACGCACAAAGAAGTAAAACTATTTGATTTTTGATTTTTATTTTCCACAGGCAGTGATGTGGGCAGCCTGCCGGTATGGCTGAGGTCCTTGATGACTCTGTGCTGCCTATCCAAGGACTACAACGTCCAGCACGCTGCACTGGCCTCCCTGCTGGAGCTCATCAACCACTCCCAGTCCCTGGCACTGGTCATCCAGGACAAGCACAGACGCTACCAGACCTCCGACTCCAACCCCCTGAGTGGGCGGCTGCAGATGGTCACTGTGCCACCCGTCTACCCATCCCTGCTCCATGCCATAGAGGAGGGCACTGATTTCTACCAGGTTAGAATATGGGGGGAGAATGGTTTCTGCGTAGCTCAGTGCTGAATCAAAAAGGCGGCATTAACGATATAACAATTTTGTGCCATGACCCAGCGGGTGTCCCAGGTGCTGTGGACCCAGCTGGACACAGAGCGGAGAGAGCAGCACATTTCCTGTGTGGAACTCTTCTATCGACTTCACTGTTTGGCTCCATCAGCGTCCATCTGTGAAGACATCATCTGCCAGGCGCTACTGCACAAAGACAAGGTGAACACACAAGCACACAAACTGAACCGTTAAAGCATTAAGATATTCTCCTCTAGATAGATATACAAAAACTGGAACAAGCAAACAGACCTACCTCATGTGTGCTCAAACAAATGAATGGCAAGTGAACGAGTACCTTGTGTTTGCCTGCCCCAGGCGGTGAGGCTGGAGGCGCTACACCGCTTCACAGTTCTGTGGCACCTGACACGGGAGATCCAGGCCAACAGGACCATGTCCCTCAATCGCTCCTTTGACAGGTTGGTACAAGGCTGAATCGGAAGTGAGCCGTCATGACAGAGAGTAACTTTCTTCTTCGTGCTTCTCTGTGGGTCTGTGTGTGTTTCATTTGTTCCATCCATGTACTTGCCCTACATCCCTCTGTGTGTTAATGTGGGTGTAAGATATTTGTGCAGCCTACATCCTCAACATCTGTGTATATATCAATGCTGCTCTGTGTGTAAGGTTTGGTGGACACTCCAACATTTCTTGAACATAATTAAACCCAAAGGTTTCCACCCTTGTCAAATTTTCTGGATTAGAGATCTGCAAGGAAACCTTTTGTTAAAAAAATGGACAATGCTAGAATTTTTTTTGGGATCTTTGATTCAGTGTTGAATCGTCTGTCGTCCAGAGATGTGTTTAAGTTCCCCTGCCCCTGGAACCGCATGTGTGTCCCCATTGGCCTGGGGTTGAGTCCTGCCAGAGCTTGGTTGCCTGCCCCCCCCTATCCTGTCTCCCTCGCTACTTTCCCACTGTCTGAATAAAGAATAAAAACACTGTCTCACTGTGTCTCCCTCAGGTCTCTGTGCGTTGTGGTGGACAGTCTGAGTGGGGCGGACGGCTCGATGAGTGCAGCAGCTCAGTGCTGGCTGGTCAGGGCTCTGTCACTCAACGACGTGATTCGGATCTTGGAGCCTATTCTGCTGTTGCTGCTTCACCCCTCCACTCAGCGCTGCTCCATTCAGAGCATCAAACACAACCTCACTGCTGGTACGTGTGTGTCCTCTGGAGATTTGCGCCAGCAGAGATTGTATTTGAATTGCAAAACTTGCTCATATTGAACCGTTGAATTTTACCATTGAAAAAAAAAAAAGTTTAAACCCTTTTGAATTACCTGCGTTCCTGTATAAATGGCTCCTAAAATATGGTCTGTTCTTCATCAATTCATTTTTTTTAATTCAGTGGTACAATATAGCATGCATTTATACAATTCAAATACAATCTCTGCTGGTGCAAATCTCTTTCCATAATGTGTCTGTGTTGTATGGTGAGTGTGGTCATCTGTAAGTGTTGCTCTTTCTTCTAAAGGTAACCTGAAGTTTCTAAGCAACAGAATCCAAAGCTCTGGGATGTCTGCGGACGCCATGGCCGCAGACGACATCACCTTGAATCACGTGAACCTTGTGGACCGAGAATCCCTGTGGACAGAGCTGGAGAGTGACCCAGAGTTGAGCAAAACACCAGACACTAGAGCGGTATCTAGGACTGAGAGTGAAGAGACAGAGGAGGAGGATGCAGTGGGGGAAGAAGAGGACGAGGCAGAGAGTGAACACACCGAGTCGGCCGACACCAGCGGCGCCCAGGGGTCCACGGAGAACTCCAGCTCCGGTTCCGCCCTTGACCGTAGCAGCTTGGAGAAAGGTATGGTCAACGGCCTGCGGAGGGCAGAGTCAGAGCACACACAGGCATCTGACTCATTCTCAAGTGAGGATGAGGAGGATCTGGAGCTGGAGGCCATGGCCAGGTCTCGCCTGTTGAAACAGGAACGTGAGAAGAGAGAGGCCATTGACTCTCTGTTCCGCCATACGCTGCTGTACCCTGTGGCAGGCGGTTGGCGTCATCTGCTCCAAGGCCTGGCCCTGCTAGACAGCCTGCTGAGGAGCAGTGCACAGCAGCCTCTGGTGGGTGCCATCTCCTCCACCTCTCTGGACACAAGCTCTGCCGCTCATTTAAACCTGGTCTCCAACCTCTTGCAGCGTCACCAACAGGCCCAGGATGGTAAGGGCTTCTATGGCCCCCTGCTCTCGCCTTCCTCCTCCCCCTCCGTGCCCCCGTCCCTTCTCATTGAGCTGCTGGTGTCCTTGTGCCTGCAAATCCTTCGCTCTCACTACCCTTCATACCTGATTCTGGGTCCGCGTGACCTGCAGGGGAACAGGGAGGTGCAGGTGAAGAGTGTGGAGGTGCTGACCCGGATGGTGAACCAGCTGGGCTTTGTGGCACAGGGACAGGAGGGCAACGGGGCCTCTCTGGAGCCCATCCGCAGACTCCTCTCTGGGTGTAAAGTGCAGCAATATGCCCTGCTTACCCTTTCAGCCTCCATGTATGTCAGCCAGAGGGGCCTGGACAAGGGGGCTCCCAAGGGTGTGGACCTGCTGGATGACCAGGGAGGCCTGTCCGAGGAGAGTCTGGTGAACCTGGGAGCAGGAGGGGGGCCGGAGCAGTACACCTTACAAATGGAACTGCTCAAACTCCTGCAGGCTCTCATAGTGCTGGAGTACCACGTGTGGCCTGGTGGGGCTGTCTCCGCAGCTGGATCAGGCGGGGCATCTGGACACCCTGAGGAGCTTCGTGAACCCCCTACAGCCAGCACGCCCCTTGCGAGGGAGTGGCAGACAGCAGTCCTTTTCCAGCAGTCCATCAAGGCAGCCCAGTATGTCCAGAGCCACCCCATCACTGCCCAGGGCATGTTCGTTTCTGCAGCAGCCAGGGCTCTGCAGCCACAGTACGGATATGCCATGCACCCCCATTGGGTGTCACTGCTGTGCTCCTCTCTGCCCTACTTGGGACGCTCGCTAGGCATCATCGTGGCTCCACTCATCAATCAGATCTGCAGGAACTTGGATGAGCTGGTCAAACTGTATGAGCACGACGGAGGGAAGACGAATCAGAGGTAAACGCACAAAACGCAGGCTTGCACTCACAACATTTAAAAGGTTTTTATTGAACACACTCAACTTTACAGTTGGAAAGCTAATTTGAGATAACCATACAAGAATCACACACTATATATCATATCCCTTTACCTAGTCCCTTGCCTGATCTCTAATGATGTGATGATCATCGCCATCAATCACGATGAAAAGCATCACTATCTGTCATGGGATCCTGTTTCCTATTCATTTGGACAGAGGGCTCCTGTCTTTACTGATAGGACATTGATGTGCTTTGGTTGAGATTAGGTTTAATGTATGTCCCTGTGTTCTGATCAGCCTAAATGGTAGGAGGGAGAACATCGCCCCGGACTACCCTCTGACGCTACTAGAAGGCCTGACCACAATTACACACCACTGTCTACTGGACAACAAGAAAGTGAGGAAACAAGCACACACACACGCACACAAGCAGTAATGTATACAGGCCATAGAATATATTCTTTTTAAAGCTGTGGAGATTTAAATTGTTATTTTCTTGTCTTCTCAGTCCCTGGTGGCCTGCGATCCTGCGGATGTCCGTAATGCACGCAACACTGTGATCGAGGCGCTGCCGCACATGCTCAGCAGTATGGCACTGTTATGGGGTGTGGTTCGGAGGGAAGAGGCTCAGAAGAGGGGATCTGACTCCACCCAGAGCAGCAAGCACACCTCCACCTCTGTCTACTTCAGAAGCACCAAGGTGTGTGTGCCATATGTGCATATTTTTCTGCATTGTTTTCCTGCCCTACACATACTCATACTCAAATGATGACTGATCTATGTCGTTGATGTTGTTTATGATCCTGAAAGGTTTTCTGCTATTTAGTGCCTATATTATTATGACAGACTAGTCCCATGTACGCATGTGTGTGTGTGTGTGTGTAGATCCTGCAACAGCGGATACTGGAGTTCCTAGTCCCTCTGACAGGGCAGTACGGGGTTCAGCTCATGGCTTCAGTAGGAGAAGTGTGGAGCATCAGGAAGAGCAAGAGGAGACATAAAAACAAGGTAAGAACTGTCAGGTCACTGGCTAGACACCGATCACCTCAAACTCATTGGATGGCTCTAGGGCGCCCGTTTACCCCGTTACACTCCTCTCTTCTCTAGGTTTTACCTGTGGCCAGCGAGTCTCGTTTGACCATTGTGGATCTGGTGAAATCGTTGAACACTTTGCGCACAGACACTATCCTACACTTGGTCAAGGAGGTGGTGAAGAAACCGCATCAGATCAAAGGAGACCAGGTACGAACATGTACACACTCTGATCTTGTGTTCAAGTACATTGATTGATTATCTCTCACTATTGTAACCTTTTTTTTTTACTGTGCCCCGTCTATCAGAAGTCCACCCTCATAGACATTCCCATGTTACAGTTCAGCTACGCCTATATCCAGAGGTATGCAAGGAACTACAACCTAAGTCCCCAGATTTACTATTCTTCAAATGCCTTTACCATATCACTGATCTCACTGTCTCTGTGTTTCTCTATGTAGTATTTCTGCTCAGGACCTGCAGGAGAACATTGCTCCTCTCCTCAGTCTCCTGCGAGAGTCTGTTCAGCTCAACCTCGCCCCGCCTGGGCACTTCCTCCTGCTGGGGTCAGTTTTAGTTTTTATGTATTCACTGTGCGTCATGAACTGCTGATTGGAACATTTTGATTGGACGGTTTGTTCCTAGTATAGTTCTTATTTCTCCCTAGGGGGAATTTGATAGCCAGTAAAAAGTAATAGCTGCTCTCTTACAGAATCCTCAATGACTTTGTTAACCGGCTACTCAACCTGGACAATAAGAAGGACTCTCGAGATCTGCAGGTATGCTGCACGTTGCATAGTTAGTGGCGGATGGCTGTCAAGAAGAAACATAACTGGATTGATTGACATAGTGAGTGAGCGTGTGTGATACTCAGGTGATATCCGTGATGATATTATTGTGTAGGAGGTGACCCAGCGGATCCTGGAGGCGGTCGGTGGGGTCGCAGGGTCGTCGCTGGAGCAGACCAGCTGGCTCAGCCGCAACCTTGAAGTCAAAGTTCAGCCGCAGGTGTGCCCTGAGGCAGAGGAACCTGATGATGCAGATGCAGATGGTGACCTCTGTGGTAACTATAGATGCCTCAGACACAAATACACACACAAAAGATAAAGTTGCAAACAGCGTTTGGCAGGCCCAACCCCAAGACCTCATTTATTTAGACCATGAGAGACTCTTAAAGTTCATCCTCATCAAGTGTGGACATAGAGCCATGTAATCTCGTAACATCATATCTTTATGATTCAGATCACAAAAATACAATCACTATATAAAGAAGTATACTTTAGTTGTTAACCAGAGTGAACCAGTGTGGTAGAAACCATAGCAACTAGTCTGACCTCAACTGCACCTCCAGACCACTGGCTGAGAAAGGTTCCACTTAGACCTCCACCGGGCTGGACCCTTACTGTTACCATGGCAACGCTTGCTCTACCCCACTGTTACCACCTCAGTTTAGTAGTCCATGGAGGGGCACGTCTTTCCAAATGTGACCTGATAGTAGAGGCGAATCCCTGTTTCCATGGAAACCCAGTGGTCCAAGTGCTGTAATAGCCCTGAGTGCCATCTGAGGGCAGCCCTGATGAGTGGTAACGCTGGCTGTGAGGCACAGTTTTGCTCTGAGGTGGATTGAAGCTAGTGTTTAGAAAATGCAGATGGACTCAAGCTTCCCCAAGGTGCCCCCTTATGGCAGCTAGGATAGAGAAGACTATAATTATTGAAAGCTTGGCAACACTTACTAGCAAACTACCCATTCTTTCTCTCTTTACCTCTTTTTCAGATTCAGCGGCTCAAGCAAGCACCATGGTTTCTTCCTCAGCCCCATCTGTTTACAGTGTGCAGGCCCTGGCACTCCTGGCAGAGGTAGGGTTTTTGTGGTTGTATTTATGGTGAGTGAAGGAGTGACCGAGTGAGCCTTTGTAATTTATCACACTTTCTCTGTCTGTAGATTTTGGCACCCCTCCTGGACATGGTGTACCACAGCGATGAGAAGGAGAGAGCGGTTCCTCTCATCTCTCGGCTCATGTACTATGTTTTCCCTTACCTGAAGAACCACAGGTAACCCTTACGTTACGATGCCTGTGTTTGAGCTGAGGTACTACTCGTAGCTTTGCACTCTCGGGTATTAACAAAGCCGCTCTAATGTGGATCTCATTGTCTTTCTATCCTGTAGTGCCTACAACATGCCCAGCTTCGGAGCGGGTGCTCAACTCCTGAGCAGTCTGAGTGGGTATGCCTACACCAAAAGGGCCTGGAGGAAAGAAGCCTTTGAGCTCTTCATGGACCCCCTCTTCTTCACCATGGATGCCCTCTGTGCACCCAGGTAAGAACAGAGAGGTCACATGATAATATTAGACCAAAGCTGTATTGTTGTGCAGAATTGTCTTGGTATATATAGAAAATGACAGTATCTGCTCAATCCGATAGATTACTTTAATGATTTATATACATGAATTAAAGAACACTGAATGTCCATTGACCCCTGCTTGACTACCCTGGGTTCTCTGTAGCTGGAAATCCATCATTGACCACCTGCTGACTCATGAGAAGACCATGTTCAAAGACCTCATGAGTGAGTACAGCCTGTTGAAGTGTTGCTCTAGAGATAGGGACAATTATTAGTAATCAAGTAACTGTGATGGATACTCAGTTTAGTGTCACTGTAAGGTTGAATGCAAGGTGTAAGACATTCGACGAGGAAGTGTGAGGGAGGAGTGCTGTATTGTTGCAGAAAGGACAGGCATCCTCAAATGTGGGGATATTTTAAAATAATACATTTGCTATTGTATTTTTGTGTTTCAAACCCGTATGCATCTGTGCTCTAGGCATGCAGAGCAGCTCCCTGAAACTGTTTGCTAGTGCAGAGCAGAAGCCCATGCTGTTGAAGCGCCAAGCATTCGCCATGTTCAGCGGAGAACTCGACCAGTATCACCTCTACCTGCCCCTCATCCAAGGTATGCGTGCGGTGCTGTATATTAACTGGTATTGAAGTGAGCATAGGTTCAGTTTACTTTGGGGAAGTGGACATATATGTCAAAATGGCTATCGATTCCTCCTCAGAGCGCCTGTCTGAGGCTCTGCGTATGAACCAGACCCCCGCCGTCTCAGCCCAGATCTTCCTGATGTTCCGTGTTCTCCTGTTGCGGATCTCACCCCAGCACCTCACCTCGCTTTGGCCAATCATGGTCACAGAACTGGTAAGCACCCCCCCCCCTTTGATTTACCTGATGTTATTCACAGGGGCCACATCTATATAAGGGTGTAGCTTATTTATCACAATGTAAATCCTTTGTCACATTTGTTTTTCAGATCCGCATTTTTACACGTCTACAGAAAGCCCTGCAGCCAGATAAAGAGGTCTCAAAGTGAGTCTTTCATGTCCACATATCATTCTTTGTTGACACACTCGTTCACCCCGTCTTTATTCACATCCTCCCTCAAAATACCTTGCGTCTTTTCTCGTGTATACCACCTAGGCTGGCTAAAGTGGTGCGTGCAGCCCTTGACAGGAACAGCCCAGTGAGTTTCTCCCAGTTGGAGTTGGACATGTACCTATCGGCCTGCAAGTTCCTGGACACCTCCCTGGCTTTCCCGCCAGAGAGCATGCCCCTCTTTCAGATGTAAGGTCAACAAAGGAGTAACATCTTGCTCATGTTTGGCTTCTTATTGAAAGCCGTGGTGTTGTATTGTAGTTATTTCACCTCCTTTCTCTGTATGTCAGTTTTCTAAATGTCTGACTGTCTTTCTGGGTGGGGATCAACTATGCGTAGGTATCGCTGGGCGTTTGTTCCTGAGGTGGATGTGGGCCGCTACAGTGGCCCGGAGAACGCGCTTCTAGATGGCGAGCAGGAATGCACACCCCATGTCGTCAGAGTACTGGAAGGAATACAGCAGCGATATGGGGTAAGCTTGAGCCCACGTAGTTTACCAGCTGCTGCCGTTCACGACCGCTATGTGACCAAACTGGAGCTAACACGTCTCTGATGCTGTCATGTCCTGTTATTCCAGGCACTGAACGGGCTGAGTGAGGAGTCGTCTACGGAGCATTTGGAGTTCCCCCTCCTCACCCAACACTCCTTGTCCTCCATCATCCAACTGGTGCCCTTCCTTCACACCCTCTGCTGCTCCTTCCAGGGCCCCCCCCTCCCCAGCCCCTCACTCAGCCACCCTGCGCCCCACCGCCCAGTAGCAGACTACCCAGCAGTCAGCGCCGACGCAGTCCTGAGGAGGCTGGAACACATCACTGAGGAGGAGTTCCTGGACTCCATGGAGAGTTAGGACTCAGACAAACGGGAAACAAGGACCTAAGCCTTCTTCTCAAGCTTTCGAAACCCTGGCCGAATGAACTGCAGCCATACGAATGGAATACCTAGAATAGGCACAACCACTGATGATGTATTGTAAACTAGGAGAAAACGGAAATGTTCTGCTGTGCTGTTTTTAATGTCTTACCTTGTCCCGTCTTTTATATGTTTTACCTCTTAGTCTCACACTGAATCTGTACTTGAAAAGCTAAAGGACTGTACAGTAATTATTTCCAATGGACTTTTGGGGAATCAGAAAGTTTAGGGAAGTATTAAGTACAAACGCTTGTGGAATGATTTGTTGTCTCTCTAGGATCAATGACATCTCTGTTACGTGTTCTTCACATTGAGATAGGTCCTGTTCTTTTTTTTTTGCTTTACTTGGTTTAGAGTGAACCCTCCTTCCACTGGAGATGGAACGAGGTTTATTTATAGGTAAGGAGATGGTCACATTAAGAGTAGAAACTTCAAATTGGCTGCCTTACAGTAACAATAGTTCTGATGCAAAATTTAAAGAGTAAAAGTGACGCTAAATAGCAGATTGTAACAGCGAAGAACCATCCTCATTCCTCGTGTGTCCTTATGACCTTTCCGTAACCTGTCGTTAACCATGATCTCTCTAATAGCACATGTCTGTCTGACTCTCTAATGGGTAAGTTTATCATATATATCAGACTAAAGTATGAGCTTACCAACTTTGGTGTTTTATTCAAGGGCATTCAGTCTTTGCGTGTGTGTGTGTGTGTGTGTGTGTGTGTGTGTGTGTGTGTGCGTCATTGCACACTGGACCAATGCACTACCGGACACTCACTACACTTCCCTCTACAACTGCAATCATGCTACAGCTCGACCGTGCATACTGTATACATTCATGTTGATTGAGTGGTATGTACAGTCCACTGTCTATCATAGGTCTTGCACTACGCTACTGCACTGCAGGCTGTGAAGTCCTGTTGTATTCCAAATACAAGAATATGTATGTGCGTTGAAACTCTGCACCAATGTCACCAAGACAAATTACATTCAATAGAGTGGTGCAGGAATGAGTCCTAAAACCAGGAAATGAGTTAGCATTTTTGCACTTCCAGTTCCCTCGTCTCGAAGTCTATGGGTTTTTTGAATGGGTTTTTGGTTAGATGCCTGAAATAAGGTCACAAGCTTAAGTGATTTTCACGTTTTGTTCTACGACATAAAATACATCAGTAAATACCCCACTTGTGAATTTTGAAGCTTTTACGTGTCCTAAAAAAGGCGGTTGCTAATAAGTGGCTAAATGAGACTACAGAGGTTGTTGGACATTAAATGCCGAACACGGTAACTCATCTACTCACTAGTCCGCCTTTACAACCTCTAGTTGTGTTTATACTCGCGCTCTTCCAAACTATTCTAACTCAAACTTTCCAACTTGTAGATTTATCAATTTATAGTATTTTCAGTATTTTTAGTGTTGGTGACGTTGAAGTCATGCGACCGTGGTGTAGTTCGTTTATAGCCTAACGTTAGCTTTTTACTTCTGCCGATTGCATTTAAGCTTCAAAAATCATAAAAGTGGTGTTCATTTGTGGAGATTATCTTGCTCAGCAAAACGTGTAAGTATCAAACTTGTTTGCCAGAATTTATTTTCTGCAATAATCCAAAATCCAATGGAAGTCCAGTCAAATTGTATTATCCCACTAGGGGATATTTGGTTGCAGCCAGGTATTAAAAACACTTTCAATCCATCATAAATACAACATAAAAGGCATACCAGACAGAACACAGAGACAACAATACAATAAAGTACAGTGCAAGATCACTTCATGTGAAGACAAAAGTCGATCAAATAGCTGAGTGCAGAAAGTGCCTAGTGCAATCAAGAGTTTCTACCTGAAGATAGAAGTTCAAACTCCCTCTGCAAGGGGTGGTCAGTACAGTCCAATATGGCATGGGCCTTCCTTAAGACCTGCCGATCGTAAAGGTCAGAGAGCTGTGCTTGGTACACCCCAATAACTTTACTGGCCACTCTGACAAGCCGACCAAGCCAATGGACCAATCTGACCATTGAGAACGGGATGAATAATTAAATGTGTTTTGTGTGTCTGCTGTTTGTTGAAACATATACCATCTTTGGGCACACCACTAGTAATGGAAAGCGCGGTCGTTCTTCCAGAGTGGGTGCACCTGTTTTTGCGCTCCCCGTCGGTGAATGAAGTACCGTTTGGGCAGAATGTACAGTCTATATAAAAGACCACCACGGTTAATTATGGCAAGGAGGTTTTATAAAATATTTATACACTCGATTATTACGGTACGAGGATAACGGACGTCCTTAAACGAGTGCAACAGATCTCTTGAGTTCATCTCAGGTCAGGGTGCCACCCCAGGGTCCGCTCGGTCAAAGCGACGCATTTTAATTGTTTATTTTAATGTTTCATCGTTTCACAAAGTAGCGATCGTTTCGGCATTAATCAAGATCACATTGTTATAGATAGTAAAAAATACCATCCCAAACGGTATTCTGGTTTCATTTAAGAAAAGTGAGTTAGGCGTACTAGTTCACAAAGAGTAAATGTGTCCAAGAGGACACCCCAAATAGGACGATAACAGGAAGTTGGCAGAAATATTTCGCTTGACCTAAAATATAGATGTTTTACTTTTCCAGGTTGCCTTTAAGCAAACAAACAACAAAACAAAAGCGGGAAAACATTTTAAAACGTACTGATTTTAAAATAAATTTCCGAGACCGGAGAATTGCGTTTGACTTCCTACCGCTTTTGCAACATCCGTATTTATGAAAACATGGCGACGCAAATGGAGCGCGGAGTTCCCCTGAGTGCGGTGAGTTTGTTATGCTTTTTTTCAGGAATTTGAACAATTAAACTGCCGTGTTATTTCACATGACTGTTAGCAAACGAAATAACTGTACTATCCTGAGCATATGGTTACGTGTCGTATTCGTGTACTTCTTGAAATACCATGGTAATGATCTATCACATCTGCGGTAGCAATGGCATTTCCTCATCTCTGACCACTGGTGAAGACATGTTGGTTAGCAAAACAAACAAGCAAGCTAGCTAGCTATTGGCATACTGTGTGTATGCTAAACGAGTTTAATCACATAAAATCATAACGCTAACCAATTATGTTTCAAACAATATTTGTAGCTAACATTCATATTGTTATAACATTACATTTTCCCCAAATTGCCATCAGTTCTAGCTGAAAGGGAATTGGTTTATAACGCTCTTTGGAGTCTGTGAAAGGCGGATAGAATAGATCAGAAACAGTCCAGGGCAGTAGGGAAGCGTTGTGACTAGAGAGACCATCCTCCAGCCAGAAGGCCCATAACCCGTGACAGCAAGCATCCGCCCTGCTGAAGTGTCCCTGAGCAAGACACTGAATCCCCACCAGCTCCAGGCTTGGGCTCTGTAGTTGACCGTGTACTTTGACCTCCCTGTGGAGGCCTTAACTGTGTTTTAAATAGATCTATGTATGACAATAACTAGGACACTTTTTAAAACAAAGTATCTGATGTGAAGACAATATTTCACATATTATGTTATGTCCTGATGGTATGAAAATGTCCAATCCTTTAGTGTTATTTAGTGTGTCTAGTTTATCTAATCCTGTATCTGCTCCACTTTCAGCTGTGCCCTAAGTTTCTCCATAGCAACTCAACCAGCCACACTTGGCCCTTCAGCGCCATAGCTGAACTCATAGGTGAGTCATCATCTTATAATATTGCTTTCATTATCTCAACAAACGAAACTGAACAAAACTCTAAATCTTAGTGGAAACACCCAATAGGTTTATCAGGTTTATGTGACCAATGCCAGGTGGAGGAGTTGGTGGCACACTGTAAGAAATATGAAAGCGAAAGAGAAGCAATGAAAACAGAGTTGGGAGAAGTTGGAGAACAAGAGTTTAATTTGAAGAAGATTTTGAATATGCCGAACGGTTCATGTAGTAGGATATTGTAGTAGGAGTTTATCAAAGAAACAGGTCTGATGTTTGGAATATAGATGCTCTGGTCCGCACTCCGGAACAGAAGATGGCAGTAATGTACTTAATACTGGTAGCCTGTAATAGTTTTAAAATAGGCCATTACTGGTCTGATACTATCGGTATCGTTGCACCTCAAGGTGTGTCCAAAACATGCAACAACAAGTGTTTGTTCAGCAACATGGTTTCTAAAACAATTCAAGGGATATAAAACTGTTATTATAATAGTAGTAATAGTAGCAAATTAGACAGACCTTTTGTCCTGGGTGCTTGTGCTGTGCTAAAATCAGCTGAAAGGATGTGGTGCGAAAAGGCAAGACTGACAGTTACCTGAAGGAAAGCCATTTCCTAGAACCCTACTTTCAAGCATCTGTCATTATCTGCTGACTGAATTGTTGCTTCCTGCTTTTCTTGGTGTTATTTTGTTTGTTGATTTAATATTTATTTAGTTGGTATTATCACAGGGTTTCACCAGACATTTTAATTGACGGGAGCATTTGTTATTTACCCTCATTCAACCCACCCTGCACTGTCATTATAACATCTACCGTTTCCTCCTATCTCAAAACATTGAAATCGGCTAGTCCTCTGTATTGGCCCAAAATGTCACATGGCTTCTTCTGATTTGAAACATGGACACACACAAATTTGTTCATGACTTAGTTAAAAGATTTATAGTATGTATGGTATGTTTGGTAGAGATACTCACAGCCACATCTATGAAATGATATAATGCTGTCAACAGCATTTCAATCTGTGCTGCTAAAAACCAGTCCCTTTCCATTTATGAAAGGTTTTATTCCAAAATGCTGTATAACCATTTTGGGGGGGAAAATGCCACCTGAAATTCATTAATCAGTCTTTGATAGAAACAGATTTCCTTACTGGCATATTCCATCCTTTCATATGATGCAATTCTGTAAGCAAAGGTCTTCAGAGTTGCTAAGGTTTTCAATATTTTTCCATAATAGTTGTACCTTTGTGCCAGAAATCATAATTTCTTGGAGAATGCATCCGTTTTTGCAATGATGGGTATCTCATTTTGGAATTTAAAAAAATCTCAATCTGTTCTTGTGCCAGAACACACAGATGAGCATACATAGAAATAGAAGCTCGTGAACAACCACCTTGGGTATCAACAACTCTTCCTGTTGTAAGCCTAGTGCATATGAATCAAATTAAACTTTGTTATCAACAGACTGCCTGACTCCTGAGCCATTTTGCTCCTGTTAAATCTTTGAATGCTGTTCAGCTGATGCGGAGAGGTCCTTATTATCCTCTATGCAGCAACTCCATAGCTATCTAGCTCTCTCTAGTATGACAAACCACAAAGGACACACAGTGACCCACTGATCCTGCATGACCATACAAGGTAGTCAACAATACATCTGTTAGGTATATAAGGCTAGGTGTGAATCGCACTCGGTGTCCACTCTGTGATCTCTCAGAATTGGTTTTGACTTTATCATCAGGCTCCACATAAAAGCACCAGGCTGGGTTATTTTGGGTTCTGTCACTACTTTGAAAATGGCATTAATCTTTCTCTCTTTGCCTATTGAAATATGAAAGCTTTGTTCATTAGGGATGAGCTTGCAGTGAATGCAATGAGCCAACCATTAACATACTGCAAGACTGTCCTGTCTTAAGTGTTATAATCTATTTTCATCTTTTTAAAATAACTCCTTTCCTCAGACAACGCCTATGACCCCGATGTCAATGCCAAACAGTTATGGATTGATAAGACCCAGATCAAAGGACAAGAATGCCTCAGCTTCACGGATAATGGAAATGGACTGAACTATGAAAAGATGCTGAAGATGCTCAGGTACAGACACTCCCTAGTCCTTAGTAAATCTCATTAAGCATAGTACCCGAATTCATAATGGATTTGTCCTTCTGACTGGGAAAAAACATTCATGTGAACCTCCTAGTGGTAATTCTGAATAGGAAATATGGGAGCTTTTTGAAAGTTCTGATATCTGCTACCTTGACAAAGCGACTTGTTAACGAGTTGTTGCTATGAAGCTGAACACATGAACGCTTCCAGGTTGGAGCAATTGGAAAGTTTCCTTCTACATCACAGATTGATGATGTATAATAGTGTAAGAGTAGCTGAGGGTGGAGTTTTCCCTAACTACTGTTAACTAATTAAGGTGTGTAGGAACCCTGTTGTGATTCATATACATACAAATATGTTTCTCTTTTCCCTTCCAGCTTTGGATACAGTGACAAGACTGCTTTGAATGGCCTGGAGCCAATTGGTATCTATGGCAATGGTTTCAAATCCGGCTCTATGCGCCTCGGGAAAGATGCCATTGTGTTCTCCAAGTCGGAGGACGCCTCATGCATTGGGATGCTCTCCCAGAGCTACCTGAAGGAGATCGGTTCTGAGCAAATCATTGTACCTATTGTCAGCTGTGAACAGAAGGAACCAAACAAGTATATCCTTTATCTACTGCAGTAAGAGATGATTATGTGTATTTGTGGACATTTCCTGGGAAAGTGAAGGTGTTGAGCACATTTGCCACTGACTGACAAGTTGGAAAGTGAGAAAAATGATCACCTGACTACAAGTCTTCAGATTCACTTTCAGGACAATGAGATGCTTCTCTATGCCACACAGTAAAAGCCAAGTCACATCCTCAAGTTCAGTAGTGTGTAGTAGTAGTGGAAGTTTCCTCACACAGCTTATAGAATATGTGCAGTGCTTTTCCTCATGGCAAACGAGACAGGCAGGCTTTTCTTTATAATCGGTAAAGAAGCTGTCACTCACTCAGCTGTCTTCGAATTGTCTGCCTCCGGCATAAATATCCAACTTTTTGAGCTAGTTAGCTAGCTAGCTGGCTTGTTTGGTAGGTGAGTGATGGGCAGCTAGGCAGTTTTTAATGTTAGTTGGAGAGTGTGTGGGTTGTTCGCTCTGTATGGGACTGGGACTTGTATTCCCACTAACCATGGCTGCAGATTGATCCTAATCTCCAATTCTTCCTTTCTGATTTGCTCAAGCTCAGTCAAGGTGGATGGGGATTGTCAGTGAATGTGAATGGCTATCTTAAAGTCATTCCACAGATTTTCAGTGGGATTCAACTCAGGGCTTTGACTGAGCCCTTCAAGGACTTCTTGTTCTGAAGCCATTCCAGTGTTGATTTGGCTGTATACCTATGCCTGCAACACAAAAAATTAAAATCCTAACCGATCTTGAAAATGCATTATATCACACACATACAGATGGTTATGACAGATTTCTTCGCTTCAAGCCATTAAACACTCTTCTAGTGCGTTTGCTGGAACTATACATCTTAAATTTAAGCTGTAAGTCCACAATGTGGAAAAGGTCAAGGGGGTTGAATAATTTTTGAAGGCACTGTGCATGGGTTGGATCAAAATTCATGAGGGGAGGGATTCTGCCCGCATGCCTTGAGTTTGTCATTTTGAAAAAACAAATTCTCCTGTTAATTAAAAATAGAAACAAATAGAGAATTATCTTACCTTAATTTCAGTTCAGTGAAGCACAGATACAGTATCTGTTGTTTTGATCCCATTGTGAGTTGTCCTTGACGTCAGACTAACTCTGTGTGAGTGAGCAGCATAAAGCCAGTCTGCAGGACATCCAGCGCTACAGTCCTTTCAACACAGTGGCAGAACTGCTCACTGAGCTCAACGCCATCGACGCCACGGGGGCCAGCGGGACGCGAATCATCATCTGGAATCTTCTCAGGTCTGTCTTCATATACATATTTCTTTCTTTTTTCCTGTCCTGTCTTTCTTTCACTGTCTGTCACTCTGTCTCTCTGTAAATGTCCACTCACCCACACCCCCCATGTAAAGATGGTGCGTACCCACACAGAAGCATGTTTGGTTGCCTCTACTTACTTGGAGACCCAGACTTCAAATGGCAGAAAAGAATGTCTCTATTGTGTTGTGCTATATGTTTGGGGTTTTGTTTTTTTAATAGGACGTCTGCAGGAACGACAGAGTTTGATTTTGTGAAGGACCGTTACGATATTAAAATTCCATCTGATGTCTACGAGGCAATAAGTGAGAAAGCCAACCATCAAGAGAAGTTCACGTCGTCCATCCCTGAGAGCGAAAGCTCGTTGCGTGTAAGGAGCAATAGTGATATATATTATGTTACGTTCACACAATGTGAACTGTCAGTGTGACACTCACCCTCTGATGTTCTAACTATACAAATGAAAACGAAGATTGCATCTGATAACATCTGACGTAATTTAGAAACGATAAGATGCAATTAATTTTTCAAACCATAACTGTAAGCCATGTAATGTTGTCACACCCCGACATAGTGCCTGAGTTTTAAAAAACGTCACATAATCTTTGTAGTTGTTGCAAGTTGTAAATGTGTGCTTTGTCAATACACTGACTTCTCTTACATGGAGAATTTTGTTCAGCCTTTTCTCTTAATATAGGGACTCATTTTCCATTCCAATGACGGTAATAATTAAAAGTGAAATAAAGTTAAACTTTAAAACCTTCAATTCACAAGTCCAGTTGAAGTCATCCCTGTTATCAACCCCATAGGAGTGTATGTAGCTTTATAGCATGATGTACATCTTGTCTTATAACACTTCCCTAGTGTTTTGATTGGACTTGTAAATTGTATCATATATAACTAGATGCGATTTCTGCAGTTAAGCTTTGATGGTTTTGTTTCTTAATGGGCTTAGGCATACTGCAGTATTCTGTACCTGAAGCCTCGGATGCAGATCGTCATACGTGGTCAAAAGGTGAAGACTCAGCTCATCTCTAAGAGTCTGGCTCACATCGTAAAGGACCACTACAAGCCCAATTTCCTTGTATCCTTTCCACACAGGCTCTCTAGAGCTGGCGGTAACAATTTAGGATCAGGTTGATTTTTTTGTTAGTCTTGGACATGTTTTGAAGGTAGCTATAAGTATTGACAAGTGTATATCAATGGGAAATTTTAGCGATGGACAGAAAGGTGTATCTCTCAGCCTGCCTCTCTCTGAGTCTTCCTTAAGTCTTATTGTAGCCCAAACGCATTCCTATCACTTTTGGTTACAATACCAAGAGCAAAGAGCAGTATGGCATTATGATGTATTACAAAAATCGCCTCATCAAAGCCTACGAACGCGTGGGCTGCCAGCTCAAGGTGAGTTTGTGTTGATTTGGTGCGTGTGTTTGTGTATCTCATGCGTGTTTACAAGGGTTGTCCATTTCATCACCTGGTGTTTCCCTCTCACCCATCTTTGCGTCCTACAGGCCAACTACAAAGGTCTTGGGGTCATCGGGGTCATAGAGTGCAACTTTCTGGATCCTACCCACAACAAACAGAACTTCAACAACACAGATGACAAGTACAGGTAGTCGCATCACTGCTTTTTACTATGAAACTGGTGTCTGTCGCGGTCACCTTGGTCAATATAAGACTAAAGTTGCTGTCAATCTAAAGCCAATCTAAAGTGCTTGGTTTCTTGGTGCAGGAAAACTATCTATAATTTGGGGATCAAGCTGGAGGAGTACTGGAATGAAATGTGCTACAAAAGAAACAGAGAGGATCCAAACAGCACCACAGAAGATGCCATGTTAGTACATCACTGGTTATGCTGCGTTGAAACACACTGTATCTTAGACCTATATTTGTCACCGTTTAACTGTTTTTGCTCTCTGCGTGTTCTCGGTGTCTGCGTCTCCGTTCTACAGGAAGCGACCAGATCAAAACTGGGTGCAGTGCGATGACTGCCTGCGCTGGCGGAAACTCCCTGACGGGATCGACTGCAACTTGCTCCCAGAGAAATGGTTCTGTGGTCTGAATCCTGATCCTCAGTTCAGGTAACCCGAGCATTATCTAATACCCAGTTGAGGAGGCAAGTCATGACAGAACACTCGCAAAAAGGGACTACCCCAAACATAGCTCAGACTGAGAGTACATGTGCGCTATGTTTCTACTATCTGATTTCCCCTTCAGGAGTTGCCAGGTAGAGGAAGAGCCCGAGGACTCTGATGATGACCAGCCTTCATACCGGAAGACCTACAAACAGCAGTGAGTCCCAATAAAAGCATCAGCTAAGTACCTAAGCTGGCTCTGTTTTATATCTGTAGCATTACAGTGTATAGGATGGCAACTGAAGCTATTATAATTGGTTGACTAGCATCCAGATTGTTCCTGTTGCGGGTCCTTACTCCTGTGATGTATTCTGTTATAGGGAGAGGGAAGACAAGAAGAAACAAGAGATGGAGAAAACAATGGTGAGGCACGCACCATGATCACACCAGGTCTCCTGCCGTTGCCAGCCTGTCCTGGCTCTGTCTGTATTCTCCCTTTTTTTATATTCAATTTCAGTGAAATATTATAACACATAACACATCTATATTGCTTGTTAAAAAGAATGTTTCCCCATGTGGTCACATCCCTCGTTTTGTGTGGCCTAAATTCTGTCAGGGTCAATTTGTTCAACATTTAATATCTTACAGTACCTGGTTACCAGTATGTAAGCTGTCACAGTAGGTTTTTGAACAAAAAAGTGCTTTAAAAGTTATTTGTCTTGCAAAGAAAACAGTTATCAGGTCTCTTTTGAAGCATCTTATTGGATGGATTTGGCTTCATAATACTCAAGTATTGTGCTTGGTGTAGGTGGTTCTCTCACTGGTGGCATTCAAGTCCAGTTCCTTGGATCATTTGTATCCCAGTGATAGTGACTTTTTGTAATGTTTCCTCTAGCTTGAGGAAAAGAAAAAGCGTCTCGATGAGGAGCGTATAGCTAATCTTGACCTGCAAAACAAGAGTCTTAGACAGCAGCATGAGGACCTGAAACGGCAGTTGAACAAAAAGGTGCGTGCTACATTTTAGTTTCAGTGATGATAATGTTTTGTTAATGTTATAAACACTCTCCCAATAGTTTTAATAAATAAATATGTTGCAGTAGCTGAATATGGTTGAGCAACAATAATTACAAATAAATATATAGCCATGGTTGTTTTCATTTTCTCATTCATGTTCACAGACTGTCAGGGCTCCGGTCCATTCCCCCTCTACTCGTGATACCCCGAGGAAAAGGTTTAACATTGAGACAGCAAAAGGGGGGGCTGCAAGGGCTGAATCCTCTCCACTCAGGTCCTCTAGCCTCTCGCAACCTGGTAAAAGACTGCAGTTCTCGTGTGTGTGTGTGTGTGTGTGTGTGTGTGTGTGTGTGTGTGTGTGTGTGTGTGTGTGTGTGTGTGTGTGTGTGTGTGTGTGTGTGTGTGTGTGTGTGTGTGTGTGTACGTGTGTGTACGTACATGGCGCTGGTTTTAGATATTTGCAACTTCCATATTGTTTTGGTGCTCAATTTGAGAGACTGAAAATTATTATTTTTTTCTCTAGTTTGCAGTCCCTCCAGTAGCAGCAATCTTCCAATAATATCGAATGTACGCACTCTGTCAACAGTCCCCACAAGGTAGGACTCTCTCTTTTTTCTGAGCTTCACTTTATCAAAAACCATTTCATTTCAGAGGCAAGTTAACTCTCTGTGTGTACTGCAGAAAGAAGAGAACATCACCTCTGACTCCAGAAAGTGTATCCAAAAGACCCAAAACAATAAACCCAGAGACCACGTCATCAGTGGAGAACAACCCACAGGGCTCCATGTCAACGCCGATTATTCCCGTTGATGGCGAATGATGACAGTATCACTGACATTGATGGCGATGATGACAGTATCACTGACGATGATGACATTGTCATCTTGGAAACAGTCAGTACCCCCGTGCCAAAGAAGCCAGACCTGGCTAAGGTGAAGGTAGAGCGACAGCCAAGTGATGCCGGTGTTGGCATGTTGATGGAGTGCAGTGACGATGTTGCCATGGATAAAGCCTCAGAGACAAACACTGCAGGAACGAGCTCCACAGAGACCGCAGCTGTGGGGACTGGCCCTTCCCTGACATCCCCTCCAGAGCAGACCAGCTCCACCACCCAGACAGAAGTACCCTCAGTGAAGGTGGAAGAGGAGGAGCAGAGCATGCCTATAGTGAATGGAAACGAGCAGAGTTCGGATGTGGACAACGTTGAGCAGAGGGTAATCAAGCTAGAGAGCACAGGAGATGCACACACCCAGAGTGTAAATCAAGGAAAGCAGACCTTGCATAATGGAGAAACGTCATGCCAGTTAGACACCAATGAAGCTGCCGGACCTTCCCATGCAGATCCCCAGGACACTAACCGGTCTACATTTAACTACCCCAGTATGAGTGAGGTACAGGAACAACAAGACCAGCTCGTGGAGCTCATGCAGGCTGCAGCCCAGGAGAGAGACTCGAGCAAGGAGCAGGTTCATATACTTACCCGCCAGCTGCACGACATGGAGAAGAGACTGCAGGGAATTGTCTCAGACTGCTGAAAAGGGAGAGTGTGCTCACCAAGCCAGCCAAACCGAGGAAGCACAGGGGGAACAGGACTACAAAAGTCTGTATGAGCAGGCCAAACAGAAAGTAGATGTATTGAGTAGGGAGAAGGAGGCTTTATTGGCAGTTAGTCAGGCCAATCCCAATACTGCCCAGGATGTGGAAAAGGTCAGTGATGAGATTGCGCTGCAAATCGACTCTCTGATCCAGGCACAGGACCAAAGCAACAAGGAGAAGGATGAACTACACTCACAGGTGTGTCAGTTGTATTGTATTCCTAAATCTATCAGGTAAAGCAGTGTTGTAAGAGAAAACGCTGTTTAACAACTGAATGACTAGCAGCATCCTAACTATAGAAAGGGTCCTAACCATTAAAGGATTTTACTATTATTAAAAAAAATAGGCAATAAAAGTTTCCAATTTCTAATGAATATTTTACTGTATTTACAAAGTCTGTTTTAAAAAAAAAAATCACTTCAAGTATTCTGCACATATGGCCCTAGAGCATAGCATAAGACTGACTATGCTAAATTGAACCTAGATGAACAAACAATAAATAACCTGATAACATGAATCTGTTAGTGCATTGACACTCCCTCTGCAAATAAATGTAATAATGTAATAATCTATGGTATTTCTAGGTGTGAGGGCCAAGCTCCTCCACAAGAGGCAGGCTCTGTGTGTGTGTGTGTGTTTGTTTGGGCAGTTGTCAGTAACACTTTTTGCAACGCACATTGCTTGGGGGAATTATGGTATTCAGTGTTTAGGCCACGCAGAGCCCCAAAAGTCCTGCATAAGGGAAATCCAGGCTTGTACACCAAGGCAGTACGGTAGAAGTCACACAAGCATGAGCTGCTCTAGGTGCGTTCACATACCAGGAAGTAGCTCGTGATTCTCCAAGTCAAAGCGTGAAATAAATTGTTCAGTGATTCTCCTAGTTACAACATTGCACCTCGAAACCACTAGCGCACTTGTTTGTTTTGTTGTGTTTTGTTTTTTTCCAATTAAGGCAAATATCTGTAGGACTACTGTGCTCTCTCTGCTTTTCCTCCCTGCCTGCCTCCCTCCTCCTCTCACGTTCTGTGTTATCACTGTCTGCTGTCCCATCAGGTGAAGCGCCTGGAGGAGGAGCAGGCCAAGCTGTTGTCCCAATGTGAAGAGCTCAAGTTGAACCTGCAGCAGCGGAGGACACACACAGACGACAACTTCACTACACAATGCAGACCCAGTCATTCCAGGGTAGAGACAGAGACAGGAGGGACAGTGGACTCTGACACAGCTTCAAACTCTGAGGCATTCAGAAGGTTAGAGGATTAGAAAATCACTCCCTTTTGGTTGTTTGAATTATCTCTGTCAAGTCCGTTTTTGAACTCGACACTGTCGCACAACAGTACACAGTGTGTTTTCTCTCTCTCTCTCTCTCTCAGTTTGATGGAGCTGAGGCAGAATGTTGGGCGTCTTCTAGTCTCTTTCGTTCCTGCACTGGACCTGGACCAAGTGAATTATAAGTGCAACGTAATTGATGAGATCCTAGAGCAGGTGGTATGTGATGTGGAGTCCATCGGGATAACTGGGCGGGTGGGCGGAGCAGGAAATCAATGAACGAGTCACCTTTGAACTTGGAGGAATGACACATCTGGGACTCACCATCTCTTACTACCACATTCTACCTATAAATATTTTATACAGATTCTCATGAACATGAAAAATGAACTTGCTATATTTAAAACGTTATATATATGCCTTTTTTAATTTAATGATATAAATGCAAAAAATTATGAGCTGCTTTGCACTTGTCAGACACATTTGTCAACAGATTTGCCGCAGCATGTTCAAGGTCAAGGTACTTGTGTTGTGAAACCTCACATTAACAAAAATCAATCTAAAGGATACTAACATAGCATACATGAAGGTCGCCATCTGTTTCGGTGGATGAGTTTAGGAATGTAATGGGAGATGCAGTTTGCTCTCAGGTTTCCTGCTACAAAGATAGAATCACCCCGTCATCAATGAAGCCAAGAGCTTCAGGTCTTGTTGATCAGTTCATGCTTGCAGTGTTCTGTAAGTCAGACATTATAGACTTCTGTTCAGGTTGACCTTCAAAATAGCAAAGAAATGCTATTTTATTTTCCAAAATCCCTGGCCCTACCATTTCTGCTTCCCATTGACCGCCGGATTGTTTTCTTTTTTTGTTTGTATTGTAAAATGCACTATTTTATGCATTCTGTTGCACTGATAATCCAAATGTTTGTCAAATATATTTTTGCATTCCTAATTAGGATATCTTGTCTGTTTGTTGTCTGAAGAAAAGCACAATGATGTATTGCTATAATGGGGCATCCATCCATATGAACATTGTTATAATAGGATTGGCAACAAGCGCTACGTTATTATTGAGTGACACTCAACTGAAAAAGTTACCGTTAACCTCTCATCCAGTCCCACAGTGGTCTTGGTCTAAAATCACTGCGTTATTATGCAATATGTACATCATCCTTACGGTGTCCAGCATCAGTCTAGCCCAGGGGTTTTCAAAGTGTGAGGCGCGCCTCCCCTGGGGGGCGCCAAAGAGTTTCAAGGGAGGCTCGAAAAGAAAAAAAGCAGGGAAATATTTTGTTTAAAATAAAATTATTTATGCTTTCTGGAAAAGAATAACATCGAATTGAACAATTATTCGATTTTAATAATCCTGACAGCGGACGTGTCAAATTATTTTGAAACAAAACATCTGATTAAAAGCAAGTACCGGTCGAGGCTACAGGTGGAGGGCGACCCGCGCTTGTTCCTGTCATCAGTACAGCCCCGCATCCACCGTCTGTGTGCAGCCAAGACGCAGACTCACTTATTAAGGTAGAGAAGGCTATGTAGGCCGTCCATGGTAGGGTTAAAAAGAGTGAACAGGGGGATGGGCCTTCCTTGTCTAAGAAATTATTACCTTGCTGCACAAATAGCCCCCTTGTTATATTGGTGTAATGAAACATATATGGCTAGGTGGAAGGAGATGGAGTCCAATCTGTCAAATCGGTTCCCCATCCAAGCTGTAATTGCTGATAGGGGATTGATGTCCCGCTTGGAAAGAATGGGGAATCCCTGGTTAAGCTACACACTTCAAGTTTGGCAGAAAGTGATTAATGTTTGTGAGATACACAAAATGTTGAGAATGTTCAGATGGTTTGCTTATGACTCAGATTTTATTCCCAACAGAGCTGACGTCAGATTTAAATCATGGACAATGAATGGACTCACAACATTTTTCTCACTTACCCAAAGAAACACTGTACACAGCTTTGAATTCCTAGAGGATAAGCATGGCTTGGAAAGGAATGACTTTCACAGATACCTTCAGTTACGATCCTATATTGAACATGAATGTAAATTGACTGATTTCTCAGATGTCGAATCAGAATTTTATCATATTGTGAAATCTGCTATGACAATGACCCCATCCAATTCCATTTCCAAATTGTACACTGCTCTATCCCACACCAATAAGAATAATACCTGGTACATTAAAAGAAAATGGGAAAGGGAAGCAGGGGTTGAACTTTCTGAGGAGGTCTGGGGCGATATTTGGTCTTTCCAGTGGTCAACATCTAGTTCTATGGACTGGAGAGAACACTGTTGGAAAAATATTATCAGATACTTTAGGACACCATATCAGGAGAAATATAAAGGTGCTAACGTGCCATGTTGGAGACAATGTGGCTCGACCGTGGCTAACCACTATCATGTCTTTTGGGACTGTCCTAAGCTGAGGGTGTTCTGGGAGGGTATTCGAGTTTCATTAGGTGGGGTCTTCAACATTCAAATACCCTTGAGTTTTGAAGCCCTTTACTTAGGTCATGTTTCCTTTCTGGAAAGCAGGAGAGATATAAAGCTGTTGCAAATACTCTTGGTGGCAAGCAAAAAGTCAATCACCAGAAGGTGGTTAAGCCCAATTCCACCCACACAAGATGATTGGATTGGAATTATTTTAGAAATATTCAGAATGGAAAAATTAACCTATCTACTAAGAACTCAACAGGATCAATTTTATCAAATTTGGAACATTTGGATAAAATTTATAGCCCCAATGAGAGCGGACTTTATATGATCTCACTGGCATTATGATTTTGTGACTCATTTGTTTACATTTTTATTTGATTATTCTTGTTACTTCTATGACAGCAGCAGCGGGCGCCCCCCTCGGTTCTTGTAAATAGTTCATTTTTTGTTAATTTATATCAAAGTTGTTTACGACTATGTGTGCATAAGAATCTCCCTTGAATCTGTCTCATACAGGCACCCCTGTTATTGTGTCCTAATGAGCATGATGTGAGCGTTTTGATAATGTTATGTCACAATTGTTGTGGGACTTAAGCCACTTGGAGGGTGGAATTCTAGTGTGATAAAAGGGGACTGAAACAAAGGACGATGATCACACACTCCTTGAACTCTTTAGCCTTAATTTTGAAGATGCATAATGTTTGGAACTCTATACACAAAAAACTGGGAAGGGATTTATTTTTGTTACTGTGTTTAACTGGACATGTTTTCCTGCCTTTCCCAAATAAAAAAAATAAAAAAGAGTGAACAATGTGTATTTTTCCCAGAGCGCGTTCTAAACTTTACTTAACAGGTCGGCCCTTACGCATGGTGTCGGGAAGCAGCATTCCGCACCAGTGGGTTGTGTACAGGGGTTAAAGTGGGCCGGAACGCCGGATCGTCGGACCTATTTTCGTGTGCTGCAGCCTGGCGTTCCTTCCAGCTGATGTCATCGAGATACTCACTCAACAAATCAGAAAGTGTAGCCTCCTCTCTGAGGCTACATCCACACTAATCTCGGTCCAGACGTTATAGCACCGTTTCAGAAATTATCTCCGTCCAAAAAACGCATATGACGTTACCATTCACCTACACTGGGCATGCGCGTGCCGGTGTAAACAGGAAGCAGATTGTCTACTCTGCTGAGTTGCAGAAACTACCGTTATGAAGAACAGCAATGGCGAAAAGTAAGAGCAGAGATGTCTTTGTTTGGACGGTTACTGAAAGTAACAAACGATTATTATTCATTAAATTCATTAAATCAATTCATTAAATGTATTAATTTTGTGTTGGGAAGGAAAGGGTGAACACTGAGGAGGATTGTTTTTGGTTACTGGGTAGAAAGTGACTAGAAAGCTAGACACAAACAGTTTGAAAGACACTATGACAGCATGGGCTAGAACCCAGAGGCTGCTAAATATTAATAGAATGATCACCCCCCAACACACCAAATGAAGGCAAATCATTAGCTAAGGGTGATGTAACATGCTTGAGCAGTATTGTTTGGGAGTAATACAAGTAACACAAAAATGCATTGTCACATGTCAGGGTTATGGTTGCTACTGGACCCAAAATGCACACCACGACAAAGGGAGTAGGAAAAGAGGATTTACTGAAGGAGCGGGTGAAGGGATTGTGGAGGGTGAAGAGGCTGGGGCAGGCAGGCAGGTGAGAGGGAAGCAGGCAGGTGAGAGGGGAGCAGGCAGGTGAGAGGGAGATAGGAGAATGCGGTTAGCAAAGCAGGGAAGCACACAAGGAAATAACTAAAGTACTAAAAGACAAGAGCGGCCGAGAGGGCGGCTACCACGGTAGTTGGCGGAACAATCTGGCGACGAGTGGTTGAAGAGCCGGGGTATATATCCTGCAGGGCTGATGGGCTGATGAAGAACAATGTTTATATTTACTACTTTACTACAGAGAAAATGGAATGCACAATATGATACTTACTACAAATCAATCACAGTCACTAATACCAATCACTCTCAAAATAAAGTAATTGAGAGGTCTCATTAACAACCACATTAAAAGATTGGGGTTCTGCTATTAAAGTGTATAAAATGAAATGAAATGAAATAAAAAATAATCTGATTGGTCCCTGGTCTTCCTGTCAGGAGAGTGAGGCCCTGCCCTCCTGTCTTCTGGAAACATCCTGGGAGGAGGTCCTGGACGGGACCAAGGAGAGTCACGTCCACCTAGCTAGTCCAGACCTCAGCTGGCCTCTGACTGTACTAGTTTTGACCTCTGACCTTTGTCCCCTCCATCCATCCCTCTATAAAGCTCAGGAAATGAGGGAGGAGGGAGGTTGAGCAGGAGGAGAGCCAGAGGGCCCTCCATGAGCACCAGATGAAAAATATACTAAAGATACTGACATTGACAAAGGAAGAGAGAGGTCAAAACTAGTACTGTCAGAGGCCAGCTGAGGTTTGGACTAGCTAGGTGGACGTGACTCTACATCAGCCCTGAAGGAGGAATCCTCCATCTTGGGGAAGATCAGAACTCGAAATACGGGTGTGCTCGGCATTCCCATAACAGACATCGTATTTGTGCGAGTCGTGAGCGCCTGGCTAAGAGACAAACAGAAAAAATACATTTTGTTCACCTGAAATATTGCGATTCTGTGCTGTATAATTTTTTTCTCCCAACCCTATCATATAGCTACCCTATAAATGAGAAATAGGCATATAAAAACAATTCAAAACTGAATAAGTTTCATCTAAATGTACTTCACCTAAACGTGTGCAGAAACATTAACTCGCGTTGCTCGTGTTTTGATGTGGGACAACTAGAAGTTAGCGAGAACCAAAAAAAAAAAAGTATAAAATATAGGGCCTACCCGAGAAGTGGTATTTCGAGCCCTGGGGAAGATCATGGAGGAGGGCTGTCCTTGGCTCCTCCTACTCCAAAGGCTGCAGGAGGCCAGGCCACTCTACTGACAGGAAGACCAGGGACCAATAAAATAAAATAAAATAAAATGAAGCTGCTCGTGCAGTATAGTGTTCAGCGCCTGGCTCTCTTGCGGAGAGGCTGCTGACACCGGGGTTCGCTGCTGACATCCAGATCAATCAGGGGCGCGTAGACCCCCTCACTAGCAGACTCCCTGATGTCCTGGAGTCCGTCAGCTAGCGGAGTGCTGGTGACCACTGGGCAGGAGAGCGCCTCCCACAGGCGCTGCTTGATCCGCCGTCCCAGCTGCAGGCTGTAGGGACGAGGCCGGCCAGTACCGCAACATGTGGTCCACCACAGAGTGGTAGAGCTGCTGGTACTCCGCTACAGTTCGGCCATGGGGGGGGGGACGCGCCAGTCGGGCAGGACAGCAGCATTACGGATGAACCTTTCATCTAGGTGCTCCTGGAGGGCCCTCAGGCTGTCCTCCTGCTCCACCTCCCTCCTCCTCTTTTCCTGACCCTTATAGAGGGATGGATGGAGGGGACAAAGGTCAGAGGTCAAAACTAGTACAGTCAGAGGCCAGCTGAGGTCTGGACTAGCTAGGTGGACGTGACTCTACCTCAGCCCTGAGGGAGGACCGCTCTCCTTGGTCCCCTCTAGGGCCACCTCCCAGGATGTTCTCAGGAGTGGAAGGACAGGAGGGCAGGGCCTCACTCTCCTGACAGGAAGACCAGGGACCAATCACAACCAGCTCTACTGCATTTTATCAACACATTTTATACTTTATTACATTTTGACAGGGTGCTCTGGGTTTTACAGCAAAACAGACGTCAAGATAAACTTTAGTAAAAGAATAAATATACAGTGTGATTTTACACTTTTCACATGTATATGTTACGGTAAATGTGGGAAACTGGTAAATGTGTACATTTATGATACTATAAGCCTCATGCTACTGTGACTAGTGTTTTCCAGGAAGCAGGAAATGTACACATTTACCAGATTTACCTTGGGAAATGTGTACACTCACCATCTCTCAATTACTTAATCATTACTTAAAATTTTAAAATATGTACAAATAGAACTAAACAACATAGACCGTTAGAAACTGGACACTTTTCAAAGGTGTTAAATTATCAGGTACAAATATGACATATAATCCTAAATTATAGACAAATATCAGTATTTTTAAATAAGTAAAAGTACATAACAGATGTACAAAGATACATTGAATGAGGTTGGGATGCATACTATAATAGTGAGCAAGCTGCAGTAAAGAGCAAGTGTCCATAGTATTTTCCTCTAATGTTATCTGATGGGACAGTAAAGGAACAGGGTTCAACCTTCTTCCTGTTGGTGGTCTGATGCCTGGTGGTCTTGGAGTAGCTGTGATCCAGAAGGTGAAGAGGCAGATCACACAGTGTAGGATGGGAGGATGTTATCTGGAGGTTTAAAACACATTTTATGACACATTCAATTTCACAATTTACTATGAACGAGCACACACACTTTAGGATGGGAGGATATTAATTGGAAATTTAAATATTCTCTGATACATTGAATTTCGCAATGTCGTGCAATAAAGAGAAACATTTGCCAACTTGAATTGTCTTTTACTATTTCCACTGGACTGCTCAGCCTGTTAAGTGTCCTGACATTGAACTGGAGAAGACGGAAACGTATTTGAATTCAGAAAAGATAACTGACTAAAATATCAAATTGCTCGTCAGAAGAAAAGTAAACAAAGAATGCATTTGTTGATGGAAAACTACACATGTGGTATTAGTATTATCTAGTCCTGCTGGGGTTTTTTTTGCCGTCGACGGTAAAACGGTAAGTTTTCAGCCTCACCTTCTCCATGATGAAAACTGGTAAACTGAAGTCGAGTAAAAGCTCCGAGGAAGATGAATTCGTCGTGGAAAAATTGTTTTGGTGTAGTAGAACTTGTTCAGCACAATTTGCGTGAGTATTTCAGTCTGAATTTCAGAGAGAAATGTGAGAACATTTTGAATGATGCTCGTGCAGTTCGAGAGAAACCATAGCAACCTATGGATGCACGAGGTTCTACCTGATGGATATCGAGGAGGTTTATGTATTGATCATTTAAGCTTTTGACGACACCTCTAAATAATACAATAAACTAAAGATCATTTATAAATCTAGAAATGTATTCAGCACGTGCATGAATTTGGAATTATATGCGGACCAATGTATTTTTGCTGTGCTCAACTAAAGGTTCGTTATATCACATGATAAACTATACTAGATGGACTCGTTTTTAATTGTGTACATTTTCAAGGTCTCCCCAAATGAAGACTCAGATTGATTGAACTTTTTTTCTTCATTGAAAGAGGTAGAGGTATGAAATGAACTTCATTCTGTTCAGACACTTCCCCTCTAAGATGCACGGGCATTCATTTAAAAAAAATTGACATCAGTGCTTTTAAATGGCGCATAAATGCAGAAAATACACTTAAATGAGCAAAGGTACACAATTACATAAGATAGAGGCATGAAATTAACTTCATCCTGTTCAGACACTTCCCCTCTAAGATGCACAGGCCCTCATCTTTCAATCTTTTACTTTTGAATGACTGTTAAATGCTAAATTACTGTAATGTAATGGGGACAAAGTGGAGATTGATGCATTTTGCTGTTGAAATTGTAACATTGTTCTCCCAGAGGAGGATGAAACTGGGCCCTCCTACTATGGTTCTCTAACTGCCTCTGAGCTGAGCCCCGGATGTTCTGAAATCTTGGAAACAACTACATGGCCATATAAAAGAAAATGTCTCATGACTACTAAAGTAGCACATACACAAAAGAGAAAGTTTTAGACAGAAATATAACCGATAATTATAACACATGACATATTGTTCAGATAATATTCAACTCTACTCCTGTTTCCTCAAATCCCCCCAGATCACTGTCATACCGCCATACTTATTTTTTCATTAACAAATATGACCTATGATTCAAATAGTACTAGTTTAACCATCAGAACTATTGCCATAGCTAATATAGATCAAGTAGTGAATTACATCATACCTTAGCTGCCTAACCTTTAGTCATATGTGTTAATGCAACTTTTACATTGTAGGTGCTTTGGCATTACTTTAAAAAAAAAAGAGGAAAACCGGACACAAAACGATGTAATAACATTTATATCAGCTATAACACTGCACTCTCTATACTGTAGACAAGATTTTGTTTTGGTGGTGAAGTTTTCCACAGTGAACTGAGTGACAATAGGATAAAAGGTCTAGAGAGTTCCATACCTGACCTGAAGCTGTGTTTTGTCTCCAGCTAAGGTATACAGTGGAGACTCAGCCACCAGACTTTACTCAACTCTGGAGCCAAAATAAGATGTTTTTTCCACCCACCATCTCTGGAGACTCAAGGTACCACCATTCCACTGCTATGACTGTTGCTGTCTCTCTCTGTCCATCCATCTATCTAGTTTACTGTATTGAGGATAGAATTGCTCACTACAACACTGTCTATTCAGACACCATTATTGGAATGAGACAAAGATTCAGTCTGCAGAGACCAGGCGGTGCAGGTTCAACACCCTGGTTGACATTAAGCAAGCATGTGGTCTCTCGTCATCATTTAACTTCTAGGAATTGAACATGAGGTTATTTCTCAAGGATATCTTTCACTCAAGGATCTCCAGGAGGTTTCATTCACTAGCTCCATTGCCATGATCCAGGAAGGTGATTTGAGATGCACTTGACCTCTGTTGTTTATTCAACTTCCAGGTCAACCTACCCTGTCATGCGAGGGCAGCAGGTAACATTGCTGAGTTTAATGACCGGTGGAAGTTTGTAGATGTGCTGAAGCAGATGTTGCAGCTGGACGCCAGCACACAAATAACACCCAGTCAGATTCTGGAGCGTCCATTTATCAGCATGGGCCACCTAGTGGACATCTTCCACCACAGCTCCCAGTAAGCCTGTCCTAAGATGCTGTGTACTTATGTGGGTGGATGAAGTTGGCTGATTCACTCATTCATTGTCTTCCAGTGTCAAGTCCTGTTTTAAGATGATGGACATCTGTCAGAAGCAGATTCTGACAGATCCAGACCCAGGTCAGGTCAAGGATGAAAAGGAAGAGGATTGAGGTTGCAGCCGAGAAGAGTTGCAACAGGTAGGTGTTGTATTGTATCATCTATCTTGGTCGACTATTAAGATTCAAGAGGTTAAAACAACCTTCGATCTCTGCAGGAGCTCAGACAAGATGACCCAGGAAAATAATAAGAGGAGGGGCATGTTTGGATGTGGTGAGGGGAGACACAGGTAGGCTCACCTACAGTTCTCTTTCAGTTAGTTCAGATTTTGAGAATTTGAACGTTGTACATTTTTTGTCAAAAATTCTTATATCCAATTCATACAGAATGTATATGAAATGACAGCTCTATTATTTTAACGTGAACTGCACTTTCGATTTACGTTTTGATTGGTTGTTAAATAAAAGAAAGGGCTTAACAGCTGCTTCTCACAATGGACCATTATATTTATTTGTAGATTTTTGTCCAATTTGTCCTGCAGCAGATTTGTGTTCCACCTACGTATAACCTTTTGAGCACCACAAATAGAATCTAATTCTGTGGGAAACATTGTGAAGTGTCTTAAATAAATAAACAATAATTATTATGAGGTGAGTCATTTTTCCCCGCTGCACCGCTACACCGGATCTTAGGGTTCCCCCACCTGCCAAATCCCACTTTAACCCCTGGTTGTGTACATTTTCATGTTTGTGAAAAGGTGACGTTAAATTTTCTTTTTTTTAACTTCAGAAACATGCACAAATAGGCATTGACCTATATACTAATTATTAACCACCTTTATTGATTTCTATTAAAATGTGGGAGATTGTATTATGACTGAGTGTTCAAAATAAATATTTTATGGTTGCAACCATTTATTTTAAAACAGAGTGGATTGTTATTGTTATTATTATTATGCCTTTTATTAAAATGGGGGAGGCCCCGGTGACTAGATGTTCTCTGAAGGGAGGCTCACTGTCTTACACTTTGAAAACCCCTGGTCTAGCCTGTCACTTAAAACCTGCTCCTGAGTAAAATGTGGTTACTGAGTTAAACCATCCACTTGCCCGACTGCATCTGTATATGTTCTGCTCAACAGAGTAGTAGTTTGCAGTGTGCAGCGTAGACCACCCCGCCCACCGCATTAGCGACAAGTCTGATTTTAGGTAGCCTGTGTGTATTGGGACAGTAGTGTAATAACCCAGCAGATGGAGCACCTTTAAACATTCGTTCAGAGTAACCGCGGGTACTTAAAGTCAGGTAAAGATTTAAATTAAATAAATGTAAGCATTGAGTAGTATTAAAATACCACAAATATACTTACTTGGGGTCTTTTTTAACCATGCAACGACACGATCATTTGCGCTGCATGCCCTCTTAGATTAATACAGAACAAGGTTAGCAGAACAATATGCAAAACATGTTTCATCGTGTCTGCTGTACTAAACACAGTTGGGCGTCACGCTCCTTTATTTCCTGCTGTCCTTTCATTCATTAACTACAGTATGTTAAATTGGAAATAGGCTGGGTTTGCCTGTTTTGTTTATTTGGGTTTTATATAGGTCGTAAATTCGATTACAGGTTGCATTAAAAGGGTATTAAAACGTCTAAAATTCGGCTTTCTGAAACGTATAAATAGCCTGTCCTTGTACACTAATTAAACAACAACGGCGATTACGTTGAAATAGTGTACTAGGCTGCGCTATCCTCGGACACGACGGACTTAAAATCAAGCGCACCCCTCGTCGCGCTGTCCTGTATTCTCGTCCAATCACTGCAGCGCCTACACCGGAAGTTTTGAGCGAATCGAACGCGGGAAATTCACTGGAGTCTTCAGCTGTTCAACGCAGGACCAGGGCAAAGTATTTCAAAATAACGCTAGTTGACTGGAAACAGGTATAAGTTGTGTGTATTATAACGTGAACGTAAACGTTAGCTAAAGTCACTTGTATACCTGAATTTGCTGTTGTATTAATTTACGAACGTTACTTGTCATTCTTACTAACCCATCTAAGGTTAATGCTAACTGTTAGCTAGAGCATTCAGTTCTAATGTAAGTTGGCTAAAAGAAGTTAGCCATTGTCCTGTCTAAACGGTAACACAATGTCCATATTCGCCAGCACATCGAAATTACTCTGCTTTAAAATTGGGTAATAATAGTGGTATGAATGTTAATGTCATAACTCTATGAAGTAGCGACATTCATATTTTTTTCAGATATTAAAATGAAGGTGGTAACGTGTGAGATTGCGTGGCACAACAAGGAGCCAGTCTACAGTCTGGACTTCCAACACAACTCTGATGGACGCATTCATCGGCTGGCTACAGCTGGAGTAGACACCACAGTCAGAGTGAGTAGTAAGGGAGGAGGTTAAAGCTATGCAGTGATGTGAACTATACTTACAATATATTGGGAAATTGCTATTTTGCATCTCCCAATATATTGATACAGAAACTGTCTTGGAAGAGCTCCAACCTCCCTTTTGCTTTAATGGCCAAGCCAAGAATTTGTCTTCACATTAGCTAGGGACATTAAAAGGTTTTTTTAACAGTGCAATGGGACAGTGTCACATATACAATGGAAAGTACGCTACATATCACTACATATGCACATATTCAATAACTATACATTTGACCGTCATTGTGAGCAGCGTGGTTGCAGCTGTAGAGAGTCAAGGAAGCACTGCTCTCCTCCTTTTCCAAATCATTCCACTGGTAGCACACATGACCCAACAAGCAGCACTTATTTCACTAAAATTTCAACCTAAATAACTTGCTTGCCTATCTTCTTTTTTTTACCAAAATAAATCATGGGGAGTGAGCAGTGGAAATCTTAAAAAGTTTATAGTGCTGTTTGATGGATTACCCTAACAATTTGGAAAAGGTCTAAAATCATGTTCTGTAAGGAGTGTATATTTTCCAATAGGCATGGCAGCATTAAACTGCCAAATTTCACAATGAATGCTGAATCAACAGGCATCTTTTAAACAACCAGTTTGGCTGATATAAATTGACATTTTGTAATTTTTGGCTTCACCTGCCACTGTGGCTGGAGATGAAAAAAATGTGTTTCCCAGCCTGTCTATAGCAAATATTTAATAACCCTTTGTTCTGATGCTGGTGCAGCTGTGGCGGGTAGAGATGGGCCCAGATGGGAAGGCAGTGGTGGAGTTTCTTTCTAACCTGGCCAGACATACCAAGGCTGTTAACGTGGTACGCTTCTGTCCCAGTGGTGAGCTGCTCGCCTCTGGAGGAGACGGTATGTCACATACACACACACACTGCCTTCATTATGCTGGTAAACCTACATTTGTTGGACTAGGACAAATCTTTAGGTTTTAATTTCAATATTAATTTTGCAAATTTTTTGCTATTTAAAAAATACAAAAACAAGGATGATGGTAAAGCAGAACTATTTTGGATATGCAAAAATGCAGTGGGCTCTGCTCTAGTGAATTCACAGCACCAAATTACAGCTACTTATATGTGTGATACAGATGCTGCTATTCTGCTGTGGAAGCTCAATGACAGTAAGGAGCCTGAGCAGGCCCCAGTGTTCCAGGAGGATGAAGATGCTCAGCTCAACAAGGAGAGCTGGTCTGTGGTCAAGACACTAAGGTGAATAAGAACAGCAACTACCCTCGTACCAGTCTTATAGCCTTGGAGGTCTTTGTCCAATTTGTGTAAGGCAGGACCTCTGGTGTCGTTATGACCATTTCTCCCTCCTTTCCAAAGCTGTTGTGTCTCCAACTCCTGTTGATTTTTTTTTCCCTCTCCATCCCTTCACTCCACATGCTCCAGCTTTTGCCTGCCCTCAGTTTTCTCTGCTTCTGGTGCTACAGCTAATGCAGAAGCTAGCTAATTTACACACAATACACCCTCAACCTCCTTTGTTTTTAGTACTGCCGTGTGTTTCTGTGAATGGTTTAAACTCCCTTCATGTTTTGTTTGCCTTTGATCCACCCTGACTATGGCTTATGCCAGACATTTCTACTTGTGCTGTTACAACAGTACTTTAAAATGTTGAGAGGTCTGGGCAGGTTGGACAATTGTCATATACAGAATGAACATGACTTTGCATTGAATATTGGCTACTCACTCAAAGCATGATGGTGATTCTATAAATCCAATTTTATATCTCCGGTGTATTTTTACAGCTCCCTGCCTTTCGTACTGTAGCAATACAAACACAAATGACCTTTTGCAAATTACATTTTGTTCGCTACCAAGGTCAACATCGAAATTAGTCCATAGGCGTAGACATGAAGTTTGAGCACAATGCTGAAAATCTAAAGAAATGTATTTCTTCAGGTTATTGCCCTGGCTGTGTGTTGCATCTAACTATTGTTTGTTTGTGAAGCATGTTTCTTTGAGTTGTTCAGCACTGGAACGTCAAGGCTACTCAGGAAACTGATGCATTACCTTGGTATTTAGGGTGTTGTAATGTGAATAGTGGTTATACAAATAGATTTCTTAAGGATTATTATTAAAATGAGAAATGTCTTGTTTTTAGGGGACACATAGAGGATGTTTATGACATCTCTTGGACCAACAATGGAAATTTCATGGTGTCTGGGTCTGTGGACAACACTGCTATCATGTGGGACGTCACCAAAGGTTTGAGCATTATGTCTACACATGATCTGTACATCTGCATTTTTTTCTCATGTGATAAATATGCAAGTATTTCAGTAATGCTAAGCGTACTGTAAAACATGATGTTGTATATCCAAGTTAAGTTATATACTTGATATGTTAATTACTTTGTGTTCAGGTCAGAAGCTGTGTATCTTCAATGACCATAAGAGCTATGTGCAGGGGGTGACCTGGGATCCTCTGGGGCAGTATATTGCCACTCTCAGCTGTGACAGGTAGTAAAACAGACTCGGGCATCCTGTTTCAGACTGCTTTTGGTCTTTCTCTAGTATAATGATCATGAAATGAATATATTTGTTGTTGCTTGGCTAGGGCTCATCCCTGAAGTCATTGACAATGGGACTCAGTGGGTTTCTTTTCCCTCCCTCAGAGTGATGCGTGTGTACACCACTCACACCAGGAAGAAGGCCTACTGTGTCAGCAAGATGAGCTCTGGCTCACCCGGCGAGGGAGAGGTCAGTATTGGGCATGCTTTTTGTGATACTTGATTCTCCACTGAAGAAGAAATTATCTTTCCACCCCGCTTGCAGAGAGGTCAGAGGGCAAGGTCGGCTACAGAAGACTGAGACAATTAATGTCCTTGCTGTTGCAGGGGCTTGCACCCGGGCCTTCTGGTTGAAGGACAGTCTCCCTACTCAACTATACCACCCTCCTGCCAAGGAGGATTTCAAAAGCTACTATGACACACATTACATACACTCTCTCAGCGGTATCTATGTGTATCTCTGCAGGTCAAGCACTATAGGATGTTCCACGATGACAGTATGAGGTCGTTCTTCAGACGCCTTACCTTCACACCAGATGGATCCTTCCTGCTTGCCCCAGGTACAGACACACATGCTCAAATTGTAACCTTTAACTAGGGTCTATCTGGGGAAATATCCTGTGTTGTAATGTCCTAGAAGCCATAATAAGTTGCATGCTGCTCTTACTGTTCCCTTTTTCTTTCTTTTTCTTCTTCAGCGGGATGTGTGGAGGCAGGAGAAAACATCACAAATACTACCTATATCTTCTCCAGGAAGAGCCTCAAGAGGTGAGATTACTATGGACTATGGCAGTGACAAATTATCCAGCAACTATGCTGGGTATAGCAACACTGGAAATCAACACGCAAATCTCTCTACCTCTCTGTATTTTAGGCCCATAGCCCACCTGCCTTGTCCAAGTAAAGCGACCCTGGCTGTGCGCTGCTGCCCTGTCTACTTTGAATTGAGGACCAAGAAGGGAGAAGGCAAGGACATATACAGTCATGATTGAAAGTTTATGAACCCCTTGTGCAATTATAGAAATATTGTGCAGGTGAAAGAAAAACCCAATGCTGCGATCTAAGAAGAATACCGTCCATCCATACAAGCCTCAGTGTTCTTTATTTGTGATATCTTCATTAAAATTTGAGGCTTAGATAAGATTTTATAAGGTTGTTCCTCTATATTATAGAGGAATGTTAACTGACTAATTGATTGTTCGTGCTCTTTGTTTTTTTCTTGAATGGTTTCTTAATTTTCCCTCCAATTCTGCCCCACAGATGGTTCTGTCCAGGCTCTGCCCAATGTATTCCAGTTACCGTACCGAATGGTGTTCGCTGTGGCATCTGAGGACTCCATCTTCTTGTATGACACGCAGCAGACCCTTCCCTTTCGGCCTGGTGTCCAACATCCATTACCACACTCTCAGCGACCTCACCTGGTAAATCAGCACAGCCTCTTCTGTTGTCCTGTGTTTCTATAGTAGAATCTAAAGTCCATTAGAATAGTGGTCATTTAGGGAAATTAAATGTTTGTTGTACCGAAATGTATTGAAGTTCTAAACCCAACAGATTTAGTATTTGATTTATTGTACACCCTGTTCATTGATATATTGGCATTTCAGCCATTGACGTTTGGCTCCTATTATATTGTGTCCTGTTTAGGTCTCGCGATGGTTCCTTCCTGGCCGTGTCTTCCACAGACGGCTACTGCTCCTTCCTGTCCTTCTCTCCTGGGGAGCTGGGCACACCTCTGAAGGAGCCCCCCACCCTGGAGGTCATCACCCCGACCCATGGCCCCGAGAAAAAGGGCAAAAAGAGTTCAGCGGCGAGGACCTCGTCTCCTCTACCCCAGCCTGCAACCTCTGCCCTTACTCCCACATCTAAAACCAGTCTTGGTAAAGATGCCTCCTCCACACCCTTGTCTTCTCTCACCTCCCCAGGGGACAAGAAGAACCCCCCTAGCGCCAAGACTAAACCTCAGCCCCGTAGGATCACCCTCAACACCCTGGAGGGCTGGGGGAAGCCCTCTACCCCTAAAGCCGCAGCCTCAGCACCCCAGACCCCAACGTCTGGAAGCACGAGTACTCCCTCCACACCCCAGCCACGCATCGCCCCTCTTACCCCTACCAGCTCCTCCAAAACGCAGCCACGCATTGCTCCCCTCACTCCCTCCACCCCTAAATTCCTCAACAATGATAACACTCCTGGACCCAGTACTCCTAAGGCAACCACCCCCAAGGGGCCCACGCCAAGGTGAGTACAAAGGGCATTGTCATGTCTGATTTGTCAGATTGACAGTAAGAGGAACAGGGAATACATTATTGCGTCCTATGTAAGGTGTTACCCTTTTTACAGGCTCAGGAGGGCTTTGATTGTTGGAAAGTAGGTCCCTCAAGGCATTTATGTGTGTGTGTGTGTCTGTGACTATTTCTTGTGCATGTACAGTCGGTGGCAGTGTTATTATGTGTTTTGGTTTGTAGTTGCAACCCATATCTCTCTGAGCAAGTGCACGCATTGCTAAAATCATAAAAGTCCTGAGTTCCAGCTGAGAGCAGTTTCCTGTGTTTGGAACCTCATATTTAACTTAATATTTAACTTTCTGTACTGGCAAGATCTTCCTCAAATTCATAATTCAGTATGGGTATTAAAACAAACTCAGGTGTGGGTGGTGGGAGGAGTGCAGGGGCATGTACCCTCGAAGACCAGAGTACTGCATAGTAATTAATGTAAATCCTTGAACTCAAATATTGTGTTGACTGGAGCCAGACTGAGGACGTACTGCATCCACCTACCCACCGCCCTCATGATGATAAAGTAGCTAAGCTGATTATCTTGCACAGATACTGGTGAGGGAGGGGCATACTCAACCGTAGTGAGGCATGTTTTAGACTTTTTAAATGTGCAATATACCTTTTTAATAGTTTGTGTAATATTTCTGTATTCTAAAAATGTCGGCGCTCAAGCTGTTTTTGTTGGTTTACGTGTGCTCATTACTACCAGTGAGAACAAAGCCCTGTCTGGTATGGGGGATTTGTTGGACCCCCCCACTGATTTATTAAATAATGATCACTTTGAGACACTGCTCACAGACAATGGCGGGCCTTGTCACTCTCAACCATGACTGAACCAGAAGAACAAATTGGAGGGTAAAATCCACTGTGTCAATACTGGTGAACCTTGTTAATTGTGGGTTTTTTTTTTTATTGTAGTTTCATTTTTTTGTAGTGTCCCTGTTTCATGTTGAGTTTTTGGTGTATTGGTATATTGGGGTGTGAGTGTAAGATCGATCTCATACCTAGAAGCTGCTTCATTGATCTGCCTTTTCCATTTGTTTCCAGACGAGTGTCTTTGACTCCTGTCGTGTCCCGATCTCCAGCTGCCAGTCCACTCTTCACTCCCTCCTCCACTGAGAAGGCCAAACACGGTCAGTTTACCCTCTAAGGGCAATTTTGTTTTTTTATGTTGCCATTTATTTCAAATCTCAATACAGAAGTTGAGTGGTTAAAAATAATATTTGATGATGTAATTTTCCCTTCCCCCTGACTCACTTGCACAATCAGATTTCCAGTGTGATCTGTCAGTGTATAGTCACATAGAAATGTTGCCCCCCACCACTGTGCCATATCTAGCATGTCTGCCTTTCTGTATGGCATTCCACTGTAGCTTAAAAACATTTGTAAAACAATTGTAATATGTTACAACTTGACAACAACATATACACTTAAAGGTATATTCCAGTGGCTGTACTGCACAAACAAGTTGTAGAATACAGCTGTGTGTAGAACAACAGGTGCGCTATGCATCCTACCAGCAAGGAAAGGTAAGCTAATCACACTCGAGGTTTGATATACAGTATTACTTATAAATATGTGAAAGTTTTAGGGGAAAATTACAGCCTTTGGAACACCAGACTGTTTTTCTGAAGTCATAACACATCCCATGTTTTCCTTGTATGTGTTTGCAATTTCCACTCTTGTGCTAGTCAAATACGATTCCAAAAATATTTTGGGCAAGGACTATGTGCATGACTGTGCTTGTCATCTGGTTTGTCATGCAAGCCCCCAGATGCATTGAGCATAAGGCAGTATCAGCCAAGGTGACAAAGTTGAGTAGGTAGTTTCAAATCTAGTTCTGACGCAGTTAATAAGGATCAGAGTTTCTGAGAGAGTTTGTTAATTTGGATAGGATTTCCACTAGAAATGTTTGCTTTTACATTTTCAACCAATACTACATTTTTGTTGCTCGCAAGCTAACTAATGAGTTTATCTCACTGTACACATTTGCTTATGCATAAAGCTTGGTTTGACAGAATTCAATGTCCAGTCATAACAAAATTGGCTCAGGAATGTAAGTCAAACCACCTTAATGGCACAGACCACCTCACAGTAAGCACTATGAGTGTCAGCCTTTCAGCAAGATTCCCTGTCCTGCTGAATGCAGCAGAAAACATTATGCACATGACCTTGTTGTCATGTGTAACCCTTCTGTCATTGACAAATTGACATTTATATTCCTCCAGAGCGTCCATCTCCTCCCTCTGATCCGGTGTGCCAGCCTCCTGAGTCCAAGCGGCCCAAGACCAGTGACCCCCCAGCCAAGACCAATGTCACCCAGCCTTAGTGTTTGCTGTGGGCATTGTGGTGGCGAGGACAGGCGGGTGCTGGTATCTTCAACCATTGGCACACTTACAGCAGAGCCTGGTGTACCTGAACAGCTTCAATACAAAAGCACATCTGAGGTTCTCTGTGGATTTCATTCAGGTTTTGGTTGATATTGTAGTATGTGTGTGTGTACCTTATCTAACTAGATAAAGGTTTAACCTTGCATTATGTGCTTAGGCTACTATGAAACAAATTGCCTTGCAGCCATTGTCCTCTTTGAATTATTTCTTTCATTCATGCGTTCAGTTTGTATTGTATACATAGATTGAAAATTACATAAATGTTTGTATTTTGTTGTGATTTGGGTTACATTTAAATACTAAAGTGCTAATGTGTTTTCTCTCCTTTTTGTATTGAGAACAAATGATTTGTGAAACTAAAATTGCTCTACCTGAAGGACAAAAAAGTGATTGTCAAGTACAGGTTTAGTGGTTTGTGTAAGCTTCAAATGGTGTAACATTCAGACTGTCTTATTTGCCAAATGCAAGGTGGGCCAACAGCCTAATTGTCAAGCATTTAAGAGTGTCACTTTCTTTTTGTCTAATAAAGAACATTTCACCTACATCCATAAGTGATCTGGATTAAATGATCAGGGGATATGTGCTCTTTTAATCACATCTAGTGCATACTGTAGAACCTTGTTTTATTTCAAGAGCTGAATAGTATAACAGCTAAGTATCATTCATGGGTAATCCATTTATTAACAGGAGAGAATTGTTGATGTTATTGTACATGTCTCTTTAGCCACTGTCAGTGATGGTGAAGAATAGAGCAGAATATTAACGTTCAGTAGAGTTTGACATAGGAATACAGTTCGCTGAGGGACTGATGGTGTGTATGCCATGCACTCTGTCAGTATATTATTACAATAACAAAGACAAACATTAAAATTATATTGATAGCTAGAAAAAGATCTGAAATAATTGGCAGCATGGTTATTTTTGGTTAATTAACCCTGGTTTCAAGTAATTTTGGGGGCTTGAATACAAAGTACTTAAAATCTGGACTCCACTGAATAGTTTCCTAATCACAGAATTGAAGAAATGGCTACTGTATGTATCCCATTCTCAGTATTGAACTTGACTGCACCAAGTCTGAGGCAGATAGTGCTACTGGCATCGTGTGCGAACAACCTACCTTGATGAATGGGGGAAAAAAATCTAGCTGAGTGCCAGTTCTAACAGCCAATCAAATCTTGTGTTGCCGGGGCTCTTTAAAGCGTCTGCTAATGGCCTTTGTCTGAAGGCGGGGAGGAGGCGTCTTGGTTTGGCTGTTATTTAGTAGCAAACAGAAGGTTACGAGTTTAAAAAAATGGATTATTTGATCATCTGACTGGTTTTACGTAGATGATAACGACATGGAACGTGTCGGCTATCGAATCGGAGCTTGTTGGCTCGCTTTTGACGGGATCCACCGGTGATTTGCAACATTTGGGATGATCGGGGAGACAACCTCGCTTTCGGGTCGTTGAAGTCGCGATGCTGAACAGATAGCTGCATCATCATGTTGCTTCCTACTCGAGTTAGCGAAAAGAAATCTCAAGTTAACGCCAGAGGTAAAGCTGCACGTCGTCGTCTAGCCCCACAGGCCACCCCCGACCACTGAAACAGATGGAAGAAGGACCGTTATAAACAAGACGGGTTGTCGTTGCTCCCCGGTGGACGTGGTCTTTGTAAAACTGGTGACTTTGTATCACTTCGCGTTTATGCCTGAGATTGGCGCGATAATCTTCTGCGTTTAGTATCCGCACTTTGGTGGACAGTCATATCCGTAAACATTGGTATTGATATGCACTTAGCAACGTAAAAACTACAGAACTATATAACCAAACGCTTTACAATCGAAATCCGCAGCTGAAATAGCATTTGAGTGATTTGAGCAACTGTTTTGGTAGCTAGTGAGAAGGGATGTGCTGGACAGATCTGTACGATGCTTGACCCTCAAAGGAGATGCTGCTGACTCCCATCTGAGCATGGTGATATTCCTTCTTACGATGAAACTCAGTTTACAGAATACCTTTGATAAGCCATAATTAGTACGTTTATCTCCCACTGACAAATCTGGGTCTATGTTATCGCCTTTCTAATGGGATACGTCAGCCTAAAACTACTAAGTGGTCAACGTCTGGTTGTCGGGGCTGATAAATAGGCTGGATCTTGTCTCCTGTCATCGTACCCACGTGGAGTTTATGTCGGGACAGTGGGCAAGTTTTGGCTGCTGCAGCTCCCTGTCGTGACGCACGAGAGGATTGAGTTTTTGTTTGTTTCAGCCGACGGGGAGGAAGAGGTTGCGGGTCGTCCGAGAAAATATAAAGTTGCCATATACATCAGATAAACAAGCCCGTTAAAATGGCCGGCGATTGCACCTACAACAACGCGCATTATGGGAAGGCAGAGACGTTTTGTCCGTCCAAACCCTGGTCCGACGGGGAGACTGCTGGGGAGATGGATTCAGTCGGCAACTTGAAAGGGCGTGGACCGATACCCCGTTCGCCTAACTTTGAGGTGATCGATGGGCTGCTGTACCGTAAGAAGCTGGAACGGGGCTTCATCAACTACCGGGAGGTTTTGGATCAGGACCGGAGACATGAGGCGATCTCCGCCTTCCACCTGAGGCGGCCCGGCCTGCGCCACCTCTCCCTGGAGGAGACCTACAAATGCGTGGCAGAGAACTACTGGTGGGAGGGTAGGAGCACCCTTCATATCATGGGGTTCAGTAGATATAACATTTTGCCTATAGGCTGCTACAGAGCTACGGGTTGGGGGTAGAATTTTCTCTGAAACCTAGTTGTGATTTCCCACTAGTTAGTAGTATTTTCTGTCTCTGAGCACATTCGTTCTCTCATGTCAGGAAGTGTATTCACTTTTGAAACGCACCCTTGCACCGATTTAATCAATCAATCAAAGATTAGGAGACAGTCTTAATCAGACATGAATGAAGACTGTCAATCATCGCCCTGGCTTCTTCTTTATCTCATTCTGATGTAGGCATTATTGTTCTCTCCACAGGGATGTACTTCCAGATACGAGACTCAGTCTTGGGTTGTCCAGAGTGCCTGGGGCAGAGCAGCAAGAGGACAGAGGTAAGAGCTGACCAGAGCCAGGCTGTACAGCAGCGGTTATGACGAGCAGCACTGCCTGGAGATCATTTTTCTTTAATCTCCTCCCCTTTTTACCAGTCTCACATTTTTCTGCACCTCAAATGTTTGAATTCACACTTGGTCTCACACTCACTCATTGCCAAACTCGCACACTGATGTCTTCTACAATGCCTTCTCACACATGCTGTTCCTCTCCGTCTCTGTATGTCCTTCAGGACCGGGGTGGCGGAAGGCGCGTCTCGAAGACGATGACATCCCACAGCGGGGACATGTTGAGTAAGCTGAGGAGTCAGCGGGAGGCGGGGCTGTTCTGTGACATCACCCTGCAGACGGATGGACGATCTTACTCGGCCCACAGAGCCGTGCTAGCGGCCGTCAGCGAGTACTTTCAGGAAATATTTACAGAGATGGACTCGAGCACGAATGCAGATGTAGACCTAACAGGTAGGACACGGGGCAGATGCCTAGAGGCCAAACTTACCTTGATTAACGTGGAATAGTCACTATTCTTGTTCACGTTACTTATGCCTTTGATGTATGTTGTCTGATAGGAGCAGAAGTTCCCCTGATTAAAGCAGTTGGTAGTTTCCTAGTCTCCTCCCTCTTGTTTACACTTTGCTCCCACTCTCCCCACTGTCTCTCTGATCCTCTGTTTACATCCACTCATCTCACTCACTCATTGGCCAGGGTTTAGCATATCTAATTAAAGGCTCCCTGTCTCTCAGGTTTCAGCGAGGAGAGCCTGCTGTCCCTGCTGGATTTCTCCTACTCCTCCACTCTGTGCGTGCGCCAGGAGGACCTGCCTGAAGTCATCGCCATGGCCCGCCACCTGGGCATGTGGCCTGCTGTGGAAGCCTGCTCGGCCCTGCTGAAAGAACAGGAGCAGCTGCCCTCTCGCTGCCCGAGGACGGAGCACCCTGGCAGGGGGTTTCCGTCAGCCAGTGCTGGGTCTCGCCACGGACTTCACCACCAACAGAGGAAAAGGAAGAGGATCTCAACGGGAGAGGACAGTGCTAACGGCGCCTTCAGTCTGATGCTGGATGCATCAGACGAGTCTTCAGCAGACAGCCCCGGGCGTAACTTGCGCGGACCGCCCAGACTGCAACCCCAAGGCCACAACGGCCTCCCTCTCAGTCCCACACACAGGATGAAGCTCATGGACTTCAAATCTCCCTCTTCAAAAAGGGCAGCGGCGCCCCGAAACGCTATGTCCACACCACAGTCACGCAATTGTCCCGCCTCATCTCCCTCACACACCCGTCTTCTCCGCTCCAGTCCCGGGGCTGCCCAGGAGGTTCAGAAACTGTTGCCCAGGTCAGAGAGCCCTCGGCGGAACAGAAAATCTCACTCTGTCCCACAGCCTTCGTGCAGCCCAGTTAGGGTTAAGCAGGAAGTGGAGGAGGTGGGAGAGGATGAAGAAGATTATGCACGAGCACAGGAGAAGTACATGCTCATGAATGTTCTGGGGCTACAGAGGACCGCCCTCCTCCCAAGACCGGAAGATCTGATTGGCTGGAGACAGAAGAAACGCCTGAGGAAGCTTAAGGCCAACAACTACTCGCTGACCAAACGGCGGAAACCCCGCCCCCCAGCCCCAGGACTGGCATTTGGGGAGCTGCCACTGTCACTGCCCCTCTGTAACCCTGTTAACACCCACTTCCTCAACAGGGTCATCAAGACCGAGCCTGTGAGTCCAATCAGCACAGAAGAGATGAGGGTGAAGAGGGCAAGATCTGCCCCCCGACATGTCCCTCCAAGCGACAGGAGCATGCGAAGTAAAGGAGCATTACCACCAGATGTGTTTCAGCCTGCCTTTGGAGGTAGGGAACTCCGACGCTCCGTGAGGAGGGCTGGCAGTGCCCCTCTTCCTGCCCAGCAGCCTCCTCGCTGCAGAAACTCCAAAGATCAGGTGAGGAACACGGTCATGATCAAAGCAGAACCAGCTGAGTACTCTATCTCAGGTCCGCCTCTTCCATCGAACAGTCGCTGTGGCCACACACCTCGCAAGCCGCCATCACTGAGGACACAGGCCAAAAATAAGGTCACCATGGAGACGGTCAAGACCCTGCGCTACAACAGCGGTCGACCGGTGACAAAGGCCAAGTTGAGGCGGAATGCCGCGAGGGAGGCTGAGAAGACAAAGTTTAAGCCCGGAGAGGAGGGAAGGAAGGCAGGGAGCCCAGGACTGAGGGGGGTCATGGACACGAGCCTGAGCGTTCAGGATAACGAATCCAGAGGGCTCCAAATATCTGACCCCGCAACTCCACCGTCCATTTACAACCACCCTCTGTACAGGGTCATTAAAGAGGAGCCCGCCGATCCCCTGCCAGTGGCCGGCCCTTTCCCTAGTCCTCCCTCACCCGACTTGGGCAAGCGCCAGAGCAAGCCCCCCATTAAACTAATGGACCCAGGCTTCCTATTCAGCTTTTGTCGGCCGACAGGGGTGCCCTTGGTGGGAGTGAAGAGGGAGGAAGAGACCGTGGATATCTGCTTGACGCGCTCCGTGTCACAAGGCGGGGAGAAGTTTGGAGCCGAAGAGCCCCCACACAGGACACTGAGAACCAGGGGAGGGCCTCCCAGCCTCCCTCGGGTGAAGAGGGAGAGGGAGGAGAGGAGCGTGAGCCAAAGCCGGGTCCAGAAACCCAGGCCAAACTCCCGTAACAGCATAGCCAAATCGACAAGGTCAAGGACCACACGGGCCTTGCCAAAGGTAGCTAGCAGGGCGGGGAGTGATTCATGTGTCCTGTAATCCATCCACATTTACCTCACCTTCTTTTAGGAGTTAGCAGGCCTAATCTCAACTCTAGCGGTGCAGAGGGTGGTCTAGACTCTAGATAATCAACCAAATTTCAGTTTTTCTTTGGAGCATTGTTTCCACTAGCATGCTATTTCAGAAGAGGAGAGAGGTTAGTCATTTGTTATCTGTAGCATTTTAGGTTTTAATTGCTTACTTTCCTTTCCTTCACGGTAATGCTCTCATTGATTTAGCAAATAAGACTTCTGAGTAAATTGTATGTTAGCATCCACAGCAATGCACATAATTGTAAGGTGAAACGTTCTGATTGGCTCTCTTCTCTCTCTCTTCTTGTATCTGTAGCAGCAAGGTAAAGCAAAAAGCAAAAAGCGCGTCTTGTTGGAATCGATCCGTCAGGTAAGGCTGAAGCAGCTCCGGGGTCCTCGCAGTCAGGCCCCCAAGGCCCAGAAGGCGGCCCACGCCTGTCCGCAGTGCCGCACGTCCTACAGGGACTGTGACGCTCTCGTCCTGCATCGCCTCAGGCACATCGAGGGCAAGCACTGGCCATGTCCGGTAAGCAATGCCAGCCCTGAACCATACCTGGAACCACGTGGCTCCTGGGTGGAGACACTATGCCATTCAAATCCTCAGTGCACCTCAAACTCCTCCCCTAATCTTCACTCCTTTTACTCTTTGTTCCTCTGCTGCGCAGCTCTGCAGTAAGACCTTCTTTCGCCTGAAGAATGTCCGGAACCACATCCGTACCCACGACCAGAAGTTGTACAAATGCCGTAGCTGTATTGCCGCTGCCTCCTGAGCTGGCTGGCCGGCGGGAGGGTCTGCTCAAGCAGGGAGACTGAGGTGGGTGGGACTGACTGAACTGATAATGCTTTTGTGTTTGGTTTGCGCCTCTACTGTGAGTGTTGAAACGTCACAGTGCTTGTCAGATGTCTTTAACGGAGGTTCCTCTTTCCAGGGCGAAGGCTGTCAATGTCAAGCAAGATGGGGGGAGAGAGAGAGAGAGAGAGAGAGAGGCACGTGGTTGATCAGCAGCTTGTACATACAAAGCATCCATCACACACAAGCACAACGGTCTGTGAAAAGGCATACTTACTCTGATTCTGATCATTGTATTTGTCAATGATCGCTAATGTTATTTAAACAACCAAACCAAGGTTCCTGTTTGCATTTTGGTAGCTACAGGGGTTAAACTTGAACATTACACTCAGGGGGCGGGGAACTGTGATGCCACGGTGTAAAGTGATAAAATGTCGTATGTGTGTGCGTGCGTGCGTGTGTGTGTGACGCAAAATGATTGTGATGATAATTATTACTACTACTTATTACTATCATTATTTTTCTATGTATAGATGAATCTCGAGTGCACTTATATGATGGCTTATGTTGTAAACCTAAGAAACGGTAATGGAATTGAAGGTCGGAGTCCACGATGGGAGTACTTGAAGTTGGGGGCGGCGTTGGAGGGAATACTTGAAGTTGGAGGCCGTCTCCTGAGTGAGACTGTCCTTTTGGGTGTTTCAGTGGGTGTCTCCTAGTCATTGTCCTTTTTTGGTGTTCAGATTAAGTATGACTTGCCTAGTCGCGCTCTCTCCTTTTGTATGTATTGATCTGCTAGCCTCACTTTAGTCCTGGGCTCGCGGAGGGGGGATTTGACTGGGGCTAGCGTGATGACACCACTGCATGTGTATTTGCAGGTCCGTTGTAGTCCACCATCTTTACTAAGGCTGCCAATTTTTAAAAAAAGGGAAACGTGTCCGATTTTTAATGTGAATCTCTGAGTAGTAATTGAGCTTTTCTCCCGCTTTAATCCAAGACATGGCATTTCTCTCTCTTGTTCTATTTCAGAATTTCCCTCCTACTGAATAAATGCAATGTGTGCACATACAGAGACATTTAAGATGTTTCAGAAATTGATTTTAGAAATGATTGAGCGTTGTCCCTTGTCTATAAAAAATATTGAATAAATTTTTGCCTTTTATATCCCATTATTCTTGCCTTAATTTCATGTTCCTTGATGGGCATTGTAGCATTGTACACTGTAACTGTGAAATCTCATTTTCAGCTGTTCATATATGCTTGTCATTTATTTGGAGAGGGAAAGAATTGTCACAGAATCATCGTTGTCTGATTCACTACTGCCCACATACTCTCCTCCTGCAAATGCAGTCACTGTGACGTGACAATGGATTGCTTAATGCTCCTTACTTCTGCACCGCATTCACCCAATCAGGAGGCGGGTAAGACCTTCTGTCTGGAGAGGTTGTGATCTAGAAGGGAGAAGGAGGAAGAGCTTTAGGCATGAATCATTTCTTTGCATCCTTTTTCTTTGACCCATCTGGAGCAAATAAACAGTTCTGGCGCTCTTTCTCTGGTTTTGCATTCTTTGGGCGACAAGAGAAGATGCCAAAAATTAAGACTCATTCAACCGATTTAACCGGTGATTGATGTAACACAATGAAACTTTAAAGAAGAAGAAATTGGGCCATTACAGCAGCAAATAATAGGAAATATAGCAATGGTAATAGCAAATTGTTATTCGAGTGTGGGGTGGGAGTAGCAGAATTTACTGAGGCAAAGACGGCGAATGGAAAATATGTATCAGAAATAAGTATGAGAAAATACCAGAAAGATTAAATAAGGGGAAATGATCAGAACATCAACATACTATATATGAAATATATAATAAATGAGACGAAACTGAGGATATGAAGGAAAACTGAAATTACACACATACACCGATCAGCCATAACATTAAAACCTCCTGCCTAATATTGTGTCGGTCCCCCTCGTGCCGCCAAAACAGCTCTGACCCGTCGAGGCATGGACTCCACAAGACCTCTGAAGGTGTCCTGTGGTATCTGGCACCAAGACGTTAGCAGCAGATCCTTTAAGTCCTGTAAGTTACGAGGTGGGGCCTCCATGGATCGGACTTGTTTTTCCAGCACATCCCACAGATGCTCGATCGGATTGAGATCTGGGGAATTTGGAGGCCAAGTCAACACCTTGAACTCTTTGTCATGTTCCTCAAACCATTCCTGAACATTTTTTGCAGTGTGGCAGGGCACATTATCCTGCTGAAAGAGGCCACTGCCATCAGGGAATACCGTTGCCATGAAGGGGTGTACTTGGTCTGCAACAATGTTTAGGTAGGTGGTACGTGTCAAAGTAACATCCACATGAATGCAGGACCCAAGGTTTCCCAGCAGAACATTGCCCAGAGCATCACACTCCCTCCGTCGGCTTGCCTTCTTCCCATAGTGCATCCTGGTGCCATCTCTTCCTCAGGTAAACGACGCACACGCACCCGGCTGTCCACATGATGTAAAAGAAAACGTGATTCATCAGACCAGGCCACCGTCTTCCATTGCTCCATGGTCCAGTTCTGACGCTCACGTGCCCATTGTAGGCACTTTTGGTGGTGGACAGGGGTCAGCATGGGCACTCTGACTGGTCTGCGGCTAAGCATCCCCATACGCAGCAAGCTGCGATGCACTGTGTGTTCTAACACCTTTCTACCATAGCCAGCATGAACTAACTAACTACAGTAGCTCTTCTGTGGGATCGGACCAGACAGGCTAGCCTTCGCTCCCAACGCGCATCAATGAGCCTTGGGCGCCCATGACCCTGTCGCCGGTTCACCGGTTGTCACCATCAACGGGGTGGGACTTGTCATCTTAGATGGAGTTCAAAGTAATCCTTATCCCCTCAGCTACTGTCTCCAGGCTCAGCCCAACAGCAGAGTCAGCCAGTACCAGTTTGTTCATGGCTGCTTCCCCCACCGTGGTGCACCCTGCTCAGCACACCACCGCAAATAACCAGTGCACTGGCCACAACAGATTGATAGAACATGTAGAGTAGCCTGCTGAATACATCGAGAGACCTACGCCTCAGTGACTCTGTTGTCGGACCAGACCAGCATGTTGTTGTTATGCACCCCCAGGTACTTGTACAGCTGCATCATCGTCACCTCCTCACTCTGGAGGGTGACAGGTGTCTGTGGCTTCTTGCTCCATCAGAAATCCACTACCAACTGTGGCATCCTACTGATGCTGAGCTGCAGATAGTTCTTGACAAAGCTCCTACATCCTACAAGCATCCCACAATAGAGGAGTCATCCGAGAGCTTCCAGAGTTGAATCTGAACAGGAAAGGTGACATTACAGCTCCCTGTGGTGCCCCCATGCTACTCTGCAGCATATCTGATACGCTGCTCCAGAGGTAAACAAACTGCAGTCTGTCTGTGAGGCAGGGCGTAACCCAGGAACCCATGGGTTATTAGATGTTTTTTCAGGGGTGACAAAGAATGAGATGCCCATTAGATTCATCTCCACAACAAGGACAAACAGGGCTAGCAAGGGAGGCCAGGTGAATTAAGAAGGTACAAAAATACAGCTGACTGTTTTGAGGATCAAGAATTAACCTTTAATTCCATGTATTCCTTGACAAAAATGTAAAGAAGAGTAGAAAACCAACTTGTTGCAGCCATCAGGCAGCAGGGTGGAAGTAGTAGCACTGTATTAATCCCACTCTAGGAAATGTCTTTATCACAGAAACATTACAAGCAATGCGAGACACAATACCATGCACTTTACAAACCAAACAGCACATACACTACATGCAAAACCATCCATGTCTAGTCTAGGTCAGACAAAAATCCATAATTTCATCACTCTGGGAACAAATGAGCATTTGAACTTCTTTGTAGAAATTTAAGGAAGTATAAACCTATTAGTGAAACCGCTTCTGTGTTGGCTCAATATATTGTGAAATGGGTGATCTGTGTTGTCCAGGATCCTCTGAAATTAAGACATGGCTCCGCTATTGTACAGTGCATTTAGTGATTCAAATTTACATCCAATACTTTACTTTCTTTCTGATCTTTCCGATCACAGTGAGTAAAGAAAAAACTTTAACCCGAGGACCCACATCCAAGCCTGTGTGTTGGCAAGCCTGCGCCCTACTGAAGTGTCCTTGATCAGCATCAGAGGTGTTGTTCTACAGGTGACGCTGGGCTCTGACCTCCCAGTGGAGGGAGGGCTAGCCAGAAGACAACTTTTCTACAGGGATCAATAAAGAATCACATTATTTTGGCTCCCATTACTGGTGTACTGCTATAACGACAGGGGATGCTCACCAAGCCAGCCACCCAGAGGAAGCAGGGCCTCCTGTGTGGAGCGGAGGACAAGACTACAAAAGTCTGCATTGCCTTTTCTAGTGTCTTTGTCCACTTGGTGTGTTACACCCCTCAAAGAGCACCATATGATTTGTCCGCTGGTTGTGGTCAAGTAACGTTGTAAAGGTTTTGACTTGGCCCCTATCCCCCTTCTAGCCCCCCTTGGCTCTGCTCTGGAAATGTGTTGCTTCACCAAGCCAGCAGTACCTAAACCTAACACAAGGTGGCAGCCTATGCCAGTAGATCACAACAGGCTACTTGGTAACAATAAGTCAATAATGCAAAATGGTTCCAGTCATATCAACCCCTTGCCACTGGAAACCTCCAGATACAACCAGTTTTGACTACATATCTGAGAGGGAGGGAAGAATGGCTGTGTGATATGATTACTGTGTTGATATGGAAATATAACAATCCTAATTACGCTAACATGTTTGATTAAAGCACCACATAATAATAGTTAGAATAACAGGGTGGATGTTTGAGGCTCAAACACTCCAGGTAAGATGAGTGAGCGCTTCTATAGCTTGTGGTTCTGAATGAGTTGTCCTTGATTGCAGGAATGGATTAGGACTAAAGAGCAATACATAAGGGTGATATCACTACTAGTTCACTACTGGTGCATTATGAAGACCATACCTCATATCAATAATAGTGTGCTGGAACTTTGCATTAAGGAATCAGGAAGGTAAAAAAAAAAGTATGTTGATGTTAATTCCATAATACCATTAGCCCAAGTATTTGTGGCTGAAACATTCAGTGGCTGAAGACTGCAGCATTATTTGGGGTCCTTAGTATTCTTTTTCAGATTCATAACCAGCAGGCCTACTTGGGTTACCCTTGTCCTACCAGCGGCTGCATATGTAGGCTTATGAGAGTTTAGGGAGCCATGGAGAGTACGCCCAGGAACAGCTGACAATTTATGCTAGTGGGGCCCCCACATTCTCAGAGAGAGAGAGATGGGGGAGAAGGAGAGAGGGGAGGGGGGGAAAGAAGGGGGACGGAGAGGGTGGAAAGGGTAAGGAGTGAGGGTGGATTGGTTGGTTGCACGGGAGATGTGGGTTGTAGCGGGGCGCTATGGGGGAGAGCGAAGGGAGGTGAGACAGAGGGAGTGAGGGAGAAAGAGAGAGGGAAAGGGAGGCTGTCTTGTTTGTAGCTTGTCAGCAATTGCTTGAGACAAGCTTCCCCTCCATGTGTGAAAGCTACTTGGCAGGAATGCTTAGACCGTACCAAGTGTGGCCAGCCAGGAGGGGGGTTCCACAAGAGGAACAGACCCGGATTGAGCAGCCAGTGTGTGGCTGAAGTAATCCTTCGGCGGTGTCGGCTCTTTGATGTTGTATCTTTGTGTGTGTGTGCGGGGTGAGCGGGGAGAGGAGGGAGGGCGTGCTGTGTGGGTGTGAATGGGTCTGGAGAGAGCGCTCTGTATGGATATGTGCTCTCTCTCCCCAGCAGCAACAAAAGAGAGGGAATGAGACACCCCCTTCTCCCCCTCCCCGGCTCTCAAGAGAAAGAGAGGAAAAAAAGAGGGAAAGAAGATGATGAAACCTGAAGTGGTCCTGCAGTGTGTGTGTGTGTGTGTGTGCGGGTGTGTGTTTGTGCATCTGTGACTGTGTGCATATGTGTTTGTGTACATGCGTGTATGCATGTGTGTGCCAGTGGGGAAGAAATAGCTTCTCGATTTTAATCTGTTTACTAACAGTCTGTGCGTAGCGTTCGCGCTATTTGTGTGTATGTTTCAAGCGCTGTGTGTCGCTGTGTGTGTGTGTGTGTGTGTCCTTGTTATGTGTCTCCTCCCCAGTAGAGGCTGTTATTGTCTTAAGAATGTGTATTTGTCTCTGTGTGTTTCTCTCTCTTTCTCTCTCTCTGTGTGTGTGTGTGTGTGTGTGTGTGTGGTCATTCTCCTGTAGCCTGTTGCTCCCTGCTTCTGAGTGCTCTCAGCTCCACATCAGGAGGAATGCAGACTGAGATGGATTCCTCCAGGATTCCTCTTCCCTGGCTTCATCATTCCCACAACCGCCCCACCACCACCACCACCACCCCACGACTGTTACAGATTTCTCCTGTCAGCCGACACCAAGAGGAAATGTCCCACAACTCAGACTAAATCGGGTGTTAATGATGATGCGAACACACGGGTCACACTTTAATTCGGTTCTTCTACAACGGTCTACACTAAATAACTGTACTCTCTCCCCAAAACTCGTTTGACCCCCCCCCCACCCTTATCTCCTCCCCTTTTCTACCCTCACTCACCCCCCCATCTCTCTCTCTCTCTCTTTCTGTCTCTGTCTTGCTCTCTCTCACACACACACCAAACACACACATACACACACATTACACTCACACACACACACAAAATATACCCCACTGTTAGGTAGTCACAGGGTTTTATTTCCACACTAATCTTTTTCTTGTGTGTGTGTGTGTGTGTGTGTGTGTGTGTGTGTGTGTGTGTGTGTGGAAAAGCAGTAAAGTTTTGGAATGTCCAGTCAGCAGAAGAGCAGCAGTCTGCCTTTATATTAGACAAGGAATTGAACCACCCCCCCCCCCACCCACCCACCCCCGTTTACAGAGCTTGCGGTTTAAAAAAACAGGCTGAAAACGGGATGCAATTATAAGTGAATTAGGCCGTGAATAATTTTCAGGATGTCAAAATGGATCGGGGTGAAGGTGTTTATGTAATTGGAGCGGTTGATTCACTGGTATAGGGCTTAGAGAGGAAATTCTTTATTAGGGGAACACGCCACACACATACACACACATACAGAAATGCATTTTTGTGTGTGTGTGTGTGCGTGCGTGCACATACATTCACACCTGACTGATACAGTTGATATAACCGGCTATGTTGACCTGGATGGAGGAGACAGGGTAAAGGAGAGGAGAGGAGGTGATGATGAGTAAGAGAAGAGTTACACAATGTAACGCGAGGGAGGAAAGGCGAAAGGAGGAGGGGCAGATTGGGAAAAGAAGGCAAGGAAGAGGAAATGAGGGAGGGAATTTGGGGAGGAGAAAAAGATAGGGTGGAAAAGGGCAGACGGGAGAGAGAGGAGGGTTGAAAGGTAAGGGGGAGGAGAGATGAATGAAGAGTGTGGCGGAGGAAAGCAGGGAGGGAGGGAGGGAGGGAGCCTGGCAGAGGAGGGAGGGAGGGAGGGAGGGAGGGAGGGAGGGAGGGAGAGGGAGGAGGGTTGATCTCTGGGGTTTGAAGCACATTAGTATTCATGGGGAAGAGGAGGCCACAGACAGCAGAGAAACAGAGGGACCAGACTGAGAGCAGCATACCACACACACACACACACACACTCACACACACTCACACACATGCATAAATACACTCACATACACTGGCACACGCATGTAAGCATGCATTCACACATCCTTGTGCACGCGCCCACACACAGCGTATGTATTATGTGGGTTCAGACATTGGAGGGTGCCTGCCAAGGCTAAACCACTCTGATACACACACACACACACACACACACACACACACACACTGTGTCTGTGTATGCCGAAAGGCAGCAGAGACAAACACACAGCATCTTCTGTGATGACTCTACTTCGCACCTTAATGTGCATACAGACCCTGAAAATCTTCCCCAGAGATGGTTTAGTGGTTGAGACCTTTCTGCCTCTGAAACCACATGCACCCCTGCTGGCCTCGGATCGAATCCCGCCTCAGAAGCTTCTCTCCTGTGTATTCACTACTCTGTATCCCTATCCTCCTCCCTCGCTCTGTCAATAAAGAGAAAATACTAAAGGGCTATGGATGTGGTCTGCCCACATGCCTTTAAAAAGAAGATCTTAACAGCTACTACTGTACATCCAGACACCGAGAGGACCAGAGGAGTGCAGGTGTTTCACCTGTGTCATTTCACTGTGGGAGCGAAGGGCTGGGCTGAGCTCTGGGTACAGGGTTGAAGAGGGAAAGATTCGGATCGTGCTGGAGCCCACTTGCAAAACACCGTTGACGGTGGCAGGAGGAGGTGGAGGGAGAAAAGGCAACACTCTCAGGGTGTTCTATTCTTAGTCTCGCTCCTCAGACTTGGGGCATGTATGTGCATGTGTGTGTATGTGTGTGTGTGTGTGTGTGTGTGCGCGTGTGCGTGCGCGCGCATATGTGGGCGGGCAGGTGGTGTACAGCTGACAGTTGATTTGCTGTGACACCAGACACACTGGCTGCCTTGGACTCCCGTGGCCTACATATCAGAGACTCCTGTACGCCCCAGAACCCCCCCACACCCCCTCTGCCACACACACACACACACACACACACACACACACATCATGGCCGCACACTCACACACACACACATCGTGGCTGCACATACACACACTCATCTGTGTCGGCTGCCTGCGCCTCTCCCCCCCCCTCTCAGACCTATATATCACTTGCTGATTGGCAAGCAGGTGGTCTCCATAAAATGGCCTTAAGGGTTGGGCAAAAAACTTAGCATGTAAAGATAACAACAACGATTGGGCAGCAGCCGAGAAGAGCGAGCATCATCCAGAGAAAGAAAAGAAAAGGAAGTTGGAGACAGGGGCTGAGAAATAGTGATGGGGAGACGGAGCTAGAGAGAGAATTCAAAGAGAGACAAATAGAGTGAGAAACAGTGAAAAGGGAGGGGCGGAAAAGAGAAAGAGAGGGCGATAGAGCGCAGGAAGCAGGAAGCAGGGAGAGAGAGATGGAGTGAGAGGGAAGGAGAGAGAGAGAGAGAGAGCGATCCCATCATGTAAACAGTCTGAAGCACTGCACAGAGATGGAGGAGGCTGTTGCCATGGCGGCAGAGGCTGCATCCTTTTGTTAAAGATGTCACTCAGGGGGAATCAGGGCTAATGAGGAAGGACTTTGCGCCTGTGCCTGCGTGTGTGTGTGTGTGTGTGTGTGTGTGTGTGTGTGTGCGCGCGGGTGTTTAGCCTGATGCGTATGTGAGCAAAACAGTCTGTTGGCATGTTTGATGGCAAGTATTTGTGTTTGCTTCAGGAAATAAATAAAATAAAAAAAGGTAAGGGGTGATAGTGAAGAGCAAAATACAGGAGAGAGAGAAAGGATGAGAAAGGGAAAAATAGAGGAGAAGTCAAACAGGGGTTATACAGTCCATGCAGAGGAATGTCAATGTCATTGGTGAGAAGAGTGCAGATGAATGTAGGGTGTGTGTGTGTGTGTGTGTAAGTATGTTTTTGTCTGTCAGTGTGCGCAAGTGAAGACTTAGACAGGTAATGTGTTTTGTGGAGCTGTGCTGCGTAGGTGGTGTGTTCTCTGTGCTCTTCATCTCACTGCAAATTAGTGAAGAATCAAAGGGAAACAGGTTTCATTTAATCCTCCCCTCTCTGTCTCTCTCCCTCTCTCTCTCCCTCTGTCTCTCTGTCCTCGGCAAACAGCCTTGAGCCTCCCACAGAGCGAATGTAGACACCTGCCTGCACTTTCTCTCTCTCTCTCTCTCTCTCTGTGTCTCAGAACTAACACACACACACACACACACACACACATGCACACACACACAGAGCATTTGTTTCGCTGTCAGCACCGTCATCAAAGAGAGTGAGAGAGGCCTTCACGCCATTCGTCCATTCTTCTCCATTTCCCTCTCCTCACTCTTCCCCCCCCCCCCCTCTGTTCTTTACTATCACCCGTTTTCCTGCTCTCTCTCTCTCTCTCTCTCTCTCTCTTCTCGCTCATTCTCTTTCTTTCTCTGCCTTTATAGACAAGGATAAATAATTTGATCTGGAGGGTTTTGAAATTCCACCACTCTGAGAGGCGTGACGTTAATCTTTTATTATCTGCTCTCTCATTCTTCCTCTCCTTTTCTCTTCCATTGCTTTTTCTCCTTATCTCTCTACCAGACCCTCCCTCCCCCTTCCTTTCCACAGCCTGTCCTTGCAGTATTCTAATGATTCATATTTCACATCCACTGCCTTTTCATTTAGCCTGTCTACACCGCTTCAGGGACAGCTACTCACGATCTTAATTGACTGAGGAGATGGAGGGGCTGGGTAGGTGGCAGAGGTACAGCCACCCCCCACCATCCACCCCCCACCCGACACATGCATACGCAAACAGAGGCAGACTGCATTCACACATTGGAGCACAAGCACAGATACGCACACGGTGGTAATTACGCTGTTGATTTTTCTTAGGGTCAAGGGAGTGATGCAGAAGAGCAAAGCAGAAATGATGATATGGAAAGGATGCTCAGATGAGGAGAGATGAGAGGACTCTCTTCCTCCTTTTCTCTCTCTCTCTCTCTCTCCCTCTCTCGCTGTAACCCCCCCCCCCCCAACCCATCTCTCTGTCTGTCTGCCTCTCTTTGATCTCAGCCTCTGTCCCACACTGCATATTAAGATGCCCAGGCCCTGTTTGGTATTCTGGGGCGGGCACCAGCGATGCCAGTCTCCATATCCTCTCCTCGCTTCTCTCTGAAAGAGAGCAAAAACCCCTCTGTCTGTCTCAAGATGCTTATCCCACTAAATGGGTCTGAAATAGCTGGAGAACAGGGGAGGGGGGGGAAGGAGCGAGGGAAGGAGGAAGAGGGAGGTAGAGAAAGGGGGGGAGAGAAGGAGGGGGCTGGAGGGGGAAGTATTGGACGCACCACAGACGGGTGGGGGGTGGGGTGGGTGTGTGTGTGGGGGGGGGGGGGGGGGGGGTAAGGGAAGAGAAGCAGAGCGATGGAGCTGATTTTAGCTGAGAGGATAATTAAACGCTATTATCACAATGGGCCAGCAATACAGCCAGCCTGTACATAGAGACGCCAGCCCTCCCATGTTTGCCTCACTAAAGGAGGGAGGAAGGAATGAGGGAGTCAGGAGGGAGGGGAGGGAAGCACAGATTAATAGGCGGAGGAAGAGCAAGGGAGAGGGAGGGAGAGGGAGAGCAGGAGAGACAGTAAAATAGGCAAACAGAATTAGAACGAGGGAGTGAGTGGGAGAGTTTAGTAGTGGGGTGATTGCTCAATGTTTGGGATTAGTATGACTCTCTCTCTCTCTCCCCCTCACCCGCTCTCTCTCTCTCTACCTCCCTGTTTCTCTCTCCCTCTCCTTCTATAAGCCCTGGGGATGGCACAGCTTTAGTTAAACTGCTCTATTAAACGGCGCCTGCTGAGAAAATCAAATTATAACTTCCTTTAATCAGCGAGTATCAGTGGCCCACACAGGAGCAGCCAGCTCTGACAGCATAGAGAGAGAGAGAGAGAGAGAGAGAGAGAGAGAGAGAGAGAGAGAGAAAGAGAGAAAGAGAAAAGGAGACTGTGACTGGAGACCTGAGGGAGGACGATATGAACCTGTCTCCTGTCTGCTTTGGTTCCCATGGCAACAAGATAGAGTGAGGGGGAATATGGGTTGTGGAATGTCTGCATCTATCGTTTCCTCTCAGTAAGCATTCATAGACAGAGGAGGAGAGAGAGAGAGAGAGAGAGAGAGAGAGAGAGAGAATGAAAATACACTCAATGAGTCAGGGTGTTAGAGAATTCATCTGATTGGGTGCCGTTTCAAGACAGCCAACTCTCACAACCATCTCCGCTAGCTCCGCAGAGACCTGAGCTCGGTTCCCACCGTCACTGCGAGGCCTCTACTGTATAAGCATAATAGACTCGTCCAATCATAAATCCCTCTCATTAGGGGGTGATCAAATCACTCTCGTGTCTGATTAGTCATTAACAGTCCAGTTAGTGGAATGGTGAAACACAGGTGGGTGGGCAACTGCTTAGATCTCAGGGGTCTGCCTCGACTCGTTAATGATCAGTTAATTAACGTTATTTCAGTCCTTCAGCGTGTTTACACTCACCTGCCACAGGGAAGATGCAGACAACACTGCTGCAGGGGAGAGTAAACAAGGAGATGAGTGAAAAGGAGGTGGGGCAGGAGTGAGGAAGAGATGCTGGGCAAAATGATAGTCGGTGCTACGATTTCATTCACTGGAATCAATGTTAGCACTGCGACTTCATGTCCAAGATCTGAGTTGACGGGGAAGAGTGTCCATGAGGGAACAGGACTGGTGGTGAAGGTGAGGGGTATGCCTATCAGCGCCAGAGCATGCACAATAGAATAGAATAGAATAGAATAGAATAGAATAGCTCAGGTAGTAGCATCCAGTGCATCAGCCATCATTAAGGATATGCGGGCAGTGCTTGTCTCTGTTACTCATAGCAACACTGCATACCATGATAATAGGCTGACTGATGATTGGTCAGGCTACCGAGCTCTGGTAAGTGACCTCATCGCTGTGTGAGTGAGCTCACTGTCTCAGTATTTTGATAACCCAGCCGGGTCTGGCCTGCCTCTCAGCACCGGCACGGAAAACCTGTTAATGAACCCACTAAACAAACCCAATCATCAGCCTCTCCTACTGTAGGCCAACTGGAGCTCTGAAGAGACGGCCCCTCCCACCCCGCCCTCCACCGCCACCACCACCTTCACCACCACCACCAGTCTGAGGCCGACTGTGCGCAAGCATATTGTAACGTGTGAAAATGTTGGCTTCAACTACACATGCGGTACAGACTATTCTATTCCTCCTCTGTTCTATTCTGTTTTACAGTACTTTGTCAACATCCTAGACGTTGATTTGCCAGAGGGTTATTTGTTAATACTACGTAGAGATACCCCTCCCCACACACACACACACACACACCACATCATCCAAACCATCCTTGCTTTCTGTGTCTACAGTGTGTCTCCCCGGCATAAGAGTGTTTATCGAAGCTTTAAATAATGCAGATGGTAATATGATAAGCGAACAGTCAATGTTGGGGTCCCGCTTAAACACGCACACACACCACAAACGGATGCATGCACGCCCACACAGACACAGACGTGCACAGAGAAAGACCGGCGGGCAGGCAGGCGCACAGATGGACACACACACGCACATGCAGGCAAACACACACACAGATATATATATATATATACAGACACACACAGACACACACACACAGTATTCCCTGGGTAATACATTTTTCCAAATGTTTAAATCTAATATAGGGTAAGATCTGGACTTTGTTTTCCTGTTCCCAAAGTATTCTTGGCTATTCATACCAGAGAGTCACAATGTTGGAAAGCCAGAACGTCGACCTGAAGAGCTTTGCTAGTGTGCATGTCTAATGCAACCCAGTCTGGGAATACTGCCAGTCTACTGTTACTCCACCAGTGGGCTTTATCATACACACATGCACACACCCACACACTTACACTTACACACATACATACACACAGAGGGAGGGAGGGAGACCGAGAGATAGTAAGCAAGAGAGAGAGAGAGAGAGAGAGAGGGAGGGAGAAACAGAGAGAGAGAGAGAGCTTTGTGGTCTGTCACTGATCTCTGCTAGCATGCACAAACATGTCCCAAGTAACCATGGTCTGCTTGTCAAAAGTCACAAATATGCAGCTTTTGTGTCTATGTCATCTCACTACGCTTATTGCCGTAAAAGGCTTCAACTTAGCTGATGCTCTGAAGCCATGCAAGTTAGATGCAGAGGCATATATGAACAAGCCCAATATGTGACAAGTAGGTTGAAAGAAAGAAAGAAGAACATTAATGCAGTCAAACTAAATAACTAAAAGTACACATCGATACAGGCACACAAACATGACACTGTGTGTAGATCTAAGCTGCAATAAGTGCACACATATAAACACACACACACACACACACACCCATCCACACTGGCACACAAACACACACACAAACACTCAAGCACACACTTCTCAGAGTGACTATCAAGAGCCTCAGAGGAAGAGTGAAACATTAAGAACATGCAATGTGAGAGTGGTCCTTCTCAATATTTAATCAAGATACATTTCAAATCTAACCCAAATGTATAATCATGACAACTGGGGACTGAATGAATTGATGTTTTAGTGCATGTATTACGAGATGGCCTGCTTGTGTATGTGTGTTGTAATATGAATGCATTTATGAAGTGTGCATCAACCTCTATTCTTTCAGTGTCGTCAGCTCTTTTGCTCTTTTTATCAACGCCATGCAAACTGCATTGCACTCAATAACCCCTGGCGTAAGGAAACAAAATGAGGGGAGATGCAGTGATAAACTCTACCTGTGTTTTTGTGTGGCCTACAGGTGAGCCATGTACAGGCCTACTCATTCATTTTCTATAATAATAATAATAATAATAATAATATATTCTCTCTAATAATAATAATACTTGTTTATCTTTTTGTTTATATTCTTGTATGCGTGATTCGTCACTTTACCAGTGAGGTAGTGGTAAATAAAAAGGTGGGTAAACTCGGCCAACAACTGAACAAGCACAAACGTAAACTAAAACTAAGTGTACATCCAGAAAAGCATACTTCTTTTCCCTTAAAAGACCATATCTTCATATAACGTGCATCGGTTGGACACTACTTACTATGATGTACACTATGCATTTCACGTCGTTAAGATTTACGTCAAAACATGTGGGTGAACTGCACTCCGCCAATAGGAAGGTGAGTTTAAAGCGGAGTTGAATTGGGTTTTTACCCCTACACTACACCCCTGTATCTTTACCATGTTTACCACCTTGCATGGAGGGGGACATTAGTGTCTCTCTGCTGTCCGACAGTAACATTCTCACTGGCACACAGACCTGACCTAGAATTGCTACTTAGAATTCGGGCTAAACCATCACGCTGGAACGGAGGGGGGGAGAGACGACAGGAAATCTTGACTGGGATGTAATGGAGTAGGACCACTGGAAAGCTCGGGCGAAAGGGGGGAGGCATATTTCTATTTTATAATGTTAGCGTGATAATGTTGTGATTTGATAAGTGTGTAGGGTAGATCCGCCGTTTCGGGGAAAACGGACATTAAGAAAACATTCCAGGTAAGTTTTTTCCGGTGAAAAGTGTCGTTGCCACAGCTCGCCTCCTGGCAACGGGCACACGCGGGTCCTCCTCCCGGGGACATCTCACTCCGGTATCCGTTCTTCTCTGCCTCTGTCCCCGAAGGCTGGCTAACAAACCCCGTCGCGTCTGGCCTGGCAGACAGTGAGCCCGTTTCAACAACAATGCCGATTTTTTCCGCTCTACAACAGCGGATTAATATTCACGATGTTTTCAGGATGGTGTAAAACCCGCGGAGAAATATTGTTTTTTACCCTATTATACCGGAGGACCGCCCGTGCTTCGTGAAAATGAAAAAAGGATACAATGCAGCATGCATGTTCTGCATTCTTCGGGATCACCAGGCCGTTGGTATTGTATTTATTTTACTAGAAACGTGTTTGGTATGATTTATAAACGCGGAGGAAGATTATAGGCCTCGGTTGCTGATTGTGTCGGCCAGCCCTATCATCTACCGAGCGATTTAATTGTTACATTGTTAAGGGAGCCAGTAGAACTTGAAAACGAACAGCCTTTGCCGTAGGAGGGGCCATATTATTTTATTCCTAGACAAAGCCCTAAAATGTATCTCATTGTGTGTCTCTTATTTGTGTGTTTGCGCCGGGTCGACGTCGTTGTTCTCGGTCTCAGCCGCCGTTCAGTGCCTCCCTCTTCGGGGAAGACTTTGTTTGCGCTGGCCGAGGCTCCATGAATGCAAGTGCTGAAGTCCTCCCTTCCCCCCCCAAGCTCTCTGGCGAAACAGGAACAACTTCTTTTAGGAAAAAGAAAAAAAGTTCCTGGAGTTTGAAGCGCCATGGAATTACTTTGTCCGCCAAGAGTTGTCCAGTGAGGCGCTGAGATTTCAGGGGAAAAATCTTCTCCGTGGTTGTTGTGGTTTATCTGCAGAGTTTTAGCTTTGTAGATACGTGTGTATATATTTTACTACTTTGTTGTATAGGCCCGTTTGCGTGTAACTTGTCTGGTATTGTGGTGTGATGCCTTACCAAAGCCAGATGAAGACGGTCTCAAAGGTTTTGCCACTTCAAGTTAAACTTTTTCTTTGAGTTACGAGTGAAAAAAACATGTCCACAAGTCCTGATGTGTAGTTTAAATCTGGTTTTAGCAAAATAAGTCTGACACTTATATTTCTCACCTCTGAGGAGTTAATTAACCAAAAGGCCCCTAGCCATTTGTTTTCCTTGACCAAATGCTTTGACTCTGACCAAATTCAAATAAATGTGTGTCCAGCATCAGCAATGAAAAACACAGCAGCCTTAGTACTTTTTGCAGTTTGCAGTTTAGCCATTTAGCTAAGGTTCTTACCAGAGCGACTTACTGTGAATTAGCAGGTAGGGGTTCAGTGTTTTTGTCCAAGGACAGTTTGGCAGCACACATAGCCGTTGGTGAGATCGAACCGGAGACCTTCCAGTTGCAGGATGGTCTCTTTGACTGCTAGGCAACTGTGCTGCCCGTAAACTGTTGCGTAGACTTTAGGCGTTTACACATTTCTCCATTGTACCATTTCTACTCCCTCTGAAAATGCCTGGTTGAGGTCTTAAATAGAGGATGCTTCAGATTTGTGCGTGCAGCTGATATTTGAAGGAAGGAGGAAGTTGCCTTGGACACACAGAATCAAGAAAACCCTTGATAGTATATCATACCCTGTCTCATAGTCCCTTATGTGTACACTGGTCGATAACCGAGGTATAAATGAGTGTCTGGGTAAAAAAAAGATGAGTATACATGGTATCTGTAGCCCCTAAGGACCTACGCTTTGCACTGGTCGCGTGTTTGCTACAGGCTGGTCTCGTCAACATGAGCCAGTGAGTGCTTTTTCTTGCCATTTGCTTGTTTGTGCGTCACCAGTTGAGTAAAGTTCTCTCCCTCTCTTCCAGGTGTGAATGACTTGTGGCTGTAGGGTGTCCTGAGTGGGCCAGGTTCTGTGCACAGCCTCCGTGGCTGACTGGGAGGAGTCGAGAGGAGAGCAGACATCAGTGCCCAGGGGACCTGAGGCCTGGTTCTCCATATGAGGCCCTGCTGAAAGGGCAGGGGGGCTTCTGAGGTAACCCAGCTCTCCTTGGCTCTCTGTCTTTTTCTCTTTTACACTTTCTCACACCGTTTCACCTTACATACCTCTCTTTCTTCTTCCAAAAACGCACATATACTTTCTCTCTCTCTCTCACACACACACACACACACACACACACACACACACACACACACACTGTCCTCTCATCCTTTTTGCAAATTAATTGCGTTACTTGCGTACAAGCATTGCTGCAGATGTCAAGAACGCATGATGGAGCAAAAGTAATTATGACGTAGCAGTAATATAAGTACTTGTGTTCACCATACGCAGGTATAAGTACAGCAAAATTAAAAAGAATTAGACATGCATGTTTTCCAGCATTTCCTCAACACCATACCATAGTGGCATTGCATGGCTCTTACAGCCTCCTCTTCTGTAAAATAGGCCTTCGGTGTTTGTATTTTTAAACCTCAGACCAACTTTTGTACATTATTGAGCACGGCAGCAAGCACTTCTGTCTTGAGCTCAAAGACTAACTGGGGCCACAACGTGATAGCTCATCACATCACTATATCTTTGACATTTATCTATGATGATGCACACATTGATAGCTGCATCCTCATGAGGGAGGCCATGAATTGTAGAGGGGTTGCCCTGTAATATAACCACTGCTTATGGAAACTGTTTGAGAAGAGGACCCCGGGCTGCATTGCTTTGGACTATCAGTGCTGCGTTTGGTCTTATTCTCTGATCTGTACACACTGAGGACACGACACGGTCAGGGCGTTCTGCCTGAGAACACTATTCACACTGTTTATTTATCTACTATCTAATCCAAAGCATGTTAACCAAGAACCACAGTGAGGTGAAGGATGGAAGGAAATGGATATTGATGTAAAGTGGCAAAGGATTTATTTTCTCCTCTGTGGATTGGCCTCTCATGTTTCCTTGCATTTGTTTGCTTCAGGGGTTTTCTAATTAAAAATTGCAGCACTTGTGTTGTGTATGGCATGGTGGGATGAGTTGGAGGGGTTTGTCTTGTTGCATGTGTGGTGGGTGGCAGGGGGCTCCCCTCCCCAGATGTAGCTTAGACCGAAGTGTGTCTGTTTTTGTTGACAAAAATGCTTCATCCCACACAAGGCTTAATCTGTGTCTATATCTCCTTGGTGTAATGGTTTGTTCATAAACTTTTGATTATTTTACATTTACAGAAGAAATGCATCAGTTCCCACTTAGCCGGTGTTCTTACTAAGACATTCAGTCACATTTAATTAAGGACTAGTACTCAACCACTGAATGAGTCCTACAATAGTTAGTCCTACATAATACAGTAATTATGGTAGTGCTCCCAAGGAAAAAACAATTCGATGTTAAATACTGTATTTGTGCAATTATTTAGCTTTGAAGAACCAATATTGCAATGCACAGCCTGCAAGTTGACATGCTGGTTGTTTAGTTTAGAGCGATCTTGGTTCACTGCTGATTGTCTCATGGTTCTTCTCATGGTTTTTCAAATAGAAATGACTAAAACTTGGCCACACATGCATCTTCAAATGGATGGCTTGCTAAAATTTGTGGAATTCTAACTTGTAATAAATATGAAAACAGTCATAACTAGAAGACATGCCACTAATGGGGAGTTTTTAAGTTGGGCATAGAGTTTTATTTGTTATTGACACATTTTCTCTCCAAATTGTAGGCCTGCTGCTATTTTCTGTCACATAATCCTAAACTTAAACAACGCAAATGGGCCAACATCTTCTAAACCCAAGATGACCTGGATGCTGATGTGGCAGGTGAGGACTAAAATAAACAATCTATTGCTGTGACTATCTATTTATTAAGCAGTGATGAACAGGGCTCCACTTTAACCCTCAGTATCTCAAAGCCTCACCCTATCAGTAGACCATATTGTTTGTTTGCATAAGTAAAGCCCTGTTATTAGAGGTGCACCGATACCAGTTTTTCAGAACTGACATGAGTACTCAGTGGATGGCCTGATAGGGGTGTCAGTCCAAGTGCTACTCATTCATGCCATCGAGTATTTGCCTTTTTTTTTATAAATCAATTACAGGAACAGCTCCATCAATTATCTTTATTTGTTAGTTTTATCAAATTATGCTCTGACCATTGCAGAACAAGCCACAATCAAATAAGAAAATAATCATGCTAAATGATGATAATATATAAAATAGGCCATATTACATAAGTAGAGGATATAGCTTCTCATTTCAAAACACATCTTATTGATGGACTCTTAAAAACTCAGAATAAGTACAGAACAGTGTGGTAGGCGTGGTTAGGCCGAATAACACAGAATAGCATTTATCCTACATAGCCAAGGCTGCTCTTCTATACAATAGGTGCGTTGCCTATCAACTTCACAAATAGCTGCATTTCAGCATTTTCACCTGTCAGGAGGCATTTTTCCTAATGTCAGAAAAGTTTTATATTGTGTCAGAGCATGTCATTTGCTGATAGTAGTAGTATGGAGCTCGATCTGGTCCCAATACTAAAGATACTATTGGTCCATCTATACCTATTATCCAACAGTTTTAACAGCTCTTTGTTCTTTGGATTAATGCCGTTCTTAGTATGGGAGGTTTTGTATGTGTGGGTTTGTACACATACAGGATCCTCGGGGATGTGTCTGGCTGAGTACGAATGTACCTGTCAATCTGCCTTCATGTTCTTCTGCTGTGATTGACAGTTATGGCAGAGGCAGGCTACACCTTCTGGCTTGAAGGGGGCTCCTCTCAAACAGAAGTCACGGGTCATGGTGACCCCCAGTTACCCTAACTAGCCACGTAAAAGCCACCAACCAGGCTAATTTCCTATCCCAGCTACCAGATTGACTGTTCTTGCCAGTACTGTGTAGCCACAATACCCGCGCAGGCATAGCAAGCAACCACATGTAAAGATGTGTTTTTCACAGACCCACTAGCCTCTCAATTAGTCACAGGTACTGCAGGGTAATGGTGCTTAGCAATTATCCATATCCATCCGCTACACTCAGACATTGTGCTCTCTCTGTTGAAGTTGGGTTTTTGGTCACTCCACACCTCCTGGATATTTTTCTTGGGCCATGTGGTTCTTTGACAACAGCAAAAGGCATGGATTCACTATGTTCTTCACTTTGTTAATTTACAGTGATTCATGTGATTCATATCACAGGACTTAAAATAGTTATGAGCCAGTGATAAGTATCTACCAGTAATGACAATCTTGCTTCCTGATGGGTGAGGTATGTGACATTGTGTGCTTTCTGACAGTGGAAAAGTCAAAGACATATTTCACACACTGCCAAAAATTAGCCGTACAAAAATCTAGCCAAAATAACCAGTTTATTAACACATATTTAGTGACAAGCTTAAGGGTGCAAGCGCATCAACAAAAACAGGGCTGGAGGAGCAGACGTTTCAGCTCTTTCTTTCATCAGTGCTCAATGAGTCTAACAGTGGAAATGAAAGCAAGCGTTTTCAAAAGTCTTAGAGCATCTTAAGGCCTTTGTGCGCTTTGGTTGAACCATCAATAAACGTGTACGATTTAGTGGCTTGTAGAAATTCTTCAGTAGCCCTTTAAATTAGTTTGTGACACAATGAGCAAGGCGAGTGAAGAGGGGATATTTCATGAGTGACTATGAAATTTAGCCTATTGTCTTATTGGAAACGGGAAATCTGAAAGTGGCAAGGCCACAAGACCAAAAGATGATATTGCTCATGAGTCTAGTTTTATGATAGTGGGTTATCACTGAATGTTTCAAGTGGTTACCAGCATTGTACCACCATGCCGGAGGAGTGACAACGAAAGGAGACATTGTAACATTATCACCTCTTCTTCCTTGACAAGACAAGACTCAAAACAAGAACATTTCTATGCTCAAGTTCAAATTTAAACGGGGGGGGGGGGGAAGATCGGTCAGGAAGAGGCAATAATAGTAGAATCTTTCCTTGTGTGGCAACTACTGGTAACCGCTGCTAACGTCCTCTGACAGGCCACTAGGACTATAGAACCACATTTTGCCCAAAAAGTTGTGGTCAGCATTGTGTTGTTTCTCCAGCACCAGGATTCAGTGGCAGTTTGAGTATAGGTAAGCTTTTATTTTACTTGTATACCATTGGTGTGATGACACACGACCAGGTACTTACCTGGGCTATAGGGTGATAAGTCATATGTTTTCACTATTTTACCACATGCCTAGTAACATGGTGAGATGTCTTGTTCCAGAACATTCACTGTTTTAGAGGAACACTAAGCCAGTACACAAACTCATGGAAACAGCAGATTCTCAGTGGACAGTCTTTAGTGAAACTCTCATATTGTCCACTGCACAACTAGGACATCCAGTAATTCCTGCTGCATGTGGGTATTTGTTTGTATGTGTGTTTGTACAAGTATGTGCGTGTGTCTCTTTGTGCTTGTATATTTAATTGGGCAGGTCTTTGCCAGTGTGTTTAAAATTCCATGGGAATGACACACCAGTGTAAACCGGGGTAATTCAGGGACAGACTCTGGCTCATGTTCTCATGTGCTAATTTTGGTCTCCGATAAAGAAGAGGAGAGGGTATGCATATATGTGTGTGTTTAGTGTTTTTGGTGAACGACTCATTTGTCAGTGTGAAAGGTAATTAGAAATGCCTCAGCCTTGTCAAGTGGTCTTGTAGGTTGAGGGTACGCTTCTTTTTAGCTCTTAATAGTTTCTAATTTCTAAGAATCTAATGGAGATGAAAGGAAATCTGTTGTGGTGGTGTTCGGGATGCACGCTGTCCCTCCTACCACATCCAAAATTTCATCCCCTTTATAATGTTCTCGGTGCTCCAGATCAAAGGGACATCATTGTGCTTAGAGGCACAGCATGGCTTACATTGATAGTGGCTTCAATTGCTGGCGTTTGCTGTTTCTTTGAATGAGAATATTCCAAGGTTTTCTTTAAGAGCTTTTCAATATCAAAATGTTAATGACATTATTGTAGAAGTTGCTCACTCATGGCAAGTGGGTACTATTTTGATATGGCTCTCAAGAAGAGCCTCTTGACCAGTGAGGCGTGCAAGTCTCCTTTCCAATTTACCTCAATGGTCCGCAGAGTCTCTGAAGGGCCCGGCCGTTGGGATTTCCCACAATGCCTTTGGCCACAGGGAGACGTCGTCACAGCATGAGCAAGGGAAGAATGTGGCCAGAGTGTGGGAGCGACCATAGGGATGGAGGGAGGGAGTCACGGACGAGGGAGCACGGTCAAGGCAAGGGAGGAAAGAAGGGGTCTGCGTTGAGGGGAGCAAAGTTTCTGTTAGGCTTGTCATTCAATCTACAGATTTACTCCATGGTAGAAAAACATGGACTTTTGTTCTTTGAAGGAGCATTACACTTTATGCTGCTTTACAGTGTGTGTGTGTGTGTGCGTGTGTGTGTGTGTGTGTGTGTGTGCATGCGCCTTTAAGGGCAGAGAGATAATAGCACGTTGCTACCTTTTTAACAAGTCTCTTTGTACCATATAGACTAGACAAGTGAATGTGTGTTAGCAAGACACACCCACTTAGCCAGAGATGCACAGACAGAGGGCAGACAGAGGGAGATGGAAGTGTAGGGTGAAGTGTGTGAGACAGAGATCAGAGCAGGCTGGAGTGCTGAGTGCCAGTCCTGCTGCCAGGGCTGGCCGCCACACATGGCACTGTGCCCAGGCTACGCCAGCAGATGTGTCACTAGTGAGTCAGCTGTGTGTATGTGTGTGCGCGTCCAGGACAGACGCCCACCCACACACACTGTGTAGAGAGCTACTTGTGTAATAGGTTTTCTCTCCCCTCCCCCTCCCACGGCTATGTCTGTATCACACCCCTTTCACTTTCTCCTGCTTTCATTGCCACTTCCATCATCGTGATGGACGTGGAGAGGCTTCTGTCACTACAACATGATATGACAAAACGTGACATTACACACATGTCGCCTCCCAGGGGATGGAAGGGCATCGTCTGCCGAACAGAGGACAGGGTGAATCGGGGGGGTTATAGGCAGCAAGACCAGCGGAGAGACAGCTGAGATCAAGGGAAGTGTGGGAGATGTGGGGAAGACCAGTGCTGGACCTGGTAAACTCAGCTGGGCAGAAGTGGGGCGGGAGGGCTGAAGGAGAGATGTAGCCATTCTACACTGGGAGCAATAAGAGTTGGGAGAATGCGGAACAGTTTAAAAGTTCACTGTAAATATTTGACGTGGCTTGGTTTCAGGAGAAACAAGAGCCCAGTCATGGGCCCAGGTTCGTGTGAGCGCGCTTGTTCCTGCCACGGTAAATGTATGTCAAATGCCTCGTCTGTGGTGTCACAGCGCTATCTTTAGTGAGACTTCAGCATTCCAAACGCTCTGTGTGCCGTGCATGTGTGTCATTAGGGCTGTCCGCAGGGTGTGGCATGTTTGGCCACTGCGCTCAGGAAGTCTCCTCAACAGGTGAGCATGCAGGTGTGTCCTGAGTCAATCCTGACACGGTACTGTGGGGTGTCCTGAGCCAATCCTGAGACGGTACTGCGGGGTGTCCTGAGCCAATCCTGACACGGTACTGTGGGGTGTCCTGAGCCAATCCTGAGACGGTACTGTGGGGTGTCCCTCGCTGTGTCACACATCTTTGCTGGGGGGACAGCGAGAGTCTGTCTATTCATACAGTCCGTTTTGTCAAAGCTGGCAGTACAGTTAATGCTGTTTGCTCTGCCTTCAGTCAGCCCACACAGCAGCCAGGCAGGTACTGTATGTGGTAGGAACTGGTTGTGGCAAGCTAACCTGTTGTGCTCCCTGCCTCAAGAGACAGTGAGCTTTCAACTTCACTTAAGACTGCAGAATAAAGACCCAGCTGATATTATCACGTTGGCCTTTCACTGATACATTAGGATATAGTCTACCAAAAAGGAACTGATAAAGTTGGCACACAAAGTGAGGTATTGGTGTGGGGTTAATAGTTACTATTAATATAAGATTTGTATTTATTCCATTCTTGAGATTGAATGGAGTTTAATTAAATGAAGCCGTATTCTGTATAAGTGCATTTTAACTTATATGTAACAGTACGGTTTAGTGGTCAAAGGTAGCCTTTTCAGCAACAAATCTGAGGCATACTTTTTAGAGGAGATGCCTATCTATTACAACCCAACAAAGAAAATGCTTATTCGACCCTACAATTCTCTTTCATTGGGTTTTAATATATGCCAATTCAATTTGAACCGGTACATACAAGTTTTGTGCTCGCACGTTCTGTAGACTGCATGGTGCCGGCGGCGGTGCGTCTGAACATTGTCTTGCAGAAAACGCTGAGGAGAGGTGGAAAATGTTTCTGATATTGCCCTAAACAAATAGTGGGTTAAAGAATTTCTTGAGATGGAGGCCGAGCAGACAGAGGGAGTGGGGGAGCGAGAGAGTGAGAAAGGGAGAGCAATACTCTGTTGTGGCTGAGCTGCAAAATGGGATTTGCATAAATAAGGCTGAAACATCAGCAGGCCCCTTTACAGCCAACAGCAGGGCTGAGAGGAGGGAGAGGTGTCTGTGTGTGTGCGTGTGTGTGCACGAGTGCGTGCGCTTGCACGTGCATTTCAATTATTATCATTTTTTTTTTAAAGAAAGGCCTGTCTTGTGCTGCATTGGGAAATGGAGAGTTTAAGCCAGTGGAGTACGTTGGCAGCAAGGTCAGGGTTCCTCTCTTCCTGCCGATCCCACACCTCTAAAAACCCCAAAGACACTGGCTATAAGCCTCCATCTCCCTGTAAGAGTCTCTCTGGAAGGCATTTGGGTGACGTAGCTAGGAAGGGTGTACTCTCTACAGTGCGCTCAGCCAGAGTACCATGACTGTTACATAAGCATGAGATGAAATGCTCCCTTCTAGTGCCACCCGCGTTGGAAAACCCAAATCTAATTGAATTGAACTATTTTCTGCCCTCTTTTCATGTGGAAACCCATATTTATATCACAGGCAAAATACTCATTTTTAGCGCCTCATTATACTGTTTTCCCATTAACTTGCATGCACTGCAGCTCCTAGTGTGTGCTGTGATAGACAGCTCGGCTTCTTTAATGGAGGTGGAGGGAAAGGTGTGTGTGTGTGTGTGTGTGTGTGTGTGTGTGTGTGTGTGTGTGTGTGTGTGTGTGTGTGTGTGTGTGTGTGTGTGTGTGTGTGTGTGTGTGTGTGTGTGTGTGTGTGTGTGTGTGTGTGTGTGTGTGTGTGTGTGTGTGTGTGTGTGTGTGTGTGTGTGTGTGTGTGTGTGTGTGTGTGTGTGTGTGTGTGTGTGTGTGTGTGCGCGCCTTGTGACAGCCATGTCAGCAAGCTCCCTAATTAGTGTCTCGTTAGTGTGCGATTGGAGGGAGTGGGTGATTGACAGGTCTTACTGTTTTATGAGTGTGTGCATGTGCGCACATTACATGCGTTTGTGTGATTGGGGTATAGGTTTGGATGACACCCCTCGAGGGCATGCAGGCTAGTTGGGGCTAAATGAGGCAGGAAGCTCTGATACTGATCTCCTTTAGCTAACTAAAGAGATTTTGCATGGGTAGGTATCATCATGTTTGTTTGTGTAGCACCAAATTCTTGCTTCACTAATGTGTCTTGTAAAGAGTTTTTGTCCACATTCTCCATTTTATATTTATTTTTATTAAGAGTGAAAGGCCGCACACTAGGATTTCTTTGCGATTCTCTGGCAGGTCTTTTCTACTGTGACTTACCCAGGCCAGCACCTCCCCTTGATGTTGAAAATAACACACTTTGCCTTCCCTCATTTCTTCCGCTGTAGAACATCAGACTTCTGAACCAACTAGTCAACTGAGTGGGCATTATGAGTGGAAAGTTTGCACCCCTAAAATCCTTTCTATTGATTGTGTGTAATTGTTGGAATTTCCTTGTCGATGCATGCAACTAAAAAGTATTTAGACACAAATTTGAGACTGGAGCATTTAAGAATGTGTCGATGTTCATACACGTTGAATAGTTTGAATATTGGCTTTTGTCTCAATTCATTTCAGTATGCTGAACAGTAGGGCTGCAGAATGAACCACGTATAATCGTGTATTGCAGTCTTAGTTTCCATAATTAATAATTGTAGAATATAGGAACATGTAATTTCACTTCGAACATAGTTGAAAATAGTCCAGATGTAAGCTGTAACAAATGCAGTTGTTTGTCAAATCCTCAATTTCCTCTTTGTCCCCATGGAGAGGTGAACCTGTATGTGTAGTGTGCAGTAGCGACCCATGGCCACGATAGACGTAAATCCTTTAGGCCAGTGAGAGATGAGCTGCACTGCTGCTGGAGGAGTTGTTGTATTCCCAGCCACCCCCCACCCAGGGGAACTCTGGAGCCAGTTACAATGTTGGAGAGTTTTGGAGGCGCTCCTAAATATTTTCAGGATGACAATATAATCTGACTGACTGTGCTGCTCTCTCGAACAGGATTCTCATGCAATTACCAAAGGAGTGTGTGTACTCACTCTCGCGTGCACACACACACACACACACGCGCACACGCAACAAAGGTTGGTTTGGATTGCCACGCTACCTCTACTACCCCTCCCAGCCTCCCACCTCACTGTCTACAAATTGCAATCTAGTGCTGGTGTTTTCTGCCTATGCAATGTTTGGTCAGACTGTAGACGCTTTTTCCAGTTTTGTTAACTGATCTTTTTCCTCTCTCTCCTCTCTCTCAACAGTGTGCCCAGGGGCTTTGAAAGCCCCCTTGGGGAAGCTTCATAAGTTCACACCGGACAAGAAAAAAAAGACTCTTGGCCTATTGCTGTTATTTTTCACACACTCTCTCTCACTGACACACGCACACACACATACACACACACGTGCGTGCACACACACCCACACATACAAGGACGTAGAGATAATGTTGGAGGTCCAAGAGGAAAGGCCAGCGGCGGCAGGTACAGCAGCGACACATTTTACCAAGAAGGAACGAGGGAAGAAAGAGCGAGAGGAGACCAAGGACGGCCGGGGAAACCTAGGGAACATTGGGAATCCTGTTCCTGGCGCAGGCTCCAGGAACGCGCGCACCAAAGCGCCACTCACGCACACAGGCAGTCCTCACCAGCTCATCACTCCGCCCTGTTCTGTAGTCCTGGGAGCCCCATCAATGCACTCCAATAGGCTGAAGAACTCCCCGTCCACCAACACACAGAGGTGAGGCGACTCACTGTGGCGTGGTTATGGAAGGGTGACAAGGGTGGCAAGTTGTTTTGACTGTTATTCCCATATGACGTGACTGCAGCAGTGTATGTCTTTCTTTGTTTACATGCACGTACGTGTGTTTATGTGTGTACATGCATGTATTCAGTAGTGAAATGCAATCCTGACACTGTGATATAGTGCGCACGGACCCGTGCCGGTTACTCTCAGCTGCACTGTATACTGGGGGAAGTGTTGGTCAGGTGGGATACAGATCTAAGATCAGTCAATGCGCTTCTTACTGGTAGCTGCAAGGTCCTGGTGTGTGTTCCAGAGCTGTCCTGGGGTCAGGGAGTACACTGTGCTTGGAAGTTCTCCCTGCTGACTCATGGTTCTGGAGCCTCTGGAAACGGCTGTTGGGACTGCCAAAATCCTGGCCTTGCCTTCTTTGTGTGTGTGTGTGTGTGTGTGTGTGTGTGTGTGTGTGTGTGTGTGTGTGTGTGTGTGTGTGTGTGTGTGTGTGTGTGTGTGTGTGTGTGTGTGTGTGTGTGTGTGTGTGTGTGTGTGTGTGTGTGTGTGTGTGTGTGTGTGTGTGTGTGTGTGTGTGTGTGTGTGTGTGTGTGTGTGTGTGTGTGTGGCACATGTGCTAGGCTGTGGCTGTGCTTTTTGGACATGTTGGCATTTGTTATATGCTACTTGTACGTGTGTGTGACAGAGAGGGAGAGAGATTAGGGTGTGGTATGGGGAGTTCTCTGCCAGTTGGATGTGTCCTGTTTGCCTGAACTGAGCTCCTCTCATAGCTAGTAAGCAGAAGTTCTCTCTTGATGGCCCATGTCTCTGCAGTCTGTTGCTTTAGGTTTATCGGTGCATGGGGAATTCCCCAGAACCCTATCTAGTCCCAGTGACCTCATGCTCATCGGCATCTATACAAACTACTAGTTGTCAAGATGGAAGTCTGGCATTGTTTTGAGGGATGCAAAGAAAAAAAAAAAAAAAAAGGAGAGGGCGAAATGAACGTGAGTCACGTCTTCCTTTCCCTCTTCATCTCTCTCTCTACCTCTCCTCTTTGGTCGTGCAGTGGAGATAGAGAAGGGTTGATGTCATGAGGAGGTGGGGGGTCAGGCCTCAGGCTTACCAGTGGTTAGCCAGCTGCCTGAGTATGTGTGAGTATGTGTGCCCCCCCGTCCGCCCCCCCTCCTCAGTGGAGTGTCTCCAAGTCCAGACTGTGATTACTGGATATACACTAAGTCCTAGCCCCAGGCTTTTTGCCTTCTTGCCTGATATGCCCCATTGCTACACTGTTGTGTGTGTGTGTCAGAAGTGGATATAAGAACACAAATGGATGTGAGAAAATGCATTTGCATTTTGTGCTGTAATTTTTGTTGAATCTGAGGAACTTTTAGATGGATAATGCCATTTGAATATACATAGTTGTTTTTGCTCTGCTCTGATGAAGTAGAAAATGTTTTTTGTTCTTCTTTGAACACGGTGTAAATATGTTAATCATGCATGTCTTTTTTTCTCTTTCATCCTGTCCGTCAGCCCTAAACCCAAGACGGAGGTTATGGTACGCTCACCTCCCGTCATGTCCCCCTCCACTGCCACCCAGATGGACTCTAAACTGCCCAATCAGGGGAAGCCAGGCAGTGCCGGCAGCCAATCGCAGCCCTCACCCTGCGACCCCAAGACACTGGGTGCCAAAGGAGCTCAAGGCGTGGCAGGGGGCATGGGGCTGAAAAACGGCCAGGGCCTGACCTCTGGCCCCGGCGCCAAGGTCAAAGTCAAAAGGGAGAGAAGCACCTCGGTGGAGTCGTACGAACAGCCAGAGACTGGCACACCCACCAGTGAGGAGAAAGGTAGGAGGCACCACAGCCAATACTCAATATTATGACTGCAGCGATATTTGAAGTGCTGCGATGGATATTCAGATTTGGTAATTGGCAGTGTAAATTTAAATGTTTGCTGACAATACTAAAAAATAAATTTATACTAGGCAGATTGACAAAAACTTTGAACTAATGTAGCTGGGGAAAGTCTCCTGATAATTAATTTAGGAGAGTAGTTAGTAGTTTTAAACCTCCTCACCCAACAAAGTATGGAGCAGTTACATGGAGCAAGATTGTCCCGTTTGAAATGATCAGAGGCAGAATAAATACAATGCTCAATTGATTTCAGTTGATGACAGTGATTTTTTTTTTTTGTACAATCAGTGGATTGACACAACTTTTACCAGATAGGCAGTTTAATTAATTCATTAAAATGAATGCAGCATTAATTAATGGGGGCAGCAGCACCACCTTTATTATAGTGGATTGTTTGTTGTTATGTTTTATGTTCTTTTTATCTTTTGCAGCGCTTCATAACTTTGTTCAGAAAAGTGCCATTTTATTTATTCTTTTGGGTATACCACACAATCTGCTCAGAGTAGATGGTGGTTGTTCGTCTTGAAGATGATTTTGCACCTCCCTCACCGTAACTCACACATAACACCAGCCCGCTAATGGTTGTGTGTATGTGTATGTACAGACAGTAGCAGGGTGAAGAGGATGTGTGTGGCGGAGAGGAGGCAGCCCTACAGTGGAGCTGACTGGTGCTCTGGAGGAGAGAGTGACGAGGATGACAAAGGATTCTTCAGTAAGTGTGTTAATGTGTGCATCCATGCATGTGTAGCTGGCCCTCCACAGAGCTGCTGGGGTTATGACAGTTCCTCAGTAGAACTACACTACCCACTGCTCTGCTGCTCCTAAAGACATGTCCCCCCTCTGTCTCCATGTAGACTGTAACTCCAGCGATGTGAAGCCCCAGGACTCCATCTCCCATCCTACCTCCAACGCCGGACTCAGTCGCTCCTCCACACCCTCCCACAATGCACTGGGAGGTCAGGGCTCCGCGACGGAACCTGCTAGTGGCCAGAAACCAGGCTCAAAAGTTGTTTATGTCTTCACCACAGAGATGGCTAACAAGTAAGGAGGCTCGGAGTTACTGTTTGCCTCTAGATGGCTATAGGTGTGTTTTTAAGTTTGTACGATTTTGCAGTTGAAAGGTTCATCTCTACCTATTTGGCTTATTTAGAGCAGCATTTGGACAGGCTAATTAAACCATCATCTCAAAACATACACCTTTTTCTTACACAAGCAGTGCATATACACACACACATGAAATGTGATCCCACAAAGGAGCTCACACTTCGAAATTGAATGGAATTACTGACAATGACGTCAATTGCCTTAAGTATCTCTCTGTGCCCCTGTCATCGGCGGTTGTTGTTGTCTTTGATGTTTGTTTGTTGCAGCTGATGCTGTGTGTGGCACTAAGATGCTTGCTTCCCGCCCCATCTCTCCTCCCCCCAATTTTCCCAGCTATAGCCTAAATCCATTGTGTGTTTGTCTGCACAAGCATGTGTGTTTCTCAGTGGGAGCATACAGTTGGCTTAAATTAACACTCTGTTGGGAATTAGAGATCAAAGCTGTGGATGGTAAGTGGAAGGTGTGTGCGGGTGCGTGCACGTGTGTGTAAAATAGTTTGTTTAGTCTGTTGACCTTGGCATTTCCTTCATGGTCTCATCAAACACTCATTAATTTGGCTCACTGTCTCACACACACACACACACACACACACACACTGTCTGGTGACTGATATCTGACTGTCTGCCTTCTCGTCCTCAGGGCAGCTGATGCAGTTCTAACCGGCCATACAGAAAACATCATTGCCTTCCACATGAAAAACATCTCCAACAGCAAGGATAAGGCTCACCTCCTGGTAAATCCCCACCCCACACACACAGGATCTTCTTATCACACACATACTCATACACACCATATTGTGCATGAGAATCTAACAACGTATTCCTCTCTCCCCAACTTCTTCCTTTCTCTCCCTTCCTGTTAAAGAACAATGCAGCAGGGGCCCTCCGAAATGACTCCAAGCCTCCCCAGCAAACCCCGTCCCACGCCCAAGATCAGAACCACCAGCCTGGATCCAAGCCGTCCTTACCTGGCATGACCGAGCCAGCCCCATCCCAACCTTCCAACCAGGGGCCCCAGTCTGGTGGCCTTCCCCAAGAAGGATCCTCCTCGTCAGGCATGGAATCCAAAAATCTCCCTGGCAGTAGCCCCCATAACACTGCAGCGTCAGTTGACCAGGCCCCTGTCACCCAACCAGAGGCAGGCCTCAACCCTCCACAAGCAGGTGAAGGAGGGCAGGGTGGAGGCCCTGGTGGGGCAGGTCTGACACCCCAGCAGCAACAGCAACAGCAGCAGCTGGCCCAGGAGCTGTTGAACATGGAGGCCAACACAGAGGGCCTGTCCCAGGAGCAGCTGGAGCATCGTCAGCGCTCCCTCCAGACCTTGCGAGACATCCAGCGGATGCTTTTCCCTGATGATCGTGATGCCCCGCCACCTGGGCCCCCGCAATCCCACGGAGGTCCCCATGATGGAGGCCCCGATGGTGGACCCCGGAGGCCTGAGCAGGGCCCCCTCCAAGCCATGATGGCTCAGTCTCAGAGCCTTGGACCACCAGGTGGGCCTGGAGGCCCTCGACCCCAAGGGCCCCCATTTGGCCCTCCACACGGTCCCAGGGACATGCCCCCCTTCCCACAAGATGAAATGGGTCCACACATGGTTGGTCCTGGAGGCTGTGGAGAAGGTGATCAGATGACCCCAGAGCAGGTGGCATGGTTGAAGCTGCAGCAGGAGTTTTATGAAGAGAAGAAGAGGAAACAGGAAATGCAACACCGTCCACTTCCTCCTGACATGATGATGCACCCACATGGTCCACGTGGCATGATGCGAGGGCCCCCTCCTCCCTACCAAATGGGCCCAGGAGAGATGTGGGGTGGACCAGGAGGACCACCAGAGCACTACCAGGAGCGCATGGCCATGGGCCCTGGCCCCAGGGGCATGCCCCCACATATGCAGAGGATGCCTGGGTTCTCTGGTATGATGAACCCTGAAATCGAAGGACCCCCTAGGCCTGGCATGGGCTGGCCTGATGACATGCCCCCACGGATGGGAGATGCGCGAGGCTTCCCTGGAGGACCCGGGGGCATATTTGCAGGTCCAGGGGGGCGAGGTGAGCGCTTCCCAAACCCTCAGTCAGTCCAGGAGGCAATGTTCCACCAGGGGATGGGTGGAGAGAAGGGCCTCCCTCCTGGTATGATGATGGACATGCAAAGGATGATGGGGCACCAAAGAGGTGCCATGGAACCTGGTAATGGCATGGGGATGTTTCCCAGAATGCCCGGCGATGGTCCTATGAGTCCATCATCCAGGCTCCAGGGAATGGGGGGCAGGGAAATGGGGCCTGAATTTGGCATGGGGCCTGGTCCTGGGCCAGGTCCCCACATGCATCCTTCCAAACTGCGAGATCCCCCCATGAATATGAGCCCAGAGGAGATGATGAGAATGAGAGCAGGTGGAGGACCTCCAATGGAGAGCATGGGTCCACAGGGCAGGCCCATGCAGGGGCCTCCATTCCCTGAGCAGGCCCAGCCAGGAGACTTTCCTATGGGGCCTGGGCGGCCCTTCCCAGGGGGTCCTGGAGGAATGAGGGGTCCGCATGGAGAGCAAGCCTTTGGTCCAGAGCACCGATCCACTCCTACAGGGGGTAATGGCCGTCTTAACCACCTCCCCCCAGCTGCTGGCCCTTCACAGGGTCATAGGGGCCGCAAGCCAGCAGATCTGAATGTCCAGGCAGGAGGAGGCAACTCTCCCAGCGTCAACCCACTCAAATCCCCTCCTCTGAGGCAGGTGCAGTCTCCCATGATGGGTTCCCCCTCTGGTAACCTCAAGTCCCCTCAGACTCCTTCCCAGCTGGCTGGTATGCTCACTGGTCCCACAGGCCCCAGTGCCCCTCCTGCACCTCCAACTTCAGCACCAATGAAGTCCCCCCACTCCATGATGGGCTCTGCGGGTGCCTCTCCAGTTCATATGAGGTCTCCATCTCTTCCTAACCCCTCTCCAGGATGGGCCTCTTCACCAAAACCACCCATGCAGAGTCCTGGAGTTCCACCTCAGGGCGGCAAGCCCCCCCTCAGTATCACTTCACCAAACATGATGGGGAACATGGAGCAAGGTATAACAGTTTTTCTGCTTTTCTTTTCTTCCTCTTTCTGTGTTCCCCAGCCCCTCTGTGTTTGCTTTGTCAACATTTAATTTCTTTAAAGTCTTTATTTTCAGTGCATCTTTATTTTCCCTTAAAATCCATTTAGTTAATGTACTGTACCTCTGGTGTCCAGTCAGGACAAGTGATGTTTGGGTTACTAACTTTCTGAATGGGCTGTTATGGCATAATCAGTTATGTAATCACTGAGTCAAACAATATTGCCTATAATATTTCCAATCACGGACTATAACCCAACTTGACCCTGCATCAGTCCTGTCAAATTATAAGCGATCAATTTATGTTATTGAAATTAAAAATGATAAAGCTGGCCGCCATATCAATGAAATGCATTAGAAGTTAACACACATGTAAAGGAGAGTGGGATATGGGTTATGGTCCAGTGACACCCCCTTGTGGCGATGCAACTTAAATCATACTGAAGATAATAGTGGTATAAGTGGTAGTAGTGTATGCTGCGGTAAATTATATCATTCAGTATTGTGTGTGCGTCAAAATGTAATATCTTGACAGACAAAAACATGACAAAAATTGATTGACATACGGTTGGCCTGAGTTTTTGTCATTGTTCATTTCTCTCTATATCACCTCCTCTTCCAGGTGGTAACGGTCCTCCCTCAGCCCCTCCATCGTCAGGGGCTCCGTCTGGCTCAATGTCCCACCCAGGCAACGTCCCGCCCGGCAGCTCCTACACAATGCCCCCCGAGCCCACGCTATCCCAGAACCCTCTCTCCATCATGATGTCACGCATGTCCAAGTTTGCCATGCCCAGCTCCACCCCACTCTACCATGATGCCATAAAGACTGTGGCCAGTTCTGATGATGATTCGCCCCCAGCGCGCTCCCCCAACCTGCCTTCAATGAACAACAATGGTAAGACAGCTGAAATCTTGGTTTACAGTATTAGTATTACAGTATGGTTTATCTCCACCCGCCCTGGGGCATATTTATACTATTCTTCCTTGATCTGCTTGCAGATGATTTTTGAAGTGTGAAACTTTGCTTGTAGTTAATATGAATCACCTTTTCCTCTTTGTTATGCCACCTGCAGGTATGGGAATGAACCACCACCAAGGCAATCCACGTATGATGGGACCTGGTAACTCTGGTCCCATGCCTGCCCTCAGTCCTCTGGGTATGACTCCGATGGGATCCCAGCCCCTCTCCCACGGCATGCCCCCTCAGATGCCCTCTCCCAACGCCCCTAACATGGGTCCAGGCATGATGCCCCATGGCATGATGATACCGCCGAACCCTCAAGACCCTGGTATGGCAAACCCTCAGATGATGCCCCAGGGACGCATGGGCTACCCCCACAGAGGCCAGGGATATCCCCTGACCCAGTCTCCCTCCCAGCAAGGCCCCTTCTCTCCCCACAATGGTCCCGGTCCCCAGGGTTTCCCTGGCCATCCGATGGGCTTCCAGGGAGAGGGAGGACCCATGGGAGGCCGGATGGGGAACATGCCCCACGGAGGAGGGGGTGATGGGGGCATGTGCAAGCCCAATACTCCTGGAGGGCCGGAGTTCAACATGCAGGGTGGGTTCAGTGATGCAGACCTTCATGAGGTGATGCGGCCTGGAGCGTCGGGTATTCCCGAGTTTGATCTGTCCAGGATAATCCCATCAGAGAAGCCCAGCCAGACTCTGTCCTACTTCCCCCGAGGCGGAGGAGACAACCCCGGGGGCAAACCGCCACACCCCTCCGGCTTCCCCATGCAGGGCATGATGGGTGAGGGGCCACCCAGGATGGGAATGCCTATGCAGGGGATGGGGGGGATGCCAGGGGGGCCTGGCGGGGGAATGGGCCCCCAAGACATGCCCATGGGAAACCCTGGACACAACTCGATGCGGCCACCAGGATTCATGGGCCAAGGTATGATTGGGCCGCAGCACCGGATGATGACCCCTGGGGGGCCGGGAGGGATGATGCAGGGGAGACAAATGGCCCACCCTGGCCCCGGAGGCTCGCCGAACATGATGATGTCACTGCAGGGCATGGGTGGCCCCCCGCAGCAGACAATGATGATGGGGGGTCAGATGAGGCCACGTGGCATGGACATGGACATGGGGTTCAGTCCGGGCCCTGGAATGTTCTAATCCAACACAAACCTTGTATCTAGAATGTTCTCAGACAATACACAAGGATGGAGTAAGGATCCTGGGACATGGAGGGTGTGTGGAAAAATTAAATGGACTCATACAAAGGACGTACAACATGAGAGACAGGATGTACCCAGAAATGAACGGTGTGGAGCAAACCAGTGACCCAGTAATGTCCTGTGGGAACTATTCCAATGGAGACTCGGACAGGCCCAGAGTGGAGTACTTTTGCCACAAGAACATTTCATTTTGACTTATGAACTTCAGAATGTATGGGATTGTTGTGCATCGATTTCGCAGAAACTGTTCTTGTGTTTTTTGATTATGTGACTATAAAGACGACTTCAACATCAAAGAGGAATCAACCTAACTAAAAGTCAGCGTGGAGATGCTACAGTATATGTCTACTTTTTCAAATTTAAAAAAAACAACAAATTTGTTGAACGGAACAAGAGAAAGGAATAAAAAGACAATTTGTGCTTTGTGAAGACTTTAGTGGAACTCCATCTTGTCTCTCGCTCCATTGTTTTGACTGTTTCTGTACAGTATATACGTGTGTGTGTGTGCGCGTGACAGACTGTATGTTTGTGTGGTACGTATGTATGTATGTGTCCGTATGTATAGGCATTCTATCAGTGACCTCTCAGCTCCTCCTACCCAACCTTTCACTGGGGGAGGAATGCCCCTAAAAATACTGTACTGTTTACCATTGGTGGGCTATTCGAATTTTAGTCTATTTTAATTTCCTTTGTAACTCCAGTGTATAACAAACCAAACTATGACCTCATTAAGATAATAGTATTATTAAAAAAGCACAAACATGGACCGTCTGCAGAAAGTGTCTTCTTTCTCCATTTTTACCTTTGAGAACAACACTAAAGTGTGATGATCCTGGAAGCTTTACAGCACTGTGATACTCTTCAATTCATTTTAGATTGTTGATGTTTGACTTCGTGCTCCAAAGCTCTCAGGACTCAACTTTTATCAGCGTCAATAATGCCGCTAATACCCAGATATGTGCTATGTGTGTTCTTCTGCTTCTTGCTCCTGTTTTTGTTTTGAGTCTCCCATTGACTCTGGGTAATTATCATTCCCACAGCAATAATCCCCCCAAAGGTGGTCAGCAGAATGCGACAGGAGTGGCTGAATGCCACAGCAGGTATGCCAGGTATTATAGATCTAGAGCTAGTTAGATCTGGTTAACAATAGTAAGGCAGGTGTGGTGTCCAGAGCGAGACACGTGGAAATGTTAACACTTACTGCTTACCATCCAGTTGACTTCCTCTTTTCTCTGTTGTATAAGCTTGTCATGTGTTTCTTCATTGGCTTTGGTGCAGAATAGCCTACCAGGGCTGTGGCGATGGACTACAAATAAAAGATATTGTTTTGGTATATACATGTTGTCCATGGTGTATGTGTGTGTCTCTTTGCTATTCATGTCTGGTCTGTTATGTGGTCCAGGTGGTGTCTTTGTTGTGCTGCATGTCAAACCAGCTTATCAACATTCAGCTAGAACTACGAGAGCAACTCGGAATCGAGACGTAGCTTTGCCGAGTTCACATTTTATTAGGAGCTACTTAGTGAGAGCTATTTCCGGAGGACACCACACTTCCAAAATAGTTGCAAGTACGCTGTGGACTTGAACATGAAGACTCCTGATCCAATGTGCTTTTCTATCCTGTGTGAAGTTTCACTTGTTGGTAGAAATAGACAAGTTGATTAAATCTTTATTTCTCACCAATCCCAAAGCAAGCTTAATCATATATGGAAATCCAAGGGAAAGTCCCCATGATGAGGTATAGCGTGTGTGTGTGTGGTATTGTGTAACATCATCACTCAGGTCTGTATAGTAGGCCCTATATTCATGCATATACACACTCACACTTGACCTGTTTCACTCTCAAACCACACTAGGAGGATAATTCCCTTTCAGCAGGTTCTATAAATGGCTGGGAAAATACATTCACCCACACACACTGTATTTACTTTTATATTACACATTCAGTGCCCTCAGTTTATGAACACTGTACAGTACATAAGTGCTTATTATTCCCTTGAACAAAATGATTAGATATGAAACATTTGGTTGCGATCACAACCAAATTGGCAGAATAAATGCATCAGCAATTTGATACAGGCATTAATGGTGCCACTTTGTAACATTTGTCAGTGACCAGCAATCTCAGTAGAAGTGGAATTACAACATTTATGATGTCCACATTTTAGTAGATACTTGAATTTGCAGTAATGCTGTGAACTACATCATTAAGCCTTTTGTGCCCCAATTTAGTGCATAGACGCTGGCTATCAGGCATATATAAAAGAAAAGCATTGCTGCACATACACATTGGTTTATATATACCATTAGCAGTAAATAAGTTAATTTGGTCAACCAATGACACACTGAACGCCTAGATGAAACGGGTTGATGCCAACTTCATCTTAAACTAACAGGATGCAGAAGCGCCAAAGATGGGCTGTACTCCAGGACTTTGCGCGCCCAAGAAAAGTGCCCCCTGTGCGTTCTGTCACTGAGGTATGATGACTGTTGTTTGCTGGCTGGAGTGAAAGCAGTGGATGTAAACAAACATGGCGTCTGGTGACTGTCAAGAGTGCGTGCCATGAGTAGTGCTGTGCTCACACAGCAAGGGTCATGTAGGGCTCAGGGTTGTGTGCTGTTACAAAGTGACTGGTAGAGTTCAGAAGTCAGGGAGTATGTTGCGAGGGCCTTTTTGAACTCCTGCAGGGGGCAGTAGACTCCACTACAACCTGGTATAAGTTGGTCCTACAGAGACAGACAGACAGGCAACATACAGAAGCTTTAATGCAACAATCTCCTCATATAAATGCAGCATAAAAGCATTTTTGGTGTGCGTCCTCACCCCTACCTGGCCTATGTAGGACACTTTGACGAAAGCCTCTTTGGTCTGCTGATGTTGGTGCAGCTCCAGAGTGATATCAGCGGCATATGGTGGCCACCTCATGTCAAAAATCCCCAGAGCCATCAGACAGGGCATCAAAGTGGTGTCGTGTGCAGAGTACAGGAACAGCTTCCTGAGTGAGAAATCATTTCAATAACCCTTCAATCCATTTTAAAAAACGGCACACAATACGGATTACGTAAGAAATGGGTGTGCGTATTCTCGGACAAAGGTGTATCCTCAGGGGTCTGACCTATTTGGCTCTGATGAGGTGCCCTGTAGTTTCTCCTCAATGTTGACCACCAAGGTGTGCAGAAGGGGTCCCACACATAGCTGCAAGTTCTCCCTGACACAGAATAGACAAAAAGAGACTTAAAGCCGGTTTGTACAGGTGAATACAACACAGTTAGGTGAATACTTGTTACTGCCATCTAGAGCCGGCGTGGCTAAAAGGGAAAATCGGATTCCTGGCGGGCTGCTGGTTGTTTGGGCCGGTGATGGGTTGAGAAACCTGTGTGTGACTTGATCATCGTGTATGTTGCCTGCCAAAAACAGATGTAAACAAGATGGAGAATAAAAAGAGAAATGGGGGAGCTGAAAAAGCACTCTAAGGATTTAGGCAGCGTTTGATTACTACGAAGGTGGTTTGAGACCATGATGGACTCACATCATGGAACTATGAGGAAGAATTTTGGGGAAAATTATCTTCTCATGGAACATATATGATAAATCCACAATACGTTGTATCAAACGGTTCAAATTATTGCTCTGAATATTATTTATTGCCTCTTGGTAGTTTTGTGGACCTTTGGAGTGGGTTCAGTCCAATTCAGCAGGAAACAGTATATAGTAAATGTGCTGCATTATATTAGCCTTATGTACAGTTATTGCTCACAAATAAAAATGTCAGTGTTAATGACCAAAAGGCTACTCCACAAGTACCCTGGGTACTTTAAATCCCAAAATATACATTTCTTTTTATAGTTGAGGGATAACAAAATTAGAACCAATCTTCTAGATAATAAAAGGAGGTTTGAGTTACAACAGCATTTTCACAGAGGAATTACAGTATTACCAAGTATTTTGATACCAAATGAAGCATATTGGTCAAACATCAGTGCTTGTAAATATCAGACCCAAACCCCAAAATAGCCTAATTCTTCTCAGAAATGTGGAGTCTGGAGGCATAGTGGTCCAAATGCCAGAAGCAAAGAGGTCTATCAGTATGATCCTATCAGCAGAGAATTACATGGGCGGCTCTGGGGATGCAGGGTATTTCATGGTATGTGTGTCTAAAGGTGGTTAACGTTTAATAATGTTTGCCCTCTTTGTCGACCTGAGCCGATGATAAGGTCGCGTGAGCCGGTGGAAGTGGGCTGGTCTGAGACATGAAACTCCTGGGCTCAAAACGAGTCCCACTCCGGCCCTGGCAGTGGATTATCACCCCCTCCTCCCCCTGCCTTTCGAGAGCTAACCTCTTGCTGGGTTCGTAGATATGGCAGATCATGTCCACTGCTCTCTGCTCCACCGTATTCTTCCAAGTGTCCAGCACCGGAGGGCAAGGCAGACCGTGTGTCTGTTGATTTGCAGAAACACGACACACAGTCAGAAATACAGCTACTGAATACGTTACTTCTGCCTAATAAAAGCCACATGTATCACGATGCTGCTGCGCCACCTCTCTAGCGACCATGTCGTCCCTGATGAGGATGAAGTCGACACGCTGGTGAGCGGCGATGCCGAGCGCATTCTGGATGCTGCGCAGGTCTGACGCAATGTCCGGTAGAGTGGATGACTCTGCCCAGCGATGGCTGCACAGAAAACACACACAGAGAACATGAGATGCACGATGACAACCTGTCAGAGGCATCTCAACTCTCCTTAGCACAACACTTTTTTCTTTTCTCCAAGCTTCCAATTTTAGGTAGTGAGTGGCATGGGGTGTTCTGGGCTCTGTGACTCTGTGCCTGGTAGGAACATATATTCTACTCACCTGCCAACGATTTTGAGCAGCTTGCATCCATGGTAGTTAGGATACAGGATTTCAGCTTCTGCCTCCGTTGTTACTATAGGCACAACCTCTTCAGGTGGATGTGGACCAGAAAGAACATTACAAATACAGACAGCAGCAAGCATGAGATTCACAATTAAATAAGTAACATCATGCACATATGGACTCCTAGCCTACCTTTCTGTTTTTGCTGGAACAGCCCTGCTATTAGGCATTTGGCAGATTCAATGGTCCTCACAATGTTAGTGGAGCGCACACTAGGAGAAAAAAAAAAAAAAATAGGTCATGGAAGGCAGCCAACTTGAAAATAGTAGAGCACATTTAGGCTGATATCCTTTGTACTGGACTCACAAACCCAATGTATCACAGAGATACAAGGTAGGAAAAGTCTTTGTACTCCTGCTAATCGTCACGACGTGAGGCTCACTCACTAGACCTCCGCTGGACTGAAGGTGGGGTTGAGGAAGGCACTTTCCTCGATGTATCTCTTCCTCAGCCTCTGTCCCAGCTCATACAGCTGCTGCATGCCCACGGTGGTCAGCTGGCCAGGGAATGTGCCACCCTGCCAGGTACGACAAACAGGATCAAGTTATAGTCACAAATGTCATCTAACTGTCACACACTTGCAGAGTCACTGATCTCATGGAGGGATCCTAAGAGACTGTGGCACAAGGATGGCAGGAGTCCATATTGTGGGATTTAGCTTTCTGAGCTAAACTCATTACAGTAAACCTTTATTGAAACAGGTAACTCGGCACAGGAAACTAACATTTACACCCACTGCCCATGGTGGCTGGCACATTCTCTAACGGTGGCTCCCAAGCAGTCATGACACAATGTAGTGTGCAGCACACTTTCACAAACTTTACACACTTAATTCTGTTAATTTTATCTGATCCAAACTCCAATCATGTTTAGACAAGGCAGCCTATTGAAGCTGCCAGCTCCTCTTTCATCCCTGTGGTTCCTACCTGCTACATGCTGTTGTATCGGTTGGGCTGCTTACTCACTGCACCACCCCAGACTCCTCCTGGTAATCATATATTTGCAATGGCTGTCTGTTGAATTTTCTGTATATTCCACTGAATCTTCACCTGCTGCTTGGATTCATACAGGACCCTAGAGAGCAGAACCTGTACTGCCAAATACAACTGGATCACAGTTTGTGCAATAAATGTCTCTAAACTCTTGACAAGAGTGTTTCTGACTGAAACACATTTCTACTCAAACCTGTTTGCATATCTATCATTCTCTTAACTTTTCCAGGTCTTAACAACACATTTCCAGGTTTTCCATGACTGTAGGAACCCTAGCTGGTGTAAATTTCCACCATGAACCAACTCCAGTAGCCTTCCTTTGATGCCTTATTCTGTCCTTCTTATGAAAGCTGATTACATACAACAACACACCACACACCTACTCACGGTCAGTATGTTGCTCCGATAGCTGTCCTCGACAGGTGATGGTGGTCTGGGGCCTCCATGCAGATCCGTCACCACATAGTTGATCTGGGTGTGCGCTGGAGGCTCTAAGAGGGTTGCTACCCACTGGGCCTTTAATGAAACACGACAGAGAGAAATAACTGCAGATTTTTTGTTTGCAGACATGTGGCGACATCTTATTTTTTTGGAAGCAGCATGAGAGTTTACCTCCATCACATCAGGTATGGACTTCAGTGGTGTTCGAGCCCCGTGTCGGAACAGAACCTGGACCAGTTTGAGCTCGTAGGGAGAGCTGGGATCCGTGTTGATCGAGGTGCAACTGGAAGCCATCTGATCTGGTTCGGTGTTCTTCTGTGACCAGAGCATTGAACCAAAAGCCATGGACACCGATACTGAACCTAACACACCCGCCTTGGTCCAAAGATTCCTCATGGCTGTGCTGCAAACAACACAGACAAGTTGTTCTGTACCTGCAATTTAAAGTCAGTCTGAACTGGCCCAATCTACAGACTGATGATAATAATAGAACGAATAAATGTTGTGTGCTGTGTGTTGTGTGCCCTTAAGCAAAGCATTAGCCTCCAGTCTCGCAGCCCACCAGCTCCAGCACCTGCCCATTATGTAGTATGTGTTGTATTAAGTGGTAAAATCAACTGTTTACTGGCAAGTCCTATTATTATTATTATTATTATTATTATTATTACTGCGACACAATTAAAACCGTAGATGACCGGCACCAGATAGAGGAGCAGGGAAACACTGATCGTAGGTGACAGTATCTAGACAAGCTAACATCAAGTGTAAGTTACAGTATGTGTGAATGATGCCAGCTTTTTGACCATGAACAGCGTAGGCGACAACCGCTCTTGTACCTTACACAAGACAAACAAGTTACCTAAGTTAACGTTACCTCATTTCGTTGGAATTGAGCTCACATGTTTGAGAAAATCGCTACCCAAGCAAATGGCTATTCAAACAGTGAATAACGCTGGTTAGTTTTAGCTTTAACTGTTTAATAAAGTTTGTGCCATCTACTAACGTCAATGCTCGTTAGCAAAGAAGTAAGCTAACGCTAGCCAGTATGCAGCTAACTCCTGCCAGCCTGTATTCAAGATCATATGAAATTTAACGTGTATTATTCCAAAATCGGCCTCACTGTCATTAGCCAACGTAATGATAACCAATACGTGTCCTGTCACGAATGTACTTACTTTCTTAGATCTGGACTGAATTGTGGCCGGCTACGTTATAAAAACTCTTATTTAATTATTGATAAAAATCACTTGTCATTCGCATAAACTCTTGACGCCGGTGTATGCCAAAGGGCATGTCGGGAACTGTAGTGCTTTGGATGCAACTCTGCAAAAAGAGCGAAGGTGCTTACCACGAATATAAAACTACATTTCCCAAAACGACATCTTACACGTGCCTGGCTTCTTCTTTTTCTAGAAAATTAGCAGAAGACTACGCATCTCAACCGGTTGCTGCCCTCCACAGGACATAGATGTACCTACACTTCACAGCCCGAACATAACTCAAATAATAGGGATCATACATTATGATAGTAATACTCACCGTCCATCTTGAATGCAAATTCTTCTAATCCTGCATTTGTATACCCAATTTAAACCATCCATTCAAACAAATCTTTTGCACACTTATTGTCCAAACTTGGGGCTTGAGCCAATGGAAATCACTGCCACAATATTTCTTAAGCATTCATACCTGATACATTTTTAAATAATTAATTAGAACAATCAATCACAATTACCTCTAAAAGATCATAAAATATTACCGCGAATGATTTATAGAGAAAGGAGAAATATATTTGGGAGCAAACACTCACACAGAATCATCCTCTTGCCTACTGCTTCACTCACAGACAATACGTTGATTATCAAATTAGTCTGATTTTGCAATTAGTGAATTGGAGTGCACAGTTAATCACTAAACAAATATTTGCATATATGGTAGCTTTCCACTGCATTTCAGCTTGTGGCAGCTACAGATGGAGTCTAGGGCCCAGCTTTCTGGCAAAGACGGTGAGCCACAGTCTTTGTTTGTGGAAAAGCATTACCAATCTGTCTCTTCCAGGGCCTTTCTGGTGACCACAGTCTGTGGGAGCTGAGATACATTTAATGTCAGATTAATATCATTGTGAGGCTAACACCCATAGCAAAGCTATCACCCATTGATTCTGTTACCATGTTTATTCTTGCGGGCTTAATCTCTCTTCATCCATGTTCCTTTCGCCCCTGGGTCACCAAAATGGTCTTGATGGGGGGGGTGACTTGTGACTTAGCCTTCTGTGATGATATGTTGTTAAATCAATGCATAGCTGCTAAAACTATCTTTTCCCGTTGACTCTCTCTTCCTCTTGATTTCAGTTCTAACAGTCACCATCATTTCCAGTTGGTTTAAATAGGGCAGATGGTCTACATGTAAACAAATCAGTTCCAGGTATCCAGCATGTCTATGTCTGCTTATAATATACTGTATACCATACACAAATCTTTATGAATTGAAGCAGAAAACAGAAAATGTGCTAGAGAGACATGCTGGTTCTGCCTTCAAATGATGCCCTGATGTGGAAGATTGTCAACTGATTCAAAGTTTCCAGAATTAATCACAGGTCTTGAGACAGACTGACCAGAACAGGTTGTGTAGATGATCATTTATTGATTTGTGATGATATTTATGGCATGAGGTGCAGCACACTGCACAGTGAACCAAAACTGCAGTGGATGAAGGCTTTGCAAAAACTTCTATTTTTAAAATGGATGTTTGCTGCTAGCATTACAACTAAAACCCCTGGTCGCAAAAGATGGATTTTCAGGAGGTTATATCCAATATGACATACACATTTACGACAAGGAAATTGAAATGAAATAAAATGCATAAAAAACATCAATTCAAATGTTAAACCATTTTAGAATGATAATATATGACAAATTCACTAGTTACACAATGGCTCCAGGAGAGAAACTGAAAAGCAAATGCAATTCTGCCACCTAGTGGCCGAAACACCTCATAACAGCATCCTCGTAGGACCATCATCTTTTCTTTTCAAAGGGATAATACTCTGCCATGATTCCTGCACACGAACACTCCCGTAAAATAAATGATTACTGAAGACAATTTGACTCACACTAGTTTGGATTGTGAATTGTTTCACTTTCAGGGTGTTACTCGAGAGTTCTTCTACCCCCAAGTTATAGTGCAATGAAGTTAGTAAGTCAGCAGATTCATGCTAACTTTAAATGTACAGTCTTTGCCATGGCTTTTGAAAAGATGTTTTGGAGCACACCACTCCTTAAGGCACTTTCCCCAGATTGATATGGCTCATTGCACACACTCTGCACATGTACATCCAGATTATGGTACGGCAAGCTTCACAGTTTATTGCATATTGTCACTTCCCTGTTTTCTTCTCACGTATCACTTAACTGGACTGCTTTATCAAAAACATACATTGTGCAATTTTCAGGTATCACAGTTTTTACCCTGTTCTGATTTTGAAATTATTTTTCTTTTGCAATTCACATCTGTTTTTCAAGCTTAGGGACAGCTTTGCTCACAAACAGTATGTGGTCACAGAGTTCAGACACACACGTCAAGTTTGTGGGATCCACTCACACACCTCAGTGTCATTGTTTTAATCTATCCTCTAGTCAACGGTCGCTGAAATAACACTCACACCTTTAGCTCTCGTGTTTTCTCCTCTCACACACTGCCCAAACTGATCTTTCCCTGTCTTCTCTGAAGGTCTGAAGGTCCAGCCCTCCCTCCTCTCTCCCCCTCTCAGCCACTCTCTTTAGTGGTGCATCTACACTGCCAGGTCGTCTGGGCGAACACGGCTGCTGGTTCCGCTGGTCTTGCTCAGGCGCCGCTTGTCCTTCAGGTAGCCGGAGTGCAGCAAAGCTGGCGGGGAGCAGCCGTTGGGCAGCTGCGTCGGCGCCTGGTCATAGCTCATCCTCAGGAAGTCTGCCTCGTCCTCCATGTTGTCGTGGCTGTGGTGGCGCTCAGTGGCCAAGTTGACCGAGTTCTGCTGCAGCGCCATCCTGTTGCTGAAGGGATGAGAGGCTATGGAGGTCAAAGAGGTCATGGGGTTCATGGAGCCCGGAACTGCCAGGCACTGGCTGAAGTCGGGAGGTGGCGTGCAGGAGGCGGAGGGCCGCGGTGGGCTGTTGGGCTCCAGGGCCACAGAAACAGCCACGGCTCTCTGGCTGTTCTTCTGCAGGGCCTTTTTGCGTATGGACTTCCTTACCCTCCTCCAGCCCAGGTGGTAGAGCTCCACCACGGAGAGCAGCAGCGACACGCCGGCCACCACCAGCATGAAGACGATGAAGACGTTCTTCTCCGTGGGCCGGGACATGTAGCAGTTGACGGGGTTGGGGCAGGGCCAGGCATTGCAGAGGTACAGCGCCCTGAGGAACACCCCGTAGATCATGTACTGCACCACGACGAACGTCACCTCCATCACCGTGCGGATCACAATGCTCAGGATGTAAGTCTGCAACAGCGCCCCCTTCAGGTGAATGCGGCCAGTCGCGTCGGACACCGGCTCCCTCCCGCTCTCCTTCTGCTGGAGGTACTCCTTCTCCCCCTCCAGGTCCTCCCCGGCCTCCCTTCTCTCCTCCCTCTCCTCCTGCTCCCTCCTCCTAAGCTTCTCCTCCATGCGCACCGTGTGCATGGCGTGGCCCATGTAGATGAGGGAGGGTGTGGAGACAAAGACGATCTGCAGGACCCAGTAGCGGATGTGTGCGATGGGGAAGGCGCGGTCGTAACAGACGTTGGTGCAACCGGGCTGCTGGGTGTCACACATGAAGTCGCTCTGCTCGTCCCCCCAGGAGGACTCGGCCGCCGTGCCCAGCACCAGGATGCGGAAGATGAAGAGGACGGTGAGCCAGACCTTCCCCACCGAGGTGGAGTGCTCCTGGACCTCCTCTAGGAAATTCCCCAGGAGACTCCAGTCCCCCATCACTGCTCACCTGAGACACAAGGGCCAGAGAGGGAGGGAGGGAGAGAGAGAGAGCGAGAGAGAGAGAGAGAGAGGGAGTAGTAGAGGACAGGTGAGGTCATTGAGATGGATGGATGGAGGATGGAAAGAGAGGGAGAGGAGCAGAAGGCAAAAGAGATGGAGAGTTATGACAGACAGCTGTAGGTCCTCCATTGTCCTAGTGATGAAGTGACCTGTGTGTGTGTGTGTGTGTGTGTGTGTATAAATAGCCTCTCTGCCTGTGAATTGCTTGAGGACTGGACACCGCCGCATGAGAACAGCCATTTTCCCACGAGAGAGAGAAGAGAGAGAGAGAGACAGATGAGGAGCGAGGCAGAAGAAGAGAGAGCTCCGGAGTCACGTCAATGTAAATAACGAGCTTGTTTCAAGAAAAACGACACGACGCGATGTTGTGTGTGTGTGTGTGTTTACATTCCCGACATCCCATTCTGACGGGTATAACGGGCCACGGGGCGGGTCACGGCTAGGAGACGCTGTCCCCCCCCCCCCTCCCCCGATGCGATGCTGTGACCTAGCCTGGGCTTCCATCTGGCCTACGGCGCCAAGCGGCAGTCCGCACTCACAACCATCTGAGCTGCACATTCCTGCTGCCACGGAGCCCTCCTACACCCTGCGATTTGGATCTAGATGACTGTCAATCTGATTTCTGTGTCTATCTGTGTGTGTGTGTGTGTGTGTGTGTGGTAGTGAGAGTCTGGGTGAGGCCCAAACATGGCAGTGACAGGCTGGCGTGTTTCAGCGAAGAATGACCCTATAAGGCAGTTCACCAGACGGCTTTATGGGTGCCGTGAATGACCCCCATCATCGAGGGGTTAAGCAAACCCATCAAACTCCAACGAGGGGCGCTTTGAGGCTCGGACCTCCTCCGTCTATACGTGTACGCCAGCTCCCAGCTTTTTGCCGTGCAATTAGTGACCCAAGACAGACTGACCCAGGAACAGCCTGACAGGTTTTTCCAATACGTCACACGTTTGAAGTTACTGCCCTACTTGGCAGGGTTGCAGAAAACATATACGTTCCTCAGAGCTGCGGCTTAAACTTGGAATACTTGGGTCAGACGTGACCATCAGTTCATTTGATTTAACAAGAAAAGAAAAGGGATGCACAAACACAGATAAAACAGTCGGATAATATCTTCTCTTACTACTCCTCATCTCATCCTCAGAGTGTAATCCATGAGTGGTTAGTTCCATTTCCACATAGAAATACATGTAGTCTGCTGTTGGGCTGGAATGACTGGTTGAGGATGACACTGGTTGTCTGTCCTCCCTCACCCTCACTGCCATTCTCTCTCTCTCTCTCTCTCTCTCTCTCTCTCTCTCTCTCTCTTTGTGTTATATTCATGGCAATATGATGGAAAGTCAGAGGGACCTGAGGCGTTGTGTGAGAACATGGGAGAGAGGAAGCGTTGGTGGAACGACACTTGTTTTCCCGTGCGCAGCTAGACCATTTAGATCACTACACCCGTTAGTGCCGGGAGCCACCAGCTCACGGACCGGGCTCACAGCCTTCCTCGGACAGCGCTATGATCTTTACTGGCAGTAAACCACCGAAAAGGCCGAGGGCCGGGGCTAGAGGAAGGGAGGAAGGGAGTCCAGCCACCACAATAGCAGGAGGTCCACGTTAGAACAGCCGCGTTCTTATCAGCTAGGACTGACAACAGGCTTTCCTCACCTGTTTACAGGAGAGCGGTCTGTCCAGCCGTTACCCACAATACCCTGCTACCCATTTCAGGAGAGTAGCGGTCAAATGGTGGATAATTCATTTAGGAACAAAACTCTTCATTTGGTTGATGAAACGGTCGTACGGTCAAGAGAGGTGAGGGTTCACAGACCTGCCTGTCAGTCTTGGTACACACACACACACACACACACACACACACACACACACACACACACACACACACACACACACACACACACACACACACACACACAGCGGTGGGAACGGAATCTGTCCTAGTTTGCGAAAGGTAGACATTGGTCAGGGAAAGCTGGCCGTCTCAGTCTCGGTCTCCTTCCCTCAACTTCCTCTTCCTGTTTCGGAGGAAGCAATCTCAAACAATATGATTTCCGAAGGACAAGGTATTACAAGGAAGTGTGTCTTTCAAGAGGAGCAGAGAGAGAGAGAGAGAGAGAGAGAGAGAGAGAGAGAGAGAGAGAGAGCGAGAGAGAGCGAGAGAGAGGTTCTAGCTCTACCTTGTGCCTTGGTTGTTTGTTATACCTGTGCGCTTTTTTGGCTTCCTGAGAGCTGGGCAATAACCAGGGATTTACTGTGATACCTTGTACCCCTTGTACCCGTCACTGAGCTCTGCTGTTTGCCTGTACACCGTCATGGCTGTCATATTTGTTTATAATATCTGTGGCAGAGTAATGGACAATCTGGTTATGAGGTATTCAGAACAGCGGACTGCGCAAACAGACGATTGCACACCACTGAGTTATTTCCCATTGACGTTGATCAAAGTACAAGGGATCATCTCTCTCTCTCTCTCTCTCTCTCTCTCTCTCTCTCACTGTGTGTGTGTGTTTGTGCCACACAGAGGAAGCATGGCGGTCGGTAAAGAGAGCCCCTTCACAACAAGGTGCTGCAGAGTGATCATGACAAACTAGGAGAGAGGCCACAGACAGAGGTGAAGTGAGGGGAAGTGAGGGGAGGAGGCAGTGGCTCGTAAACCGCCTCACTGTGTGGCGCTGACTGCCGTCCTGCTGCAGGGCGGAGGATGGCTAACAAGACCACAGGAATGAGCGCTGCGTGATCTCTCCACCCAGCAACACAACAAGCGTAAATACTATGTGACGCCGCGCTGTACTGCTGTACTGCTGTACTGCTGTACTGCGCTCTCTCCCCCCCCACCCCACCGACCTCCCTCAACGTTGCCTTAGAGGGCAGTGGATCAAGAACCAGTGCCTCTCCATTCATGGGACTGGGGCCTCAAGTCGCTCCGAACGCATGGTCCGAATATTTCCAGTAGCATCAAGAGATTCGTCATTGCTTCAGGCTGGCACACTTTCAGATTTCAGATGTATGAGTCGTGAAATCATTAACCTTTTATATGAAATCACTTTTTATGTCTCTCTACCCTTTACATTTCTGTTTCATGTTATGTGTTAACGTTTTACACTGTTAAAGTTGTCATTTTATATCTTTATGTCTCCTGCCTGCAAAACAAATGTACTAATAAAAGAAACCTTGATCCTTGAAGTGAAGCGATCCTTTTAAAACATCGATGATGATTCAGTCTCTATTTTGCTTTGAGGCTGAATCCTCTTTCCCTTCACACCGTTATCTCTGGCTACTAGTCGGCCCCTCTGAGCCCCCAGTGTATCCGCTGGACAGGAACAACAGGGGGCAGGGTTGATTTAAACATCCATACTCTGCCCCTGATCTGCACCCCTCAGCACTAAGCCGTGTTTGACATACTGTACACTCCCAGTGCTCATAGAGCAGCGCGATGTACTGCCCAGACGATGGTGTCATCATAAACACACAGTCACTTAGGTGGTTGGGTCGACGTTCACTTTGCCAGGTTCCCTTTAGATTAACGCCCCACAGAGGGGAAAGTATTTACACGGTGTTGAGCGTTAAGTACAATAGTGTCGATGTGTGTCTGAGAGGGTTTTTGTCGAGTTTGGTTTGCATCTCAGCATGTTGCTTTAAAACCACATTACCAGACTCAAGTATTGTATTTGATTTGATTTAAGTAATACATTGGAAAAAAATCTCATTCATCTCTCAGAAGAATGTCTATTTGACAAATTCTAGGGGGCTGAGTTTGGCCGCACAGGCCGGCATCGGGGGGCCCTGGGTCAGGTCCTAAAAATATTGTGGAGAGCCAAATTTGGCCCGTTGGCCTCGAAGGATTCTAGTGCAGGCCGCCCAAATTTGTCCTTTTATAATTTCATGGCCCTCTGAATGGTTCCAGGCTGGTAATATCGGCTATATTTGGACTATATTGCTGAAAAAAACAGCGTTGAATATCCTTTTTTATGTTTTTCATGCCAAAAGGTTTGAGTGCTGCTGACTTAGTGGTTGATTTGTCCTTTATCAAAATAAAACAAAAACCTCCACCTCTGCCAACATACAATACATTCATGTTTCACCAACACAGGAAAAAGTACACACACTTCATGTACATTAACTTCATGTCGGATACAATATGGTGTATTGTATCGGACGTGTCTCGTTCTGCAGCGTTGACCTGAATCTTTCAGCGACAAATCTCTGCTAGGAACTCTATAACCAAAATATCCCTACCAAGAACAGGCAGCGTGTTGTGACAGCTCAGTAACATTTCAGCGCCACACCGCAGCGCTAGGAAAATACCAGCCAGACCACTGCTCTGCTCTGTGCTGATACATTCATACACTGCTTTACTCAGTCTCCAATGATTTATCAGTTGAAATGAACAGAGCTGATGATGCAGCCATTCAGATACCCAGCGACCATGGGTGAGTCAAGCTGCAAAAGCACCAGAGGCCATTAAAGGAAAGACATGGCGCTTATCTATTTTACTTTACTTTCACTCACAAGGCCTTTTGAACTTGAACTTTAACACGTGTGCCCAGTCGATACCAGTATTTTTAAACGTGCAGCAACTGGTCTGGTGTGGGACTGCGGGGGTGAGCGTTGCTCCCATGTGTGCCGGGGATTAAGATCAAGGATGAGCGGGCTTAAGTTTAGCTGTCGGGGGCCCGTGGGTGAGCTAGGGATAGCACGACCCACAGAGCAGGGCTGATGTTGGTCGAGTGGGTCACCTGTCGCCTGACCACCGCGCCACCGCCCAGAGCCCCCGCAGTGGATCTAGGCTGCCATGTATCAGTCACGCCAGCAGAAGCCAGCGGGGCCGATCTGCCGCCTGCTACCTTACATGGCTGTCTGGCTCTTCATCCACCCACTACTGTACACAGACCCACAGCCCTGTTATGATCTATTGTTTAGCTGCATGGCATTATACTGGAACCCTCAACCAGACAACTGGTTGTGTTAGCCACAGAGGAAAATCCTCCAACAGATTCCCGATTGAAGTTCATGAGTAGATGATCTTTTGAGGGTAAATTATGGATGGTGTGGTTGGTTTCTATTAATAGTTTAGCAATAGTAATAGAGATGTGTTTACAATCGTTTCTCTTATTTTCTCTTTTATCATTTTTAGCTGGAGGTCATGATTCACACTAATGTGAACATCATGGATTTAGTGTGGCTTCAGGCTGAAATACACTGGAATACATCCACATTGATTCACAACAGCTCAGTGTTATCCAGTCTATAAGTGGGTAGCAGATTTCAGTCCAGTCTCTTTTTTTGGGGTTGATACTGTTTTAGGTATGTCACGCATGCAATCACGTGCCAAGCATTTACAGCATTCATGTTGTATTTTGAACTTGCAGAACCAGGTTCAAAGGACAGCTGGACGAATATCCCCCTTATCAGAGTCCAAAACGACTAACACTTAATCTTCAGTAGAGAAATCTTTAAATTTAGAGCGCTGAGGGGAAATACCTTCCTCAAGTATTTCTAGTAAGTTTTGTCAGTCCTTAAATACAACACAATGCCTCAATGGCTCAAAGTTTTAAAAGACTCTAACGCTAGTTTGTCTCTTAAGAGAGACAAATAGAGGTAGAGAGAGAGAGAGAGAGAGAGAGAGAGAGAGAGAGAGAGATAGAGTACCTGCCTGGGACAAAAGAGACACCAACACATACTACCCAGCTCTTCAAGACATTACCCCTCTTCATCACTTCACTATCCTCTCACACTCTTCACTGGTAGCCTGTATCCACTGCTGCTGTTTTGTAGGATACTCACAGCAAGTAACGTGTAATTAAATGTACCTAAATGTACCAGAACCCTATAATCTTTCAGCTGGTAGCATTTGGAAAAAAAGTAGACAAGTATGGTTGACTCGATTGTGTCACCTTGTCAAGACTTACATGATGAATAGAAAACATCTGAACGTTTTACAAAGACAATACATTTAGTGACAGCCTGTAACTTTTGATATGTTCAGTTTTGAGTTGGTCGGTTGTTTACCTGCTGTCCTACTCTGGGAGGCTGATTTCCTTCGATCAGTCAGATGCTCCTTATCTGTGCCACAGTGAGACGAGTCGTCCTTTCTAGTCAATGGCCAAACGGCAGGTGATGATGATGTGGTGATGAGCGGAGAACGTCGGGCTCACTGGACGGCGTTGGACGGTGGAAGACACCCGGACGGGTATTAACAGGAGCTGGGTGGAATATAGTGTCTGAGCTCAGTGGCGTCCCAGGACCAAACTGTTAGTCTGTACAGGGGGCACGAGAAGAAAAGCAGGGGCATCACGAGAGAGCATTTCCCCCACGGCCCTCCCTCCCTCTCTCTCCTCCTCCATCTCCTCCTCCTCCTCCTCCTCCTCCTCTTACATCCCTGGCACTCTGTTTTCGCTGGGAAGAATTCTTCGGCAAACAGGAGGGGAAGTGGAATTGTTTTCTGGGATCAATGGCAATTCTGCTGGGAGTAAACTTCCACAGTGCTGTTATTTAGTCTGCAGTCCTCCGCTGTGTTACGGTATAGGCAGGGTGAACTCTCTCTAGTGCAAAAAGATTGAAACTATAATGGCTGTGAAGTAACATCATGAACCTTTGCATTATTCTTAACACTGTTAGATATCTGTTGGTCTGATATGGTCATAATAAGCCTGAAGTAAATTCAAATGAACAAATTTAATAGGACCAATAGAGAGAATGAATTACACATAAGCCATTAGCTTTAACCCATTTTAGAAGAACCAAAATGACTTTTCAGACAAAAGAATATAGCTTACCACCACACTCGACAGCTTGGATGGAAATACCTACTTTGGTCATGTTGTTCTCCTCTCTTCTCCTCCCAAAGATGGTGCAGCATTGCAGCCAGTTGTTGAAGTTTGGGGTGCCATCCACCAACTCTGAAGCAAAAATAACCCAAAGCCCCTTCCTTCCTCGTCGCCTCATCCTCCTCCTCTTTCCTCCCTCCCTTCCCTCCTCCTGCCATATGCAGACTGGGACGGTCTCTCTGCTCCACATCCGTGAGCCCGCGGATACGTGACGGCATTATATAATGGGAATCTTTTAAGTTCGATTCCTCCTTGCTGAAGGGCCAACATGCATACAAAGGCAGTCATTCAAATGATTGTAATTATGTGGTCGGGGCACAGACACACACACAACACACACACACACACACACGCACACACACACATGTGCACAGACAGACAATAGTAATGTAGTTGCAAGGGCATCACTGACAAACGTGACTTTGTTTCCACCCACCTTGGTCAGAGAGTTGCACGCACACACACACACACACACACACACACACACACACACAATGGAAAGCCCTTAAAGTGTATAAATAATCACCCCTTGCTATCATGTTCTCCCGTCTCTTGGGCCAACTCTGATGTCACATCCTTCATCCCCTAAAGGTGGGTCAAGTTCACCACCTTGATTTTCCTGCTACCCCCTTTTCCATTATGAGCCTTGAAGAGTCGTTTCCATTCATCATTTCATTAGGGCCACCTCTGCAGTATCTCTTCTTAATGAATTGCTTATTTCAGTGGAATAACAAAAAGATGGCCATTATTCTCGTGCCAGTCATTTCTAGTGATTGATTCCAGTCCAGCTTGTTGTGCTTGCCGTCTCCACCGATGTGCTACAGCATATAGGTTCAATTTGCCTTGCCCTGCCAATGTCACGGCCTCATCAACGATCCGAAAGGCCAAATTCTCCCCTGCAACAAGTGTGCCTTTGTCAACAGGGTGGAGGAAATGTTTAAGCATTTATAAATAGATGGGAAACTAGTTTGTGATATGGATCTTACAACAAGCCTCCTTGGACCCCGAGCCAAGGGAAAATGTGACCCTGCCATTTCATCTCCAAATTGTTCTTTTATTCATTCTTCTTTGATCTCCTGTTCTCTCTCTTTTTCTTCCTGAACTTCAGCTTTTCTCTCATGAGTGACATTATTGGCATCACCCATCAGCCCGTCGTGACAGCCTCCAGTATGCATAAGGCTTCGGGCCCCTCTCTGAGCTCCAGCCCACTTGTGAGGAGGGTGTCAACCTGCTTTCTCTCCATGCTACCTCTTGGTCTTCAACACAGACTGATGCAAAAAAAAAACTAAAACACCTTTTTCATGTCTGCATCTTGAAAAGGCTGCAGGGGAGTCAGCTGTCAGTAAGCTTAGCAAAATTCTCTGTGATTTCAGAGTCAGGTTTCCTGAAACAAAGGCTAATGGAGCACCTAACGTCCCCTTAGGCCCCAGTCAATCCAATGACACTGTTAAATGGAGTGTTTGAAGGGATGGGAAAGCTGTAGTTAATTCCTAATTACGCAGACCTCCTCGGTGTAAAGGCTACACTGTCATTTCCATTGTGCTGCTCATCAGCCTGGATTAGAAGTGGAACAACATTCACACAGTATAACAGCATGAAGTGATCTGTAACAAAGAAGTGATGTTCCACAACTTCACTTAATCTCCCCACTTGCAGCTTCAGAGCACTGCCAGGATGAGGTCTGGATGGACATGTGTGTGTGTGTGTGTGTGCGTGTGTGTGAGAGAGAGAGAGAGAGACAGCGAGAGTGAGTGACCAGAGAGTGTGTGTGTATGTGTGTGAATGTACATGTGTGTGTACTTGAGCGGTTGACGGAAAAAGCCCACGCTGCCAGAATGCATCAATGTAACACCCCTCCCACCCAACACACACACACACACACACACACACACACACACACACACACACACACACACACGCCACAACCACCACCACCAGTCTGATTTCAGCCCTGCCTCACCCAAGTCCGAGGGAAGCCAGGCTTGATGGACACATGCTCCTAACCTTGTACACCCCCATAATGCACTGCAGGCTGGGCGCCAGTCAGACAATATGATGAAATAAAATAATAAAATTAAATATAGCATCACACCAGAATGGAAAAGTTGAAATTAGAAACTCAAGGCCGTTTTAGTGGAAAATACATGCATGCTTACTCAGTTACACCGGCAGATGGGCAAACCTTGCCTTACTTACTGGCAGGAGTGAACCGTCATGTTGTCATGGCATATTTATTGTCAACCACAGACACACTCCTTGGTGACATGCCGTGTGTCCTTGTTTACCTCTCTCAAAAACAAGTCTCACTTAGGGTCAAAGTTCTGCAAAAACTTTTAAGTCTGATTTTGTTTTTTTCTTTTCTTTGCTGTGATTGGCGGCTGACATCGTCCGGCCGAGTGCAGAAAGTGCTCGGTGACCCTGGAACCGAGCCGAAACAGCACTAACGCCTGATAAAGTGAGAGCACTCAGAAAATATTCACTGGCTTCTCTTCTGTGGGTAAAAAAAAATGTTCTGTCCTGAAAAAAATAGGTTTTGGGGACACAAGGTTTCTCCAGGCCAGTGATGTATATATGCACATACATGCATGTGCAATCACACCATCCGCCCTTACCCTCATCCTTTATCAATGGGGAACCGGGTTACGAGCAGGCCCAGAAAAGAGAGCACGTGGTCACAGTAACAGTAACAGTAACAGTACAAGCGTGCTGTCCACTCATTATGGGCTGGCAAAGCTTTGTGGTAACAGGTGAAGGGATTGCTGGAAGAGTACGAGTGAGGGTGCAGGTCAGACACGCAGACGTTCAGTCAGCTGTTTTAGACCTATGCTATTCTTAACAGCTGATCTCTGACCCACAGAATGTGACCGGAGGCATCGATGGTGGATATGTTATGGATGTATATGGGTCATACGTGTGTTGTTCCCTCGTCTGTCCCTTGTTCCTCCCCTTTTTTTTATGCTATGTTTTTTTTTCAGCACTAATATTCATACAAGGAGGCATTGTTAAAAATATCTTCTATCAGTGTTTATATTCAGTTTTCATAAGATTTTTGTATTTTTTATTTCTTTGTGTGGTGAGTGACTGGCGGTATAGCAAAATGAAAACAAACACAACTCTGCCAGTGGCCCTTGTCAGTTCCTCCCCCGCCCTACTAAGAACAAGGCTATCAAGATATGGAGAGAGCAGGAGGAAATTTGGGCTCTAATGCTATATTTTCCCCCAGTCGGACGTGCAACTTGAGTTTTCAGCATCCCAGAGTGCAGCAGTGCAGAAGGAACGGCCCAACAAACACAGGAAGAGGTATATCTACACGACCCCATGACAACTACCTCACACATGAGGACAGACGAGCACTGTGTGTGTGTGTGTGTGATTGACTTTGTTCGGTGTATATGTTTTCTGTGTGCCGAGGGGTGTGTGTGTTTATGTGCCCGCCATACATCCCTGAAAACAAACTATGCATGGAAGGACGGCATTGTTCATCGGGTCAAACAAGCAAGCAACGTGCAACATGCCAACACAGGCCTACGGCGAGGAAAAGGTCATTAGGGCTTTCAAGAAAACCTCCTCCCGCCGACTGAACCCGTGGCTACAATTCTTTTAAATCAAATAAATGCAGCAGTTAAATAAGACGGTTTAACAACTGATCTGACGTTTCACAACAGGTCAAATGGTGTTCGGTAGTTTTGTATTTTTTGGAGCCATACTACCGCTTTACTGTGGCAATGTTTTATTACTTCCTGTTCGTCCTGGTCATTGTTTAAGTGACTCAGCTGCATTTCAGGAAACAACATAATAAATTGTAAATCATTTCTATTGCCCGCTGTGTGTGAGAAATGCTTGTGTGTGATGGCCGATGGATGGTTGACTGTGTGTGTCGGCACTCCTATCCGTAGATAACATTGTGTTGGGCGGCTGGCTGGCTGAGGGGAGCTGGCGGCATGAAATCATCCTGTGGCGGGCCCTGTGTTCCCCTGATAGAGACAGAGAGGGCGTTACCCTCCTCTAAAATCTACCTTCAGTCCTTCAGGCAGCTCTTCCTGCCCTGTGCTGATACGTACAGCAGCAGGCTTCCCCCTCCACTGCTTTTCTCAGCAACCTTAGTCACCCTTAATGCACCTTTATCAAAAACCTTTCATTCCTTTCATCCTCCTTTTGTTTTGTTTCCTCACAAGGTTGTGAGAGCATTAGCAACACCTGGCTGATTCCCAGGCTACGGGATTGAGGCTTAAAGAAAAATGCACCCTAAAAAAACAGGTATTGATGCATTTCTGGGTCCATCTTGTTATTTGGTGTTGTATTTTTCTCATTCCAGTGGATAATTGGCCAAATGTAGACAATGTCACGTCACGTCAAGATATTTCCAGCACAGCTACAATTTGATAGCAGAATTTTTTTCAGTGATCTAAAACATCAAGTCAGGATTTCAACGTTCAACAGTCATACAGGGAGAAATCCATTGTAGAAGAGGATTTCCACCGACAGAAGCCTAAATAACCCAGAATGCAATGCAGCCACAAAACATGTTTTGAGTAAGGGGCTGTGGGTCATTCTGGGAAACGTAAGAAATCAGTAACTGAAGTAGAGGCAGGTTGAGGAAAACTGGGTACACCAAAGTACACTTCATCACAAAATAACTCCTGGAATTCGTTGAACATCACAAACCGATGACATCTAACAGTGTAAGAGGAACTCAGGGTGGATTTGTCCTTTAATTTCATGCCAATCTCATTCCAACGGTCTCATCTCAGCTCCTCAACACTTATCCTACACTCTCATCCAACCTCTCATGTCCAATCATACATCCTCCCTCCATTACCCCCCCTCTCCCTCTACTCCATTGTGTGCATGTCGATTCTCCTCTCTGTCCCGTGGTGCCCGGCTCTGCAAAGAGAGGAAGCTGCCCTTCCACTTCCTCCTTAACTGGTGAGAACAATCTATCCCTCCACTCTCACCCCATCTCTCTCTCTCACTCTCTCTGTCACTCTCTCTCTCTCTCTCTCTCAGGCCCAGACTGAGTGTAGCTGTGATCAGGTTAGGTGGGTTTCCTGTGACAAGGCCTGGTCCCTTTAATCTGTAGACCAAGCTGGCTGTGACTCACCCGTCCCTCCTGGCTCCAATGACAAAATAGCCGTGTGAGAGTGTGTACGATTACTGAGCTATAGTCAGTTTTGTATGACTAACATGCAGTATAACAATAAGAGTGTAACTATGTCTGAGGCCAATGTGTGTGTAGGTGTGTAGAGGTGTTACTAGGTATGCTGCCCTCCCTGTACTGGAGCCACAGGAACTGCCCATGTGAACAGGCCAGATCAAGACCTGTATGTATGCCAGATTTCCCTGGAGGAACACACACACACACACACACACACACATACACACACACACACACAACTGCATCCCTTCACAGACACAGTGTGTGTGTGCTGGTGCCGTAACAGGACGTGGAAGGGGAAACCTTAAGCACAAATGCAGGTAGTGAGGCTAAACAGACCGATCCTCTCACCATTTAAACACGCCGCAGCCTCTCGCAATCTAGCCAACAATCTAATCTTAACTCTCCAACAAACTGTCTTACAATAGCCGGCAGAAATATTTATGGAGGAACAAACTTTCATTTTTAGTCACTAGCTGACTTATTTGACTTTCTCTGTGTGTGTGTGTGTGTGTGTGTTCCCGTGGTAATGTGTGTCTAATAGTGCCCTTCCCAAACTTTTAAACAACCTCGTCCCGAGAGGCTGTCATCTGGGTGTAGTTGAGCACGAGAGGGACAGTGAGTTGGTCCAAATTCAACAAAGCTGACCTCCCAAATACAATAGTAGAACCCAAGTCCAGCTGGGCGACAAGAACACGGCCCTGCAAAACACAATGGTATGGCCCAGGACCAGATGCGATACATACCGTAGGGCCTGTCATAGCCTAAAGTGTTTGTGTGTCTGCATGTGTGCGTTTATACCAATGCTGGTCCACGGGCACAGATTTTGGTTTGTTTTTAAAAAATAACGTAAGATTACCAGATCCAGCCCCTGGACTGAAGCTTTTTATCACTCTTCTCATGAGTTTCCCTTGGCTAGTGTTGAAGCCACCGTGCACAAACCGGTGTTGCTCACTAAGTGACCACTGGATGCCTTTGTGAATGGCCTTAATCTTTGTCACAATCAGTGGAAAGAAATGAACACTCGGTTCTCAGAGGAAATGAGAAATTGCTTCAAGAAAAATGTTCACACTTCAATATGAGAGAGGCGCCTGTGCAGCCGTCGTAAAAAAATACAAAGGAAAGCTACTGTTAAACTGCTGGTAACCTGACGTCTACCGACCTCCAGTCTAAACAAAAAGAGTGGCTCTAAACAGATGATTCATGAAAAAAGAACTAGGAAGAGACCAACTAAGGCTTTGTTATTGAGGCTCAGTGTGGCAACAGATCACTAAAACACAAAGACAAATGATAGGACACACAAACAGGCACATCTATGCATGGACAAGCGTGCGCACACTACACAAACAAGTGTTATATAATATGTCTTTAAACCGTAAGCCTCATGCTATGGAGGCCTTAGTGTTGTGCTATGTCATGGGACTCAGCATTGCCCTCAGGTCATGGTCTATCTATGAAGGGCATCGCTGATAGCATCTCTTTAAACATGCTGTCAGTGACCCCTTTCTGTGCATGTGAAACCATGAGAAAGACAATTCAGGTGTGACAACCAAAGACAGAGACACATATTACTAGAGGGTGATTTATTCTTCTATGCTTTATTACGTAATATTGTTTGAAATAATATGTGATAACTCCCTTTATCCCTTTCATCCAGTATTGGAAGATGCGCACATACTCTTTACTTATTTTAAAATAGAAATGCAATAATAAAATAATATACTAGTAAAAGTAGTAGGAGTAACCTGTTTAAACAAATAGAAGTTCTGTAGTGTTTTATATTGAATATTTACCTGAGGTATCAAATGTAAAACCCTTATTTTGCAAAGTAACTAGCGACAGATGAATGTAGCAGAGTAAATAGAAAGACATTTGTTATGAAATGTAGTACAGCTTTTATTAAGTGCTTGGCGTTCATCCTGTAGCTAGCTGATGCTGTATAGGCCTCTTCTTTCAGGACCTCTGCCTTCAGTTCAGAGGCAATGTGGGCCTTAGTGAAGGGCGAGGAATCACTCTGACTTCAGTAAATCCTCACTCTTTTAATCTGGTGCTAAGGGCAAATTAATATTAACTTTCATTTTGTGCAAACAAAGCGATGGAGCCAACTCCTTGGCATTAGTGGACTGGCGTAAATCTGATGTTTGCAAGTCTTACTTGGAGTAAAGGATGTCTCCAATCAACTTCAAGCATTGACATGAATAAGATTATCCAAATCAAGCTTAAAGTTTGTAATGCATGAAGATTGCTGCATCTTATGACAGAAGCACTTTTTTTTGCTGACCACAGAACTGCCATATCTATAGAAACCTGAAGGGTGTTTTTCCTCAGGGAGTGGTTGGAGTTGTTCATTGATGCATGAGCAGTCAGCAGAAGGCCAAACTAGTGTGTGTTAGAAGACAAATTCTTAATTGAAATAAACTCATGTTCAACCTTTTTTAATACATTGTTAATGTGGTTTCAAGGGTAAGATTTCAGATTCTCTCTTCCTGTCTTTGAAAGGCTATGCGAGCAGGAAGCGCGTGGCGCCATCGCGCCGTAGGCAGATCGCTGTACGATATGTTTGTTAGCGTGTTAGCGTTATGATTAACGGCCGGTTGGTGTCCTGCTTCGGGGTTCTAATCTGGCCTCACGCCTCACTGCACGTGCTCAATAGAGTCCGCACCCTCCATCATGACATCATGTCTTTGTGTGAAATCCCGGTGCCATTCACGGGCCCACCGTAGGGCTTAGCATGCAAGCGTCCACTATACCAACACACAGCTCTTTAAAGGGAGTCCCCCAGTCCCCCAACTCAGTGGATACACCCTGATGCTTCCACAGAACCCCCTGAACATGGCTTCCGTCCTCCGACACAACGGGCTGAGGCCATGTGTCCTCCAGGGCCCAGAGGAGAGGGAGTATTTGGTCTTTTTGCTGGAGATTTTTTTTAGAATATGCACAGGAGGAGATATCTCTGGTCCTGGATATATGGAGACTAGTTATAGCTGACCAGCCAGCCAACTTATAAACTGATGTTCCTGGACGCCATGTCATCAGGAGTGAAACAATAGCAAATGATTGGGGGACATATTACAGGGCGAGATACTGCCTAACCCTGTTTTTTGCTCTAAGATTATTTGACAAAACCTGTGAGATCAGTGGTGCCCAGTATGAAGGCCAAATCCGCCACTATCCAACAGATCAGAGAACAGAGATCAAGCGGTGGGCTTTCTAGTTCACCAGCCCAGTGATGTCACTTAGGACAGTGAATGCTATTGGCTGGGAGGCAGTAAGGGCGGGCCATAGTGAGGTGGAGAGTGGAGTGGAGATAAATCCATGAAAGGGTGTAATGACTTCCACTGATTAATGCCTTCATTTCAACACATGAAATAGTCTGACATCTGATCTGATGATCTCTAAGCTATTTTGCATATTGTACATATTTCAAGGGAATAAAAGTCCCTTGAGATATCCGTTTTAATGGTCTTTAAATGGTTAAATGGTTAAATGGTTTAAATACATTATGCCTTTTACAAGCACACAAACCTCTATTGGCTCTTGAAAACAAGGAACAATTCTGGAAGCTGGCAATTAGACTGTACAAAGGGAAATTAATTGTTAAACTGTAAATAAACTGCCTGTCTGTGTTGATAAAACATTGCCTACTGGCTGCCATGTAATTGTTTTGTTCCCTCCTTTAAATCGCTGCATCAATGGTTCACCCTGGAGCACAATTTTTCAACAGTTTAGATACCGGACAAACAAAAAACCCTCTTCAAATAAACCTTTCCCAAGTCCAAGTGTGGTTTATACTGGATGACTTAAGTGTTGGAGAGAAATCACACTGTTATGATATACACCAGGTCTTTCTTTTTCATAATGGTGAGGTTACATAGTTCACCCCTCAGACCCTTACCAGCGTGTGCCAATCTATATGATACGAATATCCCATTTTATACATAAAAGTTGGATATCCAAACTTTTGTTAATAGTTTGATAAAGTCAAATTTATTGGATTTATTTGACAAGAATGATCCAAACCAATTAATCATTAACCAATTATTATCTTCAAAAGTGTGTCTGAATGAGCTCAAAGCTAGTTTTCACTTGCATCTCCAAGCCCTGGTTTGACAAATGAGATAAAAAAAAGAAAAAAGTAATTGAGATCAGGATCTCTTTTTCAAGAGACAAAAAACATTCCTAGAATTGACAAAAAAACAACAACAATTCAGTCACATGTTCCAGCAGTCAAACAGTCAGCAGTATCGATTATAAAACATTATAAAACATAAAAAACATTATTATTTAAAACCATTAGGGGACAAGACATTTAATAGTAATAACCAACAGGGTCAAAGCAGCAGGGGCAGTGTCCAAGAAAAAGTCGTCTTGTTTTGTCACTGTACGAGCAAAGCTTTTGTTATGGAGTAGTTGTGGTTTATGGTGGCCTGTAAAAATATTCATTGTATTTGCCTATGATGTAGACCTGTATTTCATAAAGAAACATGAAAATATTTTTGCTGTGCTAAGCTTGTCTACTCAGCCACCGTGGTACCTTCCTCTCTGTTTAAACAACTGAGAAATGATTCAGAGATCAAAAGATTTATGCCGCAAAGTTTTTCTTCCATGTGCCCGGAGAGTTTGACTAGCTTCCATAATAGAGTCGTTTCTGTGTGTCCTATCACTCAATAGTCGACATTCTTCACATTCCAGCTATGGTGACACACACATATGATGATACGCACACTTGCGCACACACATTCATAGACCCTGTCAGCTAAATGAACAATGTGAAAACCTAATTTGATATCACGACTGATCATCTAATGAAATACAGTGGAAAAAAGGTTTTAAACAACATAAAGAATGAAGTTCCATATACTATTTCTTTTGGCACAGATTCAATAATTGTATTTTCAGGTTGGTGAAAAATAACAATCAATAACCATATAAAAAGCACAAAATAAATTGTTCACATCACATGCAAGGAATTAAAGTGAGAATGAATAGGCCACCATGCAGCAGACAAAAGATGCCTCCCCCTCAAAACAAAATCAGAAGTTCATTTTAAATGAGTTATTTCAGGTTCAACATGATGGGATTTGATCTTAGGATGTTTAAATTGCCACCCTATATTGTATAGTCACACATAAAACAATGTCCAGAGTTGGTCCACCAGGATACAAACTCTTCATCTCTGCCACTGACCTAAAAGTTTAGCAGGGCAGTTGCCAAGGGCAGATCAGCTGCTGTGGTTGTTTTTCCTAAAGCATGTGTGTTTCTACATATATGTGTGTGATTGTGCGTGTGGAAGTTGCATGCAGTGAGCTTGGACTGCATTGGTGTGGACCCGGTGCCCTGGCTGCTCAGCGTCCATGTTGGTGTGGGAGCCTCAGGCCTGCTCCCATACATCCCCGCTCTGGCTCTGTTGATCCCATTGTCTCCTGCGTCACCACACGTCGCCCGGCAAATAAAGGCCGTCTGGCTCCAAGCTTAAATATTGCAGCAAACTAAAAACCAACCATCAGAGCCGATTCATTCACATCTGCTCAGTGGGGCGACAAGGACAGGGCTTTAGGTGGGAAAGAGGGCAGAAAAAAGTTCACTTTTCCCTGCCGGGTGCCAAGAGAACGGGACAGGACTCAACTTCGCCGGAGCCGCAGCTGTGGCAAGTTGCCCATTTGATAACATTTAACCTATATCATACTTTACAGATGATGGGACTTAATATATTACTTATCGATCTCTCATTACTGGTTTTTATTCAGGAGTACTGTTTTGTGGCTATGCTTTAAAGGATTAGAGCAAGAGCTTTTTTGGCATGTGCCTCTGTTAATGTTCAACATGGTTTACGGTGTATACACTGAGAACGAGTAATCTACAGTACAGCAACATTGAGGCCTCGCTAAAAGGACTTTTGCAAATATTTGTCAGATTATGTTGATTATGTGCTTTCGTCCACTTGCGACAGAGACAGAATGGACTCAGATGGTTAACTTTCAACTTGACCATCGTGGAAGTTTCAAATTCCACAGGTTTTCTAACAGAAATAAGTGTGGTGGCATGAAATTGTGTTTTAGGATTGAATTTAGTTTCAGTTTTTCCTCTTCACATTTCTTAATTTTTTTCACTCTCTATTCCCCTCCCCCTATCTGCCCCGTCTACCCCACCCTCCCTATCCCTCTCCACCCTCTCCACCCTCTCTGTCCCTCCCTACCCCACCCTTCATTCCGCAGTGCTACGGACCGATCATGGGTGACTGGAGCTTTCTGGGTAATATTTTAGAGGAAGTGAACGAGCACTCTACGGTGATCGGCCGGGTGTGGCTCACGGTGCTCTTCATCTTCCGAATCCTCATCCTGGGCACAGCGGCAGAGTTTGTGTGGGGCGATGAGCAGTCTGACTATGTGTGCAACACACAGCAGCCTGGATGTGAGAATGTGTGTTACGACGAGGCCTTCCCTATCTCCCACATCCGCCTGTGGGTGCTGCAGATCATCTTTGTGTCCACGCCATCGCTGGTGTATGTGGGCCATGCCGTGCACCACGTCCACATGGAGGAGAAACGCAAGGAGCGCGAGGAGGCAGAGCTTAGCCGCCAGCAGGAGCTGAGCGAGGAGCGTCTTCCTCTAGCGCCCGACCAGGGCAGTGTGCGCACCACCAAAGAGACCAGCACCAAGGGAAGCAAGAAGTTCCGGCTGGAGGGCACCCTGCTGAGGACCTACATCTGCCACATCATCTTCAAGACGCTGTTTGAGGTGGGCTTCGTGGTGGGCCAATACTTCCTGTATGGCTTCCGCATCCTGCCGCTGTACAAGTGCAGCCGCTGGCCCTGCCCAAACACGGTGGACTGCTTTGTGTCACGCCCCACAGAGAAGACCGTCTTCATCATCTTCATGTTAGCTGTGGCCTGTGTCTCGCTCTTCCTCAACTTTGTGGAGATCAGTCACCTGGGCCTGAAGAAGATTCGCTTTGTCTTTCGTAAGCCAGCCCCGGCTCCAGCCCAAGGTGAGGGCTCGGCCCCTCTGCCGCTCCAAGGGAAGAGCCTGCCCCCCCTGGCCATGCCCTCCCTTCAGAGAGCTAAAGGTTACAGGCTGCTGGAGGAGGAGAAAGCTCCCCCCGTGACTCACCTCTACCCGCTGGCCGAGGTGGGCATGGAGGCTGGGAGACTGGCCCCACCCTTCCCGGGGCTGGAGGAGAAGGCGGAGGAGGTGCTGCCCATGGAGGACATCTCTAAGGTGTATGACGAGACTCTGCCCTCCTACGCCCAGACCACTGAGACAGGGAGGGTGATACTACACGAGGAGGAGGAAGAGGAGGTGCAGCCAGCAGTGGAGGAAGCAGAGAGGGTGGAGGAGGTTGTGGATGAGGATGTGCAGGTAGAAGAGGCAGTGAACGGGGAGGGGGGAACTCCAGCGGAGGCAGGGATGGAGGCCACGGATACGATAGAAGACACCAGACCGTTGAGCCGACTGAGCAAAGCCAGCAGCAGGGCCAGGTCAGACGATCTCACCGTATGAACCTGTGAGAGAGCACATGCACACCCACATACACACAAAATGTCAAACATAAGAGAGCACACACACACACCTAACTCAAGACAACACACACTCTTGAATAGGCAGGTCAAAAACCAAGGGGGGGAAAAAAAACACAAAAAGCAACAGGGACAGATTGAGATAATTTGTTATACCAATAAGACATGGGCAATCATTCTACAAAGCAACAAAAGATCCGATCTATGCGTGTTTGTGAAAAAAGTGAATATCATAAAAAGTAGTTGTTAAAGAGGGGGGGGAATAGATTTTTTATGAAGTGTGTTCTTATATACAAAAATGTGGAAAGGACACATATGCAAGGGGAAATGTTTTTACTTGATGAAAATCCATGTTCCATTTTTAGAAACATCTTTTTCTATTGAAAGAGTTTTAACCATATACAATGGAAGATTACAAATTTTTACATGGGCTTTGAGTAGGTAGGGGGAAGAGAGTTATAATATCCTTGTGTGTCTGCAAATCAGTAATCTTGCTGTAGTTAGGCACTGACTTTCCTTCCCATTCAGACAGCTGCAAATACAGCGTGTGGCTGCAAATGGCGGGTGAGAGGGCTCTCGCACAGGCAAATCATACAACTACGTGCCGGTACATTTCAGGTATATAGCTCTTTGACATGAAGGAAAGTCCATTTCAGGTTGAGAAGATATATACCTTTTGCACACCCAGAGGATCAAACTCTGTGCAAGGCCTTTAACCCTCATATCACCTCATCTATGCATCTATTTACACAGGATTCTTTCAAGTGAAGGGAGATATGCATCAATTTCAGAGCATTTCTCTCCTTTTCATGTTTATATACAGGGTAGTACAGCCAAAGCTGAGTAGTGAGGAAAAACAAAAAAGACCACATGTTGAATGTCTTTTTCAATGTGATTCTGCATCTCTTTATTTTAGGTTGTTTATGTTTTGTAGCCTATAAGCAGAACTGTCTACTGTGATATCAGTTGTCCTGTGAAGAGAGCAGGGCTCATTTTGCCCTATCAGAGAATGAACCATAGTAGCGACCTCAGGCCAAATCCTCCCTTTTCGTGCTGTACAAACAGGCGTCCGGGCGATAAAGATCATGCACCATCAGCACAAAGTATTGTTGAAGCTGAGACAATAAAAGAAACCGCTCTCATCAATGAAAACAAGCATCCTTGACATAGCTGTGAAAAAAACCTTTCTACTTGATTTTATTTGACCATAGTGGTCCTGACCCCGCAAGAATACGAAATACTTGGGACACGTTTACAAATTCAGAGAGAAACAAACAACTAAGGGCAAAACCCGATGTACATAAAGCCCCATCTCATGTCTAATAATGTACATAATGCGAACAACAGTTGTTTTTAGTTATTTTACTATGTCTGGAGAAATCACAGTAGCTATGATAATTGTTTACAAACTATTCAATCCATTTATCCACCACATAAAACCCAATACCATGAAACAGACATGCTGAAGTACTATGCAACTATTGGAGTAAAGAAAATGAAATTATTTTCTATTTTATTTTTTTTGCAAGTACTTTAATACAAAATATGTACTTTAGAAAGTGTTATTCATCTGTCGTGGATTAATTTCATATTAATACAGCTAATTCAAAAATAGTTTTGGAGCACCCTCCCATCCAGTTTCACCTTCAATTAAATAGAAAGAACTCCATAATGCCTTAATGTACAACAAGGTGAGTAAGCCTTAAATTATGCCTTAGGTTTATCACAGTTTTTTCTCTCACAAACTCTCTCGCTTTGTTTATTTAAATAGCTGCCATTGTATGATTTCCTGTGCCTTATCTGTACATGTAAATTCTCAAATGTTGTAAGATTGTAACAAGGAAAGTGCTTATATTGCTCTGGGAACTATGTGAACTTCATGTTTTATTTGCTTTTCTTTAAAAAAAAAAAAAGAAATCAATCTGAAATTTGAGTTACATTTCTGTATGTACCCCCCAACACACACACACACACACACACACACACACACACGCACACACACACGCACGCGCGCACCCACCCACACCCTCTTTGTATTCATACACATGCACGCATAAACGCACGCACATAAAAGCCATGTCTCTAAATAATGCATTTCAGAAGCTGTGCAAAGAGACATTAGTCAAATACAGATTGCTTAAAGTATTAACATGATCATTTAGTCATACTAAGACATTATTGGTGCATAAAGTTGCATGTTTGTGGACATGAACACACTCACATACTGCAGGCTTACAGTCATACATGCACATTTGCATGTACACACACTCACAGTGTTGGTGTTGGGGGTATGATCAAATGGCTCTAGACAAACTCTGACAGAGAAGGCAGCTTTGACACCTTTGTGACCCCCGGCCATCCCTTTGCCTCCCATAATCCAATGCTGTGACACCTGAATTAAAGAGAGCCTTCAATGAATCACTGAATTGTTGAACACATTAAAACATGTAACAATATTTCAATTAAAGCATTATTCTGGTACTCATGTACGGTAAATAGATGTGACTGGTACTGTATGTATTTTGTATTTTAAGACAGTTGCATTACCTATATGTTTGTAAGAAGATTTGATTAATCTTTGGAAAGAAAAAAATTCCTTTTACTAACTTGTAGTCTTCTTTGCTCATAGATGTGTGGCAGTATCTTCTTTTGGAATGTGAACCAACGCAATAAAAGGTCACACGTGGTCAAGAAGTGTTGTGTCAGTGTTTCTCTGCAAAGCACACTACCACACACACATGCACGGACACGCATACAATTGAGCAGAAGTAGAATTGTATCATTAGACTTCTTTATTGATCAGAGGGTGAATTGGCTTTGCAGCAGAATCACATTCATCATGGTACATAACGATATGATATTAGACATTAGGCAGCTGACACATAATTAAAATTAACACGTTCTGTAGGCACAAGTTGATCTCCATTAAAACAGGAGCTAAAACTGTGCACATGCAGGGACAGAGGGAACATGGCTAGGGCAGGAAGGAGCACCTATCTGTTGCTCTTGACTTATGGTACTTTAGCAGCGGGTGGAAGGTGGGTCTCACTCACCAGTGGGTGGTTAGAGTCTTTTTGTACCCCGGGTGTGACATGTTGAGGTTTACATATCTGAAGGCGTGGTTGTCCAGTGGACTGACAGAAAGGCAAGGAGGTCATATAGAAGAAGGGGGGGGTCTTTACTGTGTAAAGAAACAGTTCAGGACCTCTTTATGCTACTATTTGTGACACGATATTTTTGATTACTACACTACTGCAGTTTTGGTTCTTTGTAGTCTGCATTAGAAGATCCACAAGTTCAATTTGTGCTGATTTTCTGATTAAGGTAAGTGGCTCATCATTACAGAATTTACTATTTCATTTGTTATTTTGGATTCTGTCCGACTTCTATCGTATTACGTTACGATGTCGCTGTTAGCAACGTCGTTACGATTAAAGCTATTAACGTTAGCTTTAGTTGGCGATTACAAGTTTAGCACGAACAAAAGCTAATTTACAGGCATGTTCTGTGTGGAGCTGCAACTCAAAGCTGCTTTGTAGTAAACATGTTAACGTTACATCGATTTTGCAATTTAATTGTTTTTGTTTACTTTGTTATTTGAGTTTTTGGTTGGGTTGGATAGCATTAGCGTGATTACATCAACATTTTTAAGCACTTCGAAAACAGCTATTTGTATGAACCCATAATCTTCCCATTAAGTAGGCAGTGAGCCTTTGTTGCTAGCTTACGTTAGCTTAGCATACGTAGAAGTACAGTTGATTGCGCAGTTTTATTAGTAAATCGATATCCCCAGCAATGCTTAATACTTGCAACTTAACAAGTAAAAAATAGTTAGTTAGTTAATGTTTTAATTGGATTCGTCATAATAATATGATATTATCCGTGTCGGTTAGCTATTTCTGAATGCTTTGTTAGCAGAGACAGAAGAGAGAAGCCAGAGGTAGGGTGAAAACTGGGCTAAACATAATAATGCTAACTAGCATAGCTTAGCATCAAGTATGTTGGTTCTGCTTGTGTATTTTGATTATATTTATTTATGTTATAAATTATTAAATTATATGATATGTTATATATATTTTTGGCAATGTCGATTAGCTTGTAGGCTGTTTCAATGTTTTTAGTGCAAGTGTCTTTTTAAAAAATGTTTTTACTTCCGGTGTCAGGAAGTGTCAATCTTGCCAGTTGGGTAGGCTCGTTCGATGTGTGTAGTTTTGATTTCCAAGTCGATGTTACTAACAATTATGAAATGTTAACGTTATAACAGATATGCTGTTTGTGTGACAATGAATTGGCATTATAAGCATTGTTGTAATGTAAAATATACTAACATGATCCTAACTGTTTTCTCTATACAATGTCAGTACACTAAGGATTCCCAACATCGTGACTCGACTATATCAACCTTAATATCTTATTACGTCTCTTCTATCATGAGCCTCATCAATATTGGTCAAAGACGAAAGGCAAACTTAATGTTGAAAATGTTAGTAATAAGGTCAAGATGATGATGACAAGGTCGATGATTACATTTGTCCTACGATCCAATGTCACTGTGTTATTGTGGAAGAAATTATGTTTTAATCACTGTATCTTAACCTTTCTGAGTAATAAGATTGTGTTGTACACTCTAGTGTGAGGTGATCCTAACTGGCATTATCATGTGAGATGTATCTATATGAATGAGGTGCTTATGTGCGATCTATCTACATGAATGTATTGCTTGTGTGAGCCCATACTGAAGGCCGACCCCATGAGAGACTCAAGAAACGTTCAACACAGTACATATTGTTCAGTCTAGGTTGTAAATAACCTTGCAGATTCTCTGGCAGAGATTTGCAGACCCTACCCTGGGTGTGTATATCTCTCCTGAGCTCAGCTTCAATAAATATACTCAAGTAATTCATGACTCGAGGACTCTTTGTCAACCTCTGAATTTATTCAACAGTTGTGATCCTATATTTTTGTTTTAATGCTTGATCAAAGCATATTGCCAGCTGTGACAAATAAAGTTAAATTTGAGCTGCTTAAGTTTCATGACTTTCATAAAAATGCACTATTTAATCCGCCATGTGTCATATTTAAATGACAGTATAAAAGTACATGTACGTGTGTACGCCGTATGAATACATTGCTCTGCCAAATAAATGACAATAACAGTACAATATAAAAGGTTTTGTCTTGTCTTTTTTTTCATGCAATCTCATTTCTCTCCCATTTATTTCAAGTGTCCTGTGTAGCATTCCCCACTACATAAGTGCATTAGCCAAACTGTATGAAAAACAATGCTGTAAGAATCAATAAAAGACTCAGCTGATGGGCCCCGCCCTGAGCCTCATTTTGACCAGGAGTGTGATTGATGGACATATTCAGACATCACCTTTTGGAGATTCTTTCTGAGAGGTCCATAAACTTGAGAGGGGTGATACTGGAGGAGGGCAATAAGTAGTGGTGATTATCCACTGCCCTCTGTTGTCACAGGAATTCATGTTCTGCTTAAAAACACCCCACACTGAGATGGCTCATTTACTAATGGTTGGATTTAGTGAGATATATGAAGGACTGGCAGTACATATAGTAATTTCTGTTTTCTATAGTATTCTGGAACAAGTTCTTGAGGATCCTATTGCACAGCTCATCAGGGTAGTCCTATAAAATCCAAGCAGGAGGGTTCACCATCCTTACTGATATGACATCAATAATCCTGTAGGAGTCTCCCAATCCTACCAGATGATTCAGTAGTATCCAAAAAGTTTGGTTACAAAATATGATAGATCTGATTTGGACTCCCTGTTATTTTGGAGCAAATCTTATAGTAGTTATCCATGCATTAATAAAGAACATTTTAATCAGAGTTAAGATTGTATCAACAATTAATATTGAAGATTTTGACTATTTATATATTGACTGCCTCTCACCACTAAGGGGCAGTGTTGGTTAAGGCATTTTGAATCTTCGGTCCAGCCCTTCTTTGTTTTGACATGCTTCTTGTGAGATGTCATGGACAGGCTTGGTAGGATGTTAAAAATCCAGAAAGTGATCAGTTGACAGGTGCCAAAAGAGTTAAAGAGAAGTGGCTTTCCACCCCTACTGCTTGCTTATAGGTTCTATATACAAGTATTTACAATCTCTCACTATTTACAAGGTAATTCATTCAAGGAGATTTGCAGGGAGCTTCTCTCATTCTCTGCAGTCTATCCCAAGAATACACTGCCCTAACACAACCCATAGTTCTAGGCCTCAGCGACATAGTGGATAGCTGGTCCTTCTGGTATGTTGGGAACCGGGAAGGAGAAGGAGTCACATTGAGTGCTGACGGCTGGCCTTAAATCCTCAGAGCAATCATCTTAGGACCAAATCAGCAGTCAGATCACACCTACACAATCACACATCTGGCCAATCACCACACACCACCTGCAACTCATCAGATACAGCCACTTACAGAAAACACAGGAAAAGAGACAGCACAGGCCTACATATAACCTAATATGACTCATGGCCATAACATCAGTAAAGCCCTACTTTTATGATCCTCAATACTATACCTCCAGCTAAGGTGGGCAGGCATACAGCCATAGCATGGAGTCGATAATGAATAAACCAATAATTCAAAGATGATCTGATTGCAACAGTAAAGGAATAATGACTCATAATGCATGACAATTTATTCAGAATTGATGAACTATTGCTTATTGTGGTTGTTGCTCGGTAGATTTTAAACAAGGATCAGGAGATTTGCTAAATGTGAAGATAGTATACGCTTGAGAATAAATCACTAAGATGACTACCACACCATGTAAGGATGACAAATGACGAGTGTCACCTGCCTATTGTCATCTCAGGCCCAGGAATACATCATTAATAAAAGATTAAATACCACAATAACGAATCATGGCAGCGTGCTCAGTCTTTGTTATAGATTGACGTCAACAAACCCCTCAACTCCAGGTACAAAGCACAAAGCACACCACCCAAGCCACTACCTAAGTTACTTCCTGGATAGAAGTCATTTCTGGTTTAATGTGGGTGGCCTGGGCAGGATGACATCCATCTCACACTTGATTCACTTGACTCTCAACTACAGTATTGTACAGATGTGCTGTAGTGCTGGTTTTGTTATCATTTAAAACAGACAGACGGTAAGTAGCTATATTTACTGAATATATATTTATCATATCTATACTATTCAATAATTGGGTCAAATGTCAATCACACATTTAAAAGTGTATTGCCTGAGTTAACCACACTATCAATTCACATAACCATAATTAAAATAAATATCCTTGTTTCAATAATGCTGAAGGTAGAATGGGGGACTTCCTTAGAGATTCTGGCATGAACAGGACATTGTTTCTGGTGTGTTGCATTATCTGGATCTCCTCACCGACAGGTAAAAAACATTTTAGTATACTGTTCTTTTTCTAACAACGTGTGAGAGCTAACTGGGAAGGTATATGGTGAAGCGTAACAATATTGATGACTTATTGTATTATTAAAGTTGTGCTTTCTTAGAGTGAGCTTTGGAGGAATTGAATCTAACACATGCCATTTCTGTTTTCCCTCTCAGGTGGGAACACCGTCTCTCGGCTGGCCGGCAGCACAGTGACCCTGCCGTGTACTAACCAATCTATGAGCACCCTCCACCAGCTGACATGGAAGATGGATGGGGTTAACCTGTTCACCTTTAAACCACAAAAACCCTTACACACCTTTCCTCTCGCTACCAGGCTCAATATAGGCATGTCTCTGAACGCCAGCCAACCTTATGCACTGATCATCACGGGAGCACAAGAGTCTCACGCAGGCAACTACACCTGTATGACCTCCACCAGATCAGGCGTCTGGGAGCAGAAGTGGGAGCTGCTCATTACAGGTGTGCTAATCTGTTCCAAATCATTAAATTATATCATCATTAGATTAATGATCCCTGTGCGGAAACGGGGTCATTGCAGCAGCAGATAATAGGGTACAGCCAAGGAAATAAGAATAGAGCAAACAGGTATTAAATACAACACAACCAACAATTACCACACTAGAACAAAGACACAATCCTACTCTGCCTTGTTATTACCTGTACAGTGAAAACAATAATCAGCCTACACCTGGATTACCTTCAAAGTGTAGATAAATGCTGCCAAACTCACCCCTCTATCTCCCAAGAAACAAAAACAGCTACAGCTGCATGTAAAACTACCTGTACCCACGTTAACTGCATACTCACAAGGTTGTAGAACCCATGCAACAGGACTAAAACATCAAAACATGGGAGTCTCGACGGGACATTTCTAAAGTTTATAGCAGGCTTTAAAAAAGGTCCACTAAAGACGCCACAGTTGGTTACTCCTCATACCTCACGTTGCGCTCTACAAATGTCACAGGAACAAGTAGTCTCTCAGGTCAGCTTCAAGATTACAGCATGGCTACATTTTGGCACATAGAAAGAGAGCTTGAAAGAGAACAGGACCTGAGAGCTCTGCATCTTTGTCACAGGATGGCTGTGGTCTCTCTCTGCTTCCTTGTTGAGCTAATGACTGCCCTAACAAAACCTGCACAATGCTAGCCTATGAACACTCACAGACAAAAGTCAATAACTTTGGCCTTGAGCATCCATGTATTAGTCCTTCAGTTGCTTTATAAACATTCTCTTTGCAGATACAGCAGCAACTGAACCAAGTCACATGCTGATAATTGGAGGAACTATTGCTGTATTTGTGATCTGTATATTTGTGGTTTCCTGCATTACTAAAAGAAGGTGCAAAGTGCCGGCGGGGTAAGTATAGTTTGCCTCTGGTCATTCATTAACACAAGAACACTCATTACCTCACTTTAGTTACTCAAAATATTTTGCACATTTTTTGCATTAGTATAGGCTACCGGAAAATACTGCAGATACTTCTATGCCAATAAAGACAGATGAGAAGTGCCATCATATTATCAGGATATAAACAACATGGATCATCTCAAATTCAGGATTGTATAAAGATAACCCTGCCCCAACATCAATCTCTCTTTTTACAGACGTGACATTCAACCTTCCACCACAGAAAGGGTAAATATTAAAATTATTATTATATTTTAGTATATCATGATTAATAGATTTTTAAGGAATGGAATCAGCTCACTTAAACTTTAGACTTCATGTTTAAGTAAATAATTCCCAAATACTTAGGAAGCTAGATAGATTATTTTTCAAAGACAATCTTCATGCAGTAATTGCTCTCAAATGATGTAAATTGAGCCATTCATTCTTGTTCTATCCATCATCTTTCAAGGTGCAGCAGGATCACACAGAAGACATTTATGAAAATGCCCTGGTAGCTGTTACTGATCTACACTTCCATAATCAGACTTTTCATCGCTGCAATATGCCTCACTGATATCAAGACAGTTGGAAACGATGTTGTGTTATGTTAGCAAAAATGTGACAGAGTTTAACATAGTATTCATAGTATTGTAAATAAATACACAAACCACTATTTTTTTCTGGGATATCAAGATCTCAAGTGCCTGGCCTGAATTTGTTTTGTTTACCGACTTTAATTTGTGTTTAATTTGTGTTTTCAGGGGCATATTGAGTTCAACCAGTCTTTTAAAGTGTGAAACTCCAGAGTTGGAAGGAGATTCCCAAAACACTTGCTAGTGGAACATAGAGTGGACATAAAAATCCTTAATGGTAATAAAAATGAATTGTGGTAGAGGCTGGAGATTCTGAGGCATAGCCACTGCAAACCACCCTCTAAGAAATCCTTATTCTTGCCATCTGAATGAATCTCAAGACAGTGATGATTTTACCACATTTTACCACCAGATGGCGCTATTGGATGTATGGGAGGCTATCTCCTTTAAATACTACCATCAAGAGTGCAGGAATAGAGTGGTGCAGGGATGACGTATTTTTGTAGGCCAACCCGGAAGTTAGCACCGCCCTGGTTCCCTCGACAAAATGCCAATGGGATTTTTGCATTGGATTTTGGATTATTGCAGAAAATAAACTCTGTGGCAAACAAAAATGTATGATACTTACACGTTTTGTTCAGCAAGATAATCTTCACAAATGAACACCGTAAATTAAATCGCCAGAAGTAAAAAGCTTACGTTAGGCTCAGTGGCGGCTAGTGCATTTTTCTCCAGGGGGGGCTATACCAAAAATCAAACAAACATGTACTAAGGTATCATCAGTGTATTTAAATAAATGAAAAGGCCTTTATTTGTATTTGCTTTGCTGAGCTGAATGAACAATAACATTTAATAGAAAATAACATTTAAGAAAAAAATAAATTAATATGGTATTACATTTGAAATACCCAGTGCCATCAAAACGCTGAGTGAACTGGCTCAAAGCCATATGACTTTGCCACCTTGTGGCTTAAACTTTTTGTACATACATTTTGCCCTTCTCTCCTTGAGAGATGCAGATTTCTCAATGACTCTATGGCGCCACAGAACTTGACAGTTTATTTTAGACAGGATGTGCCTGTTTTTGTCAACCTCTTCATTATGCTCACGGATCCCTATCCTGTAGCCTTCATCAAGCTGAGCAGCTATGTTTACTTTCCCAAACATTTGCTTTTGATTTTTCTGATATGTGGTTTAAATCATTCAAACCTGTCTGAGACCTGTCGTTTGAAAAAGGGTGCAGGGAAAGCAAAATAAAGCATTGGTGTCACTACATACAGTTAGCCAAGCCTTCCTACTAAACCAGCTCCTTGAAAACGACCGAGTATATTGTCTCATTCTGGCGCATTTTATGTCAGATGTACCACGAGCCACTCGCTCTCTGCTGCCAACCAGTGGTTGGTGGTGTGTAAATCAGCAGCATTCAGATAAATGCTGTTTGTACATGCGCAGTTCGGTCCTGCGCCCCACTTAGCTCCTATCGCTTGTATTGAGAGGAGCGAACTGCGCATGTACAACTTATAACGAGAGTCAATGGGCAAAGATTTTTGCGCCCCAGGCCGGAAATACGCGACCTAGCAGTAACTTTAGACAACGTAGAACAATTTTAATCTACATTTTATTGCAGATTATACATTCTACTCACTAACTATATAATATTTACCTCGCTCATTTAAAAAAAAAAAAAAAAGAAAGTAATTTTTAAAGTCTTATTCAATGAAGTCTAGGATGTGGGGAGTGGTGGGGCGGCACCCTAGCGCCCTCTATTGGCCAGCCGCCACTGGTTAGGCTATAAACAAACTACACCACGGTTGCATGACTTCAACGTCACCGCCACTAAAAATACTATAAATTGATAAATCTACAAGTTGGAAAGTTTGAGTTAGAATAGTTGGGAAGAGCATTGCAATAATTGATTTGCAATAATCAGTTAAATTGCCAAACTTTAATCTTCCACAAAAAAAGTTTACAGTTCTACTGTATACCTACTCAGGATATCTACTACTACACACGTGAAATATGAAACACTTTTACTGTACCATTTTTGAGAAATATCAACTTAGTTTTTTACAATCGCTAACAAGCATTTACCTATACTTAAGATACTTTTTCTAAACTCCTAACACAGCAATACACCTACATCACACAATTAGCCAAATAGTTAATTTTCTGCTCAAAACCACATTTTAATTAAACACCAACTCTACATTTCAAAATGAAAAAAAACTTTCTCTACATACACTAACTCTATCAAAACACGGCAAACCCGACTCTAAATCAAATCATTCTTTCAAAACACTAGCACGTTTTCTATCCAAGAGGAACATAGTCAATCATAGCACAATGACTTTCAAAATACTAACAGTTGATGGCATTACAAAAACTGCATTACTTTTCATGTTTCAGTTCTACCTGCATACAATAGACCATATGAAATCCATTGTTTTTTTATAATTCAGTTTCCTTTTACTGTAAACCACTGTTTTGGTTGAGTGTTGGGTGCATTTTTGGCAACATACTATCTAAAAGTGAATGAGTCATCTTTACTTTATTGAATGTACAGTAGGAAAAAAAAATAGTAAGTGACAGAATTGCTGCAGTAAAAGCTTTAGTAGCAACCTGAAATTGCTGCCAGTGATGAACAAAAAATCCAACATACATGGCCTTTGGTACCAAATGTGTAAAAATAAAATACACAAATACGGTAAAAAAGGCACAGAAGGGAAGTCCTGTTCTACAGTTTTCTACAGTCGCTAACATCCTTTTGTCCAATCTGTAGTCACATTTTCAAAACTCTAAACACAATTAGCACAACATCCGTCTGTTGTGGACCAAACTATAATCTATACGATCTTCAGCATTTGGCCACATGTTCTCTTCCACATCACATCTTATGTCGTCTCTTGCTATGCACCTTGGATAGAAACGCTTGGCATGCACAATATGTGTAAACACAGTATGTGTAAATACTTTTCAGTATGTCCTACTGTATGTACTGTAACCCATGTTTACATGTAGAGTAGCATAGTGTAAAACTCAGTATAGAACAAGACATATTGGATAGACACCATACCTGGACGTATTGGTGCTGGTGACCCGCTCACTGTTCCTTTCAAAAGGAACTGTGTACAACTGTTTCATTCGAACTCTGTGGTTGGTCTATTTTAGCTTAAATCAGCTATTTCTCAATGTTTCAGTGATCTGTTCATTCAGAAATGCTTATCAGCTGTTTCAATAAAGAAAACAACATGAATTGTGTTAATGGTATGGTCCACAACCGACTATAAAAAACTGTAAAATCACCCATAGACTAATTTTGGGAAATTCTCTCAGTTAAATTGCCAAACTTTAACCTTCCATAAAAACATGATTTTCAATAATTTGTTTACACTTCTACTGTATACCTACTCAGGACATCCCATTCTATACCCACATGAAATATGAAACACTTTTACTGTACCATTTTTGAGAAATATCAACCTAAAGTCACCCATGGGCTCATTGTAGTACAGTCTCTTGGTTAAATAACCCATCTTTGGCCTCCCATAAGAAAATGAATTGAAATTAGTTGCACACTATGAAAACACACACTTATGTATACTATATGTAGAGTAAGGATTACAACAAGGCAACTCTGAAACACAAAACATGGGACATTTTTCTTTCTCAAATCAATTAGCAGAGCAGTTGACACACAGGACGACTGAAGGTGACAGATAGTACTTGAAATGCATTTTGGAGATGAACAGTTGTTTACATTAGAATTGCCTTTTTCATATATTGTCTGTCAAATGGAACTGCATAAAAATGTCACACAATGTTTGCTTATTTTTTAAGGCAGCACATCTTCACTGTATATACCCATAAATTAAATGCTCAAAATACATGTCGATAACACTAATGTCATAAATGTAATCAATTTTACATACACTGCTGTAGGAACTTCGAATGAACAGAACACAGGACCATTTTAACTTCCGGACACAAACGCTTAACATTCTTTCCAACATCCACAAAAATATACATAACTAAACAATAAGCAACAAAACTTCAATATACACATAAAAAGAAAATAATAGTAAAAAATGCTTAACATTCACACTCAATGCACATACAAGTAGAACAGGCTGCAACACTGAAGGTTCAAGTTTTGACCCATGTAAATTATCATGCCAGTTGATTTAAAACATTAACTCCTTCATTGGGTCAAGACAATCAGTTTTACTTTGGCATTTATTTTGCTGTAATAAGTAGAATAATAAAGTAACATGTATAGCACTGTAAAACCTCCAATATTGGCCAGGACATTTATTTACCTCAATCAAATTGGTAAAACACATATTTCACCAATTTTTGCAAATAATGGTAATTAGTCTTAAGTAAGAGTGTGGTGCAAGACACATAGGCTACTGCAGTCACCCAAAAAGAAGTGCAACAAGTATTTAACTTCTGTTGGATCAGATAAACACAGAATTAAGCATTAACTCCCCTCCCCTTTTAACTTCTCACTTCTTCATATTTTGTACACACATCAAGAAATCCATAGTACGCATCATAAACATAATTAAAAATATGAGACTGCATTGAGGCTAATATGCACATAAATTAAAATCAAATATGATATATATTTAGTTGTAGATGTTCTCACAACTAATTGTGGCTGCAAGCCCAGCATGCACTGGAAAGGACAGGGCACTGGCAGTTTATAAAGAACGGTTGGTGGTTAGACAGATGGACAGCTTCTAGTGGTTAGACTACTGATAAAGGTGTTACTGATAAATTATGATGGTGCATCTGGTTTCAGTTTCCTGGTGTGGTACCTCCTTCCATAGTATGCAGTCTTGAAGTTTATGTTTCTTCTGCTGCTTCTATTTCCAAGCATTTCATAAGCTTGTTATTGTTTTTGTTTTACTTCCACTCGTACCCATGCATTTCTGCAAGGGTGGAAGTAGCAAATGACATTTCCTTGAAGTAATTGATTTTCTTTAGTATATTTTGATAAAGTATTTTCCTGCACTAGAAATTGTTTTGTCTTCATCAATAGTTAGCAGTAGAGAGAGACAGGAAAGATAGGGTGAGAGAGGAGGGATGACATGCGACACACGTCCCGGGCCGGATTCGAACCCAGGAGGTCACGGTTAATTCTCTGTAACCTGCACACATATGTGGAGGAAATGTTAATTTAACTTATTGTATTGTAAATGCTCAAATGTATCCATGATAGCAGCGTAGTTATTAACCACCTAGCTACAGTATAACTGGTTTGAGCTTGCCTGGTTGTTGTCTAGTTAGTTTGCTATAGTCTTGTTAGCTAGTTGGTTAGCTAATAATAATAATAATAATAATAATAATAATAAATGTTTGTGAATAATGGGGATGGATTTTCTTCTTTTTAATCACAGATTACTGAGAGTACTATAATACTATCATTGTGTTGATTCACGGTTTATTTTATTTATCCACTTTATTTTCTAAAGTGTTTTTTCTTAGTTTGAACTCTAATCATTTTTTGCATGGCATGGGATCAATCATAACAATCGATTTTTTACATTCTAACTGAGGTACTTTTTACTTTACTTACACCCGTAATTTTACTTCTGTAACATTTAAGTAAAGTAACAGTACTTTAGTAGTAGTACTGTTCACTTCACAAGCAACAGGATAGTAACAGGCTAACAGGATAATTTAGTAGTCTTTCTTCCTTTTATGTACCGCACAACTGAAGTAGTGGCCTTTGACTATAATCAGACAAAGGCCCAAAAGAAGGAAAAGTATCGAGGAACAAAAGAGCAGAAGCCAAGTAAACTGATATGGTAGTGAGCAGACTCTAGCAAGTCCCAAGTACACTATATGGCCAAAAGCTGACTGCACATATAGTTTTTGGTGGGGTTTTTGGGGGGGGCCCCCCCCCAAAAAAAATTTTGGGAAAAAAAGCTTTCTAAGGTTTTTGGTTTTTTTTTTAAGCCCCTTTTAAAAACTTTTTAATAAAAGGTTTTTTTACTTTTTTGGATAAATTTAAAAAAAAAAAGGGGGGGGGGAAAAGGGGGGGGGTCCCAAAAAACCCCCCCTTGGGGGTTTTTTCCAAAAAGGGGGTTTTTCCCCCCCCCCCCCCCCTGTTTTTTTGAAAAATTTTTAAAAAAAAAAAAAAAAAGTTTTGAATTTTTTTTCCCTTTTTTTTTCCTCTTTTTTTCTTTTTTTTTAAAAGTTTATTTTTTTAATTTTTTTTAAAGTGTTTTTTTTTTATTTAACTCAAAAACTTTTTTTCGGGCAGGGAATCAAATAACATCGATTTTTTTTCTTAAATATATTTTTTTTTTTTAAAAATTTTATTTTAAAATTTTTAAGGTAACAAAAATTGTTTTTTTTTTCACAATTCAAAGAACGGATAGAAAAGGCTAAAGTTTTTAAGAGTCCTTTTTCCTTTAACCGCAAAACAATAGGGGGGTTTGTTATAATAGAAAACCCAAAAAAGGAAAAGTATAAAAAAAAAAACAAACCAGTAAACTGTATGGTGGTTTGAGCAAGCTTAGCAAGTCCCAATAAAAATTTTTAAAATCATTAATAAATAAATTTTTGATTGGGGAAATCCCTTTAAAACCGGGGGTTTAATTGAGTTCCCCCCCTTAATAAAACAGCCCCCTTTTTTTAAACTTTAAAAAATTTTTTTTAGTTGCTTAATTTTTTGCCTTTCCACCAAAAAAACATTTTAATCCCAAAAGGCCTTTTTTTCTCCCCAATACTTCTAAATTTAAAAGTTTATTTAGGTGGGCTTTAAAAAACCCAACCAAAAGGGTTTCCCCCCTTTTGTCCTTCCAATTTAGGCCTTTTTGCTTTTGCAAGGCAAGAAGCGGAACAAAAGGCCCCCCCAAACTGTTTGAAAAGTTAAGAAACCCAATTGGGGCAAAAGTCGGGATCCCAAACATTAAGTTCCCCCTTTTCCCCCTGGAAAAAGGGAACCCCCCCTAAAAACAGCGAACTCAATAACATGGGGGTGTCCCACTGACTTTTGGCCAATTCCATTTTCCCTTCCCAGTAGGGTGGGTAAAAACCCTGTCCTAAATATTTCAACCCCAAACCCCACCGGGGCCCCCCTTTTAGCCGGATATTGGGGCCAAGCCTTACGTTGCCCATCCCATCAATTTTCCTGAACATCAGATTCCCCTAGGGGGGCAACAAAACCCTTAATACACAAATTATAAATAAGGTGTCAATGATTTTCAATTTTGCAGGACAAAAAACCAATGTTTCAACACTTTTTCATATTTCCCACCCAACCCTTTTTAAAAAAAAAACCACCTCTTCTTTTTTTTTAAAAGAAATGTTTAAAAGGGGGGGATTTAAAAATTTTTTAAAAACTTAATAAATTTGATTGTTTTTTTTAGTTTTTTTCAGAACCCCGCAGATATCCAATTTTTTTTTGGGAAAAAAAACAGACCAAAACCTTTAAAAAAAAACATTTCTTTTTTTTTATCTTTTATTTTTTTTTAAAAATTTTTGGGATTTTTTTTGGGTGGTTAAAATTTTTTTTTTTCAAACCCCATTTCCTCCTTTTTGGAAACAAAAAAACACAAAGAAAAAAACCCAAAAAAAATTTAAGAAAATCCCACCCCCTTACCCCAACTCCCGGGCCAAGGGGACCCGGGATTTTTCCGCCCCCCCCCCCCGCAACACAGGTAAAATACCAACAATGGTAGGTTTATAAAAAAAAAAAAAAAAAAAAAAAATAAAAAAAAAAAATTTTAAATTACAATCCCCCCAACCAAAACAACTGCTTTTTTTTTTTTAAAATTTTTCCCCGAAAACCCAAAAAACATGAAAAAGCCACAAATTGCTCCTATTTTAACCAGGGGGTAAATTTTTTGAAAACGATTGTTGTTTTTCTAACAAGCCGTTCTCAAAAGGGGGGAAACTTATTTTTAAACCCCCCTTTTATCAAAAAACATGCCCCATAAAATTTTAACACAAGATTTGATTTTACATTGTTTTTTTTTAAAAATTTAATGTGGGTAAGCCCTTTAAACAAAAAAGCTTTTGTTATTCCTTTCATGAACCCCCTTTAAAAATTTCGGGGAAAAAGAACAATTATAAAAACTTAACAAAAGGGGAAGACAAGGCTTTTTTTAATTTGGACTTGTTGCAGCATTTACCTTGGGAATCCCCTTAAAAATTTAACCCCCCGTCGTGACACGGAAAAAGGTTAAACCGGGGGTCCCTTGCTAACCCCAAATTTCCTTTCGTACGGCCTCGGTAAACCACCCCCTCGCTTTAAACTTTAAATCCTTGGGAACTATTTTCAATTGAATGAACGCATTCTTTAAAACTTTTTACTAGCCCCACCCTTTTTCCCAGCCTTTTTTGGAAAAACAAATCAAAAATTAAAAAAAAAAATTAAGTATAAAAGGTAAAACAAACTGCCCCAAACCCCGGGGAGAAAGCTCCCCCTTAATGGGAGGCTACAACCAATTAATCCCCACAAACCGTAAACCCTGCCTTTTAAACAATTTTGTCCTTTTTAATTGTGCAACATTTTTTATCCAAAAATACAAAAGTTTTATAGGTTGAACTTGGGGAAATTGAACCCCAAAAAACCCCCTTAACCCGAAGGTCACCATGCCAAACGCTGAGGGTTGGGCCTAAGTCCTTGCATTTCCCCTTTTTAAAATTTTTCATTTTACAAACGTTTTAACTGGTTTTTAACATTCTGTTTTTTTTTTTGCCTTGTGATATTTTTTAAAATAATTTTTTAAAGTGCCAATATAATTAACTTCAAACTTCCTTGCCAACAAAATTTTTTACAATTTTCTCAAAACTTTTTGAAACACCAAAAGGTAAAAAAACCTTACATATTAATGCCCCTAGTCTAAGGGGGAATTAAGTTGATTGGGGGCCCCCCTGGCTTTTTCCCTCCCTTGCAAAAGGGCTCTTTCTGTTTGTCATTTTTGAGTTTAAAAGGGGGGCTGGTGTTTGGCCGGGGGGGAGACCCACTTAAAATGAACCTGCCCTGAGGGGAGGGGGCCCGGGCCAAAAAAAAAACCCCAATCCCCCCCCAAACCCCCACATTTTATTTTTTCCCCAATTTTTATTTAGGGTGTAATAAAAATTTTCGTAAATGGGGGGCCTTTGAGATTTTTTAGTTTAAAACCATTTTGTAATCCCCATCATCAACTTTCCTGGGAATTTACCCACTTTTTAACTTTTTACTAAAAGGGGTTCCGGGGAACCCAAGGGTAAAAAAAACTAAAAAAGGGAAGACAAATTTTATTATAACCCTTTTTTTTTTTAAATTTTTTTGCTTGTGAGCTTGTTGGGGGGACAAAACATAATGTTTATTACAATTTAATTCCCCCCTCGTAAGGCAAGAGCCCGGTAAGAAAGAAAAACGTAAAATAAAAATCCCCAAAACCCCAATGAAAACATTTTTTTTTGTATCGTCAGGAAAACTATATGTGCAAAAGGGTTCCCATTCCATTTTAAAAATTTGAGCCCTTGCAGCCCTCGCACCAAGCATTACCGGGTGCCTCATTAATCTGTGAGGGTTCAGGGCTTGGGCCCTTTAGGGGACTTTGGGGGATTGGGGGCCTTTTCTCTCTCCCCCCACCCCCAAACCCAACCTGGGGTTTTGTTTTTTGTGGATTTGTAGAGTGTGAAGTTAGCTTTGGGATCCTGTGCCTTTTGTAGTTTGTATTGAAGTAATTAGTAATATTGTAGAAATATTTTCTCAAAAGCATCCTGGTACTAAGGAAGAAGCCTTTTTTTTTAAAAATATTTATTCTCATGTTTATCCTAAATGGGTAGGTAAACCCCCTGTATTTTGTTTTCTTTATTTTGAAGAAAAATAATTTAGTGTTTGTATTTATAATTGTTTTTTTTAAATTGTGGGGGGCCGTGCCACCCTGACGCCTATCTACCATTTTCGGTAAAGAAAAAAACCCAAAATTTGTTTGGGATTTTGCATTCTCTGTGGCACGGTCCCCCTGGATGGGGAAAAAGGGAGTCCTTTATTTTTACTATTTACTCCTAGGCCGGGCATAACACATACACTATTGAAACACTCTCATAAACAGTACTGAAACCCCCTGCCCATGCCCAGGTCAGAAAGGGGAGACCTTACCGTTCATTCCTTTTGAGGGATAAAAAGAGCCGCCCCTCATCTCCCTTTCTCTCCCTCCCAAGAGAAACTTTTTATGAGGTGGGGTGAATTGAATCTTTGAAAAAAAAAAACACCTTTTCCTTTTTTTTCCCCCAAATTATCGCACAGTCAGCGCCTCCTCCTACAAGGCGTCAATGGCTGGCACAAACTTTCAAGAGCCACCGATACACATTCCCCACATTGAATCCTGAACCAATAAAAGCTGCTTTCTTGTTTAATCAAAGTCTAAATCTTCTCCAAACTTAAAGGATGCAGGGTGTTAAACAAATGAGACAAATAAGTAAGCTAGATATAAAAGCAAGTGCTAAGGCAATAAGTGAAACAAAAAAGAAAGTGCAAAAGGAAGGCAGGATGTTTTTTTTTGAAGAGGTGAGATCTAGATATGAAATCTAGCTAGGAATCTATTATTGCTGCCGGGTGGGAAAATTTTATACTAGATCCTGACAAGTAAAATGATTTAAATGATAGGGATGCTGTCATCTTTTTATTTAACTCTATTGGTTTTTAACACACTGAAGTCCTCCATATACATCTGAAAAACCTCTTGCATACACAAACAAAACATCATAAACCTACGAAATACTATAGCTCAATATGCAAACTGAAACCTCTCGATACACTAATACACTATACCCCCATATGACTGCTCCCAACACATTAAAGAAATCCCCTTGCGACACTATTGAAACTATGAATACTACTACGAAAAACATGCTATCTTGCATACAAACGAAGCACTTTTAGTTGAATACTGAAATGTTCTCAATAAAAAAAAAGGGGGTTTTCAGAAGCCTCAGTGAAACGGGAACCCTGTCAAAAAAAATGTGCTCCAGTTAAACAACCCAAACACACTGTATGGGAAGAGAAGAACATATGACTTCAGTAGTGTTTATTTTTTTAGTAGTGTGCCAAAGGATTGGGGAAATGCAAAGGAAGGACCGACGGGCTATATAAGAGCTAAGATCACCACAGGCACACTGCATTTCCTCCATGTCAAATTTAGGTGATCAAGAAAGGGAAAATTCCAGAAATTAAAACTCTATTACAACCATGTTTGTTTTTTTTTCATATATTATAGGGAACAACCATATAAAAACATTATCTAAACTGCAAATTCAAATGAAGAATCCCAATAAAGAACAAAAAATAGATAAACTTTTCACTATTTTTTTAACAAAAATGGTTTTTCACAAACACTGGGATATTCCTGTGTCAAAAAAATTGAAACTAATTCAACCAAGATAATTTGGGAGAAAACACTCCATACCACTATCACTCTGGCATCTAGAGGATTTTCTCCCACTCCCCTTACAGAGGTCGACAAACGGGGTTTTAGGTTTCACATCAAAAACACTTCAGGTCCACACAGCTTTCCAGCATCTTGTAACTCGGGATTTTAATTTTTGGTTTTGTTTTTTTTTAAAATATTTTTTTATTGGGCTCTTCGGGCAAGTTGCTAGTGATTAAAAATTCCCCATTTATATATTATTTTTCCCCCGGTTTGACTATAGGGGCCCAACTTTTTTGAAACTTTCTAACCTTCCCCAGACTGGCACACTCCTTCCTGGAGGTCCTCGCGTCCTTAGTTTGGTGGGATACGTTTTTTCTTTCCCCGCATGGTAACACAAACTGACCGGGTTTCTCATCTGTATTTAGGGAAAGCCACACAAATTCCCCTCACTAGACGGTTTAATTCTTTTCCCCCAATTTATTGAAAACTTTCATTTTGGGTAAATAAGATCCCATTTCCTAAAAAATTTTTGCATGGTAAAATAAAAACATTTAAAACTTCCAAAGGGGTTCAGAAATTTTCAAGCATCACTTAGTTTTTTTGGGCTCCCGTTGATGACAGTGACCAGAGAGAGTCCAGAGAAGTGTTTTGTTTTTTTAAAAAAACCTTCTTTTTAACATCAAGTCCTGAAAAAAGGGCATGACCATTGATTTTCACAAGATGTGCATGTTTTTTTTTCCCCTATTTTGGTCAAACTTTGTCACATGATGAATGGGACACCCTCTTTTTTCACGCTTTTCTTGTACAAATACCAGTTTCCATTTCACTTGGATAAAAAAAACATATCCCCCCTTAAAGTACGGACACCGCCCCAATTTTTGGCATAACAATTCACCTGAAGTATGGTGTGCTAGAGGTTCCAACTGTTCTTCCATGGGGGTTAATGCCTCACAAGGAAAAGGGCCTTTCATCATGGGAAACAAAAACTGTAGATCCTCCCTCTGTTTGACACAATTCAGGCCCCGGCGGCTGAACCCTGAAAACAAGGCAAACAACAAGGTCAATACAAGTAATGAGGTTGATGTCATAGGACACTGAAATTTTCTGTTATTTATGTGTGTTTAAGGCACAGTCTAGTATGCCGCTCAAAAATAAAACCCACCAATATGGTAATGTATGCAAAATAATTATGCTGGGGAAAAAACCTGTGTGGATGCATCATACATCACACAAGGTTTTTATAACTGTAAACGGGCCCCACAAAGCCTGTGAGAATGGCTAACCACACAATGTGAAGGAAATGTAGGGCAAAAAAAAATTTTAAACTGCTGTTACAGATCATTTTCAAAGAAACCATTTTATTCAAACTTAAAACCTGCTCCAGGGGGTATTTGCTTTTGGATTGGCATCTGAAAACACAACAAGCACATCTTTGGGTCTTCATAATAGCACTGACATGGTCATCTGCAAGAAAAGGGGAGAAAGACAGATGTGGTTTTTGTTTTAGCAAAATGACACTCATTCTTTTTCTAACCTAAAAAGAGTATAACAAATATAATGGAAGTAACCCCACCCCTAAACCGGACACTCAGCACCCATATTTAAAAAACAAAACAGGGGAGGCCACCTTAAAAAATTGAAAATATTGATATTTAGTTTTTAATGTTTGGGGTTTTTGGACCTAATGTTTTGTCTTTGACCTTTGGGCATAGATCCTCTCAACTGGGAGGTACTTCCCTCCTAGTTTTTTAATTTAGAGCATTGTAAGGGGGGTTCCTACATTTTATATAATAGACAGGATGAACTTCCTTTGCTAAAAACAGAACTAGACAGTTATATGTGGTCTTTTTTACTGTGGGGCTGCACTTTGGGGTTGAAACAATGTGTCTTTTTAGAGTAATGTAGGTTTGGTAAGAGAACGTCCACAAAAAGCAGCAAATATTTATCCTGTAATGCACAAAACTAAAAGACAAAACATAAATTTAATTTAAGACTTCACTGGTATATAAATAAAAATAGTATAACCAAATTTAAAAATACCATTAAAATTAATTGGGCCATATTTCAAAAAACAGATGACTTTTTTCCTAAAAAAATTTAAATATTTAGTGTTAAGACAACTCATAATTTAAGTAACAATAATGAAATTCACATTTTTTTAAGACATGAGATTTTTTTTCAAAAAATATAGTGGATTTATCATTTTGAAGAAACCTTCAAATTTAGGAGATTTCCCCGTTTTTAACAAAGAACAAGAAAATTGGAACTATATCAAGCAGTAAGAGTAAAAACCCACAAAAGACGTCTATGAGAAGGCAGGGTTTTTTCTGTTGTCAAGGCTGGCTGTTTTCCACCACACACTGGACCTTGGGGGTTACCACTGGTTTTGGGACCCGACCAGGTACTGACGTGGTGGTTTGGGGCTTTTCATGTTGGGTGGATTTGGTCACTGGGCCCCCCACCGATTCAGCTAGAGACCCGGGTGCCCAAACCCCCTCTCATGGGGGTGGCACCCGAACCATGCAGCTTTCAAAGGTAACCTCCTTGTTTCCCAAAAAAAGATCTCCCACCTTCAGGCTTATGAAAGGGGGAACTGAAGATTTACTACACAAAAAAACAATTATAAGTAAAAACAACAACCTACAAGTAACAAATATGCTTGGAATTCATCCTTTATCCTGCACCAGAACATCACACAATTTCAACAGGAAAAAGTTTTTTTTTATTTTTTTTTTTATCGTCATGTGCATACCAGTACGGAAATTCAAATGCAAATCAGATTATTGCATTTTAATCTTCATCTGACTCAAATAAAGCATCGGAGTGAAAAAAATTAAAAACCCAAGTGGGGTTCATTTTCCATTTTGAATTAATTTTTAAATTTCCGGTTATTAAAGGGGAATTCCGGGATTTTTTTTAAACCTGGGGCCCATTTGTACAAATTTTTATTTATCGCCCTCGAGAAACTCGGGTCAAATAAAAAAGAGGAAGTGCGTTTTCAGGGAAAAGTTAAACAAAGGTTCTTTGGGTTTAAAAAAAGGGCCATCTCTGTAGAATCCTTTTTTCCTAATGTTGTCAACACCAATAACAATCTAACCTTCATGGCAAAAAACAACACTTTTAGGACTCTTTGTCGGCCCACTTTCCCCACTTTTTTTTACCTATTTTGCGTATAAATACAAAGTACAAATAGAGCCCATTTAAAAAACGGGAATTTCCCCTTTAACTATACTTCCCTACTTTTTTAGAAGGAACATTTTCCCCATAACCATGGCCTATAAACAATACACATTAAAAACCCACTCTCTACAACCTTTTCTGTCAAACACACCCAACACACACACACAACCCACTGAGCAAATAGCCGTTTAAAAGCATTATTATTATAGGGTTTATAGGCTAAAAATTAGGACAAACGGGTTTAAAAATGAATGTTTAGTAGGGGCATCCGGAAGTTAAAGTACATACATATAAATACATAATACTTCTCTGTTCATTTTCTGATATTTCAGCTGTTGATCTTGTTTAAATATGTAGCAAAGTATTTACGCTTGGTTTTAAAACGGGCCAATACCAGCCAAAAAAAATCCGGGCTTTTATGAAGCAAAGCATAGACACAACCCGGGCCCTTTTCAAGAAACATATCATCAAATCAATTTTTTATTCTCCGGTATTTTCATTGTACCCTCTAATCACATCACCACTACCTGGTAGGATGAAAAACCCCAGTACTCTGGACACCGAGGCCAATTTGAGGACCCTGATCTAAACATTCCTTTTTTTGAAAGAATCATTATACCAAACACGTCAGAATTTTCGCCCTTTTGGCCTCCACTGGGGTACAAAAGATGATGCAGTAAGACCCTTCGTCCCCAAAAACCTACATGGAAAAATGGGAGGCTCCTTTTTTTTTTCTTTTTTTGCCCCAATAAAACTGAATCGATCTCCATTTCCATTGACAGAAAAAAGGACCATCCCAAGTGAAACGATGAAGAATTGTGGTTCACCCGGGGGTTTTTCCTGGTCTCTTTCTGCCCGGAAATCTGAGAGATGTCCTCATGGTTCTCACATCTGCAAGGTAAGGAAACATTTTGTCCTTTTCAACCGCAGTCCTGTTTTCCTCCAATCACCGGGCAGCTGGAAGGGACATAAACTCAAAAACACCCGAAACAGACTATCAGGAACATGGTAACAGCTCAGAACTCAGAAAAAAAACACACACACAACCCCACAAAAAAAAACACATCCAGTAATGGGCACCGTGAGCCCAAGTATTTAGCTGCTGACAAATCGATTTTTGGCTCCATTTGCTTCTTTTAAATTTTTATGTGAGTGACACCAACCAGCAGCCTGTCAAAGTTAATTTGAGGGGGCTTTTAGCTACATTCGTCATTCACTAAGAACTACACCCGAACACCCAGGCAACCACCTGGGGGAAATATGCAAATTTTTTGAAAAAACCAGGACCCTTGCCATTGCCACCCCCCACTCTTTTCATCCTTCCCAAGACCCGTAACCCCTCAACCACCCTCCTTTGATTCCCTGACAATCACACAATCTCTGGTCCCCTTACCACCCTTGGAACGACTGCAGTCCCACTACCATTACGTTAAATCTATGCTATTTTTTATTACCAAATGCTGTTCACGCAACAAAATACTCATTTCAGCATGACCTTTGTACACTAACCATTTAAGCCTCAGGAATCAACCTCAGGAAACAATTAAAAAAGTCAGGGTTCTTTCGATAGCGGCTTCACAAAAACACGGCAAAATTTACCAATCCATTATGAGTGGTTCACATAAAAGGGGCGGGGGTTTTTAACCAACAGCCAGTCGCAGAAACAGGGAACAATCCGACCCGCGGTTTAAAAAAAAACTTTATTTATCCTCAAGAAAATTACTTGTTTTAGCAGCAAAATATTCCATGGAAAAAAAAAAACGTATAACAACATATAGAATATAAAAAAAATTAGAAAAAAAAATAATAAAAAACAAAACACTAACTTTAACAATTGTGGGGTTTTTGGAAACATTAAACCCACACTTTTTTTCACTTATCCTTCCCTTTCACATTCAATCATCCATTCCATTCTGTAACTCGTATACAGTACCATCCATTTATTTTGCTCTGCTTGTTTATAAAAATTTTTTAGATTTGTTTTTTTAGGCCTTTGTTTTTTGTTTTTTGTATTTTGTCCATTCCCCTGATACTGTTATACTGCTGCAACCCCAGAATTTCCCCCCAGGATCAATAAAGTATCTATCCATCTTCAGACAGAACATGGGGGACATGTTCACAAACAATGAGGGCAGGTTTTTAATGTAATTCTTTAAATCTTATTTTTTAAGAAAACAATCTAATACTATTCATCTGGACAAAATGTGAATGTGTAATTAAATTAGGTTTTATATGATTTGTTTATGGATTTTTGTTTACTTTGATCAAACGGTATAGGAGTAATTAGATTTAGATAGTTTTACAGTTTCTAAAACAAAACATATGACTTCATGGCCCCATATTCGGCTACATTATGTGTCATTTTGGACCGGACTACGGCGCAGTTAGGCTACGTGAATTTGCATTCGTGGGAAGGCAGTTTTAGTCAGAAGAAAGAAAGACAGAAAGCTATAAAGAACAACAGGCTAACAAAGGACTATATACGTACCCTCAGTGACTCTGCATATGATCACTGATGTCAACAGCAGCAGACAGCTGTCCCAACGCGGCATTGCATTGTGTGTAGAGCACAGTTCAAATGAACTAAGGCTCCAAGTTGAAAAGTATTCAACAGTCTCAGTCTTTGTTCAAACAGCAGAAAACGACAGACCGCACAGAGCTGGAGCCCATCTCGTTTCTATCCCCGTCCGTATACATCTAATTAATCCTACATAAGGGATCTCAGTACGGAGTAAGCGTTTCACCACAGCATCCAACTTGACAACCAACAGGTGCGGATGCAGCTGGCTAGTCGCCAAATGCCGCTGCCGCGATCAACTTCAATACCATATCTTGCTTTTATGCTTCAAAGTTATATTTCCACTCCAAAATAGGAAGTAATGCATACAGATTATGAAAGCCAAGGGTTTGTTTTATCAAAATTAGTCAAAATACCAAAATGGTCAAAAATAGACTTTTGATATTAAAAGGCGTTTCTACGTAAATCAGCCATTGCGACTTCCGACTGATTCTGTGAGAGCACGTCTATCTAAAACTTTATTGAATGTACAGTAGAAAAAAATAGTAAGTGACAGAATTGCTGCAGTAAAAGCTTTATTAGCAGCATGGATAGACACCATACCTGGACGTATTGGTGCCGGTGCTGGTGACCCGCTCACTGTTCCTTTCAAAAGGAACTGTGTACAACTGTTTCATTCGAACTCTGTGTTGGTCTATTTTACACAACTTAAATCAGCTATTTCTCAATGTTTCAGTGATCTGTTCATTCAGAAATTCTTATCAGCTGTTTCAATAAAGCTTTTGAGCTGCTGTTGTTGCAGAAGTAGAGGCTTTATACTATATTTAAGGTTTTGAACATTAGGTTTTTATTTCTGGCATGCTGTGTGCAAGCATTTGTAAATAAGACAAGAAAGATCCATAATTTTGGTATTGGGTAAGCTTGTATGTAAAGAAAATCTAAGCATTTTAGAAACGTGTTAATTGACTGCTTATTGTGTGAAAACAACATGAATTGTGTTAATGGTATGATCCACAACTGACGGATGTTGTACTAATTGTGTTTAGAGTTTTGAAAATTTGACTACAGATTGGACAAACGGGTGTTAGCGACTGTAAAAATCTGTAATCCCACAGGCTTTATAATGTGGGCTCCTAGTTGCCAGAGGTTTCAAATTGTATGCATGTATGTATTAACCATTTCTCAATTACACCCCCTAGCGGAATTGTGGCATTATGCATTTTGTGCCAAATTGCACCAATCCTTTATCACCATCTGCAGGCCACTTGATAGACCTACTGTCTGTCCATGTCTCTTGTTTCATGATCATCACTTTCTCATTTTAACTGCATTCTTGTCACCTCAGTTATTTTCATAGATTGAACTGAGCCTCTCAATGCACTGACTCCTCGGGTTGTGTTTTCTCCTGTGGTCTGTGCAACTGTGTGGTTGAGGGAGGACCTCCTGTAGGGCCTGGTCTTGACTGGGGGTCCTGGTCCTGACTGGGTCCTGGCTTGGGGTCCTGCTCCTGTGTTTTCTGCAGAGAAAGAATCATGACCGACCGTGACACCCCATTCTATCCTAATACGCATAACACAACAGCTCCAAATGGATTCAGGTATATTTTTACAAGATATTTGTGAGGATGTATATATGCAAGGACATTAGCAGGTAAACTCACCTAAACTCAGTTTACCCATCTTTTTATTTGTGGGATAAAGTTTACTCACCTGACATAAGTCTATGATGTAAATTAATAGTATCCATCATAATAAGCAATATCAAACTGATGTAAGTTAAGGAAAGAAAACATAATTAAAAGTTTTTCTGAAAATATGATTGATCTTCTGCTAAGCCAACAGGTGGGAGCAGCCACAGCTAGTGACCAGACCAAGAGGTTGGGTTGTAGACAACAAATGTTACAAGCATTGACACCTATCCAGAGTTAAAAGACGATAAAAAAGTGATTAGAAGCTAGATGAAGTTAGATGCTCGGTTGGATTTCATACATGTATGACGTTCAAAGTTATAAATTATGTAGAAAATAATGTTACCATTTTCTTAGATGATTAACTGAAGAATTAATGAGGAGTAGATGCCAGAAATAGAAAGTATTTAGCTGTTTTATTGTCCATTATCACACCCACTTGTACTACTTTTGTGCCGAATGTGAGGAGCAAAAGTAACATTATGCAGGCTCCATTTTCAGTCTGTTAACATTCAATTTATTTACGCATGAGACAAAATAATGGTTGGTACTGGTAGAGGACAGATGTAGGTTGTTCACAATAAAAATCTAACTAAACTGATCTTTTTGTCATAGGGACAAAACAAAAAAGTGCAACAAATGTTCTCCCCTAATAGTTGTTTTACCAATATGGCTCATATGTCCTCAATTATTATTAAAAGTAGTGTATTCACAAAACATCTTAAGGCAAAAAGTAGCTCCCAACGTGCTGATTTAGGAGAAACTCTTAAAAATAATGGGCGTGTCAGTCATCATTTTAGGACTCCTACATTTTTGGTCTAAGAGCATTTCACAAAGCGTTTTAGCGCTAAAACCAGCTCCTAAATCTGTGAAAAGTTAGGGGTAATCAAGAGGACTCCTAAGTCACTAAGACCAAATCACAAACAATCCTATGCTGGTGTCTGAGTGCCCAAGGACACTGTACACCACTGAGCAATAGGCAATAGATCCTTGGGTGCTGAGCCTCCTCCTAATAAATGCAATAAATATTTTGAATTATAGATTACATGTTAATATATATTTATATATAGGCTAAATACATTGAATGATAGAGAATAAAACATTGTGGTCTAGTGTAGTTGAAAATAATTGGCCTAACGTCCTCTGTGGCGGTTGTTTGTCGCTTGAATTCTGCAACCTCTGCCCTTCCTGAGACTGCAAAGAATACCAACACTTTTTGTAGCGTCCCCGGCTAAATGATGGTCGAACTCTCAAACTGATGGTTCATATTCTTTTATTTGCGAACCGTGATCCATTAAAGAACGCACCGTATGAACACACCGTATGAACACACCGTATGAACACACCGTAAGAGCTATAAAGACAGAAGAAAAAATACAGTTACCTTTCCTTTTACTTAAATGAAATTATTTTTAACTGCTTTTATCACATAAACAATCATGTAAGTTTACTCCCTTTTTCTCTATTTTAATTAAAAGACAATCTCCAATGGAGTGCTGTATTACCATGAAATAGACAGTTTTTAACCTTAGCAGACCTCACATAAAACAGACAAAATACGTCCTGTTGCATTAATAAAACAACCAACGAGTTAGCTTAGCTCCATCTCACTTCAATACAGACCGACACGGCAGCTCGGCCAATGCTAATAGTAGCTACCGCTAACCAAAACACGTTCCATACATGAAACTATCAACCTCAACCAAACTCGAGCCGGGCATAAAACATAGCATGAAAGGGTAACGAAAACAAACCTTGTGCCCCTTATTAGCCAGGTGCTAGTGCGTTTCATGTATTTTCCTTTCTCTTTAGTTAGGCACACTTTTAGCATTGAAGACACACTATTCCAACTGCCGTTAGAATCCGAAGCACCGGATGTTCACGAGGTCTCGGCGAGACGCTTTCAAAATAAAAGCACTGAATATAACGTCTGCTTAATATATATGAAATAATGACCTGACTTTAACTAATGTTCAGAAACTAAATAAATAAACATAAAAACAACAAATGAAGTAATGTTCTAATCATATTAAAGGCAATTTACACTTTTCACAGTCATCAGTGGTTCTGAACAGAAGTGGGAAAGCTGCCTTTATTTGCAAGCATATATTTTCCCATGCTTCTTTTTTGTTTTTTTAAGTTATCCCAACTCCAAATTTCCTTTTTTATAATGTCCTTCCTTTCATACACAAGTTGGGCAAGAAGTAAAAGCTGTTCTTGCGTCCAGTTTGGTTTTTGTTTTCGTTTGCACAATGTAGCGTCACACGTCTTCCTATCAGCCATGGTTATTCTAGTCTGATCAGTAAAAGGCTGCTTATATGTATATCCGCTAATTGTTTTTACGAGATGCCAGACATGTAAGAGGCTGACGATTAGCTGAACATATACTTGACTAGTCAGTAGCCTGTATTATTCTTGGTTTCATGTTGAATCAATGACACTTAGCCTACATTTTTATTTTGAAATCTTTATTTGAATATGGCAACATGATACCTCCTTCTACAGTATTTCTATGATGAAATCACTGACAGAGACCCATCCCCTATCAGCTAATCACTGTGGGCATAGGAAGTAAGCTTGTGACATCATCCATAGCGACGGGGTCAACTCCGCCCTTTCTCTTAGTTTAAGATCTCTCCCCATTCCTTAGTAAAAGTTGGTCTCAGCAGCGGCGTGAATAGGTTTTAAGAGAAAACTCTTAGCTAAAAACTTTTACTGCTATTTGGGAGTCCTTTTAGTGGGTCCCAGAATTGGTACCACAGCAACAATATAGAAATCCTGTAAAACAGGTAGAATTCAGCAGCAATGAAGGCATGGAGTGTTGAGTTCGTCATCCAGATTGCATCTATTTTCAAATTAACAATAAAATGCTCAATACATAACATTTCCCTGAGTGTCAGTCTCTGTTTCAGTCCATAACTGTGGCTTAAGTGCATAAAACATCCATGGATCCAATGGTTCCATAATATCTCACAGAATGTATTCACAGCTGTAGCTATCTCACATTTCTGGTGTATTTCTTACAGTTTTATACTTACAGCAACATTCTAGGGCTTGTGTTTTACCTGCCGGGAATTGCATGCCCCCCTGATCTAAGGTCAGGTGAGGTTTACAAGCTTGAAATTTTCAGTGTAAACTCTTAGATACCCGCACTATGTGCTGTGAAAATCTTGTGACAGTAGGACCACTACAAGAGAAATTGAAAGGTTCATGCATTATTCGGCAGGGCTTGTGTTGTACCTGTCGGGAAATGCATGCCCCCCTGATCTAAAGCCAGGTGAGGTTTACAAATGTGAAATTTACAGTGTAAACTCTTAGATACCCACACAATTTCACAGAATCCTATACTCAAAAATATAGCCTGATGTTCCCAATGTATTTTCAGTATTCAAGCCACGCCCCTCAATGACGCATCTGCAATGTCAGAGACTGTACGTAATTGTTGACGACCAAAAAAAAATTGGTCTTAGATGTTTCTTTTTTTTGTTTTCTGCATTGGTGTTTTACATTGCTGCTCTTTATAGTAAATGTTTTGATATTTATTTGATATTTATATATTTATATGATATTTATATATCATTTCATTACTTTTGAAAGCATCTTTGCTGTACGGATTCTTTTTTTTACGTGTGCCTAAGACTTTTGCACAGTAGTGTATAATTATATATATTCAGCTGTAGCAGATGTTCTCAGTATAGGCAGGACAAAGGCTTTCTATTTATCTAGAGGCAAGAGTGGCAAAACTTTATCTGAAAACGAAAAATGAAAAGGCAACTAAGAGTGGATATAAACGGCACACAAGCAACCAAATACAAGCCAAACATTTGAGGCCAGAATCTACTATAGTCTACTGCTCTATTGACAAACTTGCTCTATTGTCAAATCCTAACCAGCAACTACAAAAAAGAGATAAAAACATAAAACACAAATCATGACATAACCACAAAGTACATATAAAAATGTTGAAGTAAAGAATTCTTACCCACACCAGTAAAAACAAAACCTTGCCATTTTCCATCTTTAGAAATTTGTCTCCCTGCAACCTATCTCTATCTAGGCTACGTCCACACCGTTCCAATACTATTTTTCCAGAGGTTTGCCTCTCAATTACATCCCCTAGCGGAATTGTGGCAATTGTGACTTTATCACCATCTGCTGGCCACGTAATAGACCTGCAATATATTATCTCCTTGCACGTGCAACTGTGTGGTTGAGGGAGGACCTCCTGTAGGGACAGAGGGTAAGAGACAAATTGAGTAGTTTGTCCAAGGAAGGAAGGAAAGAAGAAAGAAACAGGATGTTCTACTGACCTCTCCTTTGTATATATGCAGGGACAGTAGGAGCGAAACTCACCTAAACTCAGTTTACCCACATTTTTATTTGTGCAATAAAGTTTACTCACCTTTTTAGGCATAAGTGTATGATGTAAATTCATAGTATACATCATAGTAAGCAGTATCAAACTGATGTAAGTTGTATGAGGATAGTGCTTTTAAGGGGATAAAAATGATGTAATGATGTCTTTCTATAAAAGTGTATTTTTTAGTTCATGTGTTTGAGACATGAAATGATTAAATAGTTTGTAACATTTAAATCAGATTTTCTGTGTGAGAGGAGAGAAAAGTGAAATGACTGAGAAAAGGACTAATTTCTGCAGCCACCACTTCCTGCATGCGTGTGTGTGTTTGGCGGCCACTACATAAATCTAAATCTCACATAAATGTATTCATATCTGGAGCCTCTGCCAACCAGCAGATTTCTCTTTTTTCCTGTAGCTGGTAAAGCAAGGTAAATGATAAGCACCATGGTTAAGAAGTAAGAGGAGATTCATCCTAGTGGTTATTATTGATTAGCTAATAAAGGGATTACCCAGAAGATTTGTTTTGACACTAACAGCATAATGCAAAATAGGACAAATTAATGAATCAGGAAATGATAGCAATGACATGCCAAATGTATTAGTTACTCATAAGAACAATGTAGGCTAGTAAATGTAGTCAAAATAATTAAGGCTTTAAATAACATCACAAATATTTTCTAGAATTAAAAGACATTCCTGCTGGCTCAGTGGTCTAAGGCATGTAGACATAATATCTGATTGAGCTTTTACACTCAAATCAACCTTCGATTACTCTCACGTATCTAGCTTTGAAAGAAATTTATTCCTGTTCACGTCTCTAAATGAAATCGACCAATAGGTTAACATTTTCCCTTCATTTAGCCTGCTCATTGTTTATATCTTAATTATCATAATTCACAACATAATTCCCACTCACTGCTTTAAATTAACTTATAGGAGCTGATTATTTGGTTACAGTACCAATACGTAGCAACACCAGGAATTACCGATTGTAATTATAAAACTATACTCACCGGTAGAACCAGACAGCTGAACAAGTGATGCCAATCAGGACCAATCCAATTACAGGAGGGCGAATGTATAGATAAAATGATGACACACTGGTTTCTGCACAAAGTCAGATACAAATTAAGGAAGTTATTGGTTTGCCATTTGAGCTTTGAATTTTACTTTTGAATCCCTTGACACTGAAACAATCAGTTGCTCTATGTGCTCTACTTGCCTATGGGGTTCTCAGACACGGTTAAATTCCACACGGTTAGATTCCACACGGTTAGATTCCACCAGGTAATCCTTGTACCTTTCTCATCAGTTACATCACAACTGTATACTCCTGCATTATCTTGATGAATATTAGAAATTTTCAACTCTATAGGATTGATTGGGTCAATGCCAAATCTGTGTGAGCTAAAATAACTATCAGTCCTATTTTTGGAGGAACTATGAGCTAAAATTAAAACTCCATCTTTTTTCCAGATGACTTGTGTTGCCTTGGACATGTTGCAGTGGAGAGTAACAGAATCTCCCACGGATGCTGTTATGTTTCTGTGGTCCTCTGTGGGTTGAAACTCTAATGTGGAAGAAAATAATCAATAATCAATGTGAGAGAAAATATATCATCTGCATTCAAATCCACACAAAGCATGCATCACAAACACTAACGGGCGGCTGTGGCTCAGGAGGTAGAGCGGGTTGGTCTCCAATTAGAAGATCGGAGATTCGATCCCCTGCTCCTCCAGTCCACATGTCGAAGTGTCCTTGGGCAAGACACTGAACCCCAAATTGCTCCCGATGGTCAGGCCAGCATGGTAGCTCACTGCTATCGGTGTGTGTGTGTGTGAATGGGTGAATGAGAGGCATATACTGTAAAGCGCTTTGGATAAAAGCGCTATATAAATGCAGTCCATTTACAAACACATACAAATCTCCACTGTACCTGCAAAGTGGTTGAGCATTAGGATGAGAGTAGAGCTGCCTTGACTAGGCTGAACATGACTGAGTGGAACTTGTCTGTCAATGTGAGTGTATATGTGTTGATGTTACTTCACCCAGACTGTGAAAGGGAAGTGGTCACATCAAGAAATGTTAGCTAGCAAACATCAAAGCTAAACTGTCACTCCTCGTGCTCACTACTTGGTGTGAGTATTCCTCTAGAAACACAAATAATCTTCACTTGAATGGGTGATTTCATCAGATCTCCTATGTGGGCGAGAGATTTTGGACAAAAAGTTTATGAACATGTACATGAAATTCATTTACAATGCACATGATAACATATGTGCCAAGACCAGTGCTGACCACACTTTGTAACCAGATGGTGTTGTACTGTAGCAAGCTGAGGGGGTTTTTCATAGTTATACTACATGTTGTCTCCTTTGTGCACCACAGTGGCTGTTCAAACTCCAAACCCTGAACATCATTGTTGCTGGTGACTGAAAGTGTTGCTGCACACTGACTTCATTGTTCCTTTTACAAAATCTATTTAAAACCAGCAGGTGAAATGAAAGTTGTGAGCACAACTGCTGACCTCTTTTAGAGCATTTCAAGTTGTCACATCATACACAGTGTAATTAGGAACTAGCTTCTCCCCATGTCCCTCTAACACACACACAGCTGTTTGAAGTTGAAGGATTTTATGGACTGGTCATAGATTTTGCAGGCTAAACCCATTCCATTATAAGTAGTGGTGATAATGTTTTTGTTTTTCTTTATCTGTTGTTAGATGTTGTTGCAATCTGTGAATCACATTAATTTTGTTGTATTCATAAGAGCCTCTCATTCCTAAATATACCAAACATCCTGCATCATTATAAGCAGAATCTTTTTACCCTAAACCACTGGGACTGTCTGAAGCAGTCGATACTATAGAGATTTTACTTTTCTGTAAGTTGTTAGAAAATACCTTAGTGGCAATTCATGATTATCAAAGATATTTTCAAATACAAATATTGAACCCAGTATCTAAAATATGTTATTACAATAGTTTTGGGGGGAAATAATTCTGATGTGCATTTCTGATAGACTGTTGCTTTAAAGTAATTACTATTAACCATGTTAGAGCACAAAGGAAAGAAAGTCAGACATGGAGTGGTGCGTTCATTTAAGTACGAAACTGAGAATGAAACCCTGTGGACTCTGGGCTAGCCTGAATAAGGTATCACTGAAAAATATTCTTGGACTAGGACTGTATTGTATGATAGTGCAGATTCCAGGTTGACTAAACAACACAATGGGGTGCAGGTCAGGCACAATGACCACCTGAGATAATGAGTCCATTCAAGAATTTATTGCAGCACATGAGGATGACGTGACAGAAGGTATGACTTGTTGTTCAATTGTGTATTGGTTTTCTATTAATGAAGAAAGAAACAAAACATCAGTAATTGGTATTAAATGGCCTATCAATGATAAACGTAAACAGGTAACCCCTTGAAAATGTAAACATTGGGAAATGAAACATCTTTAAGTGCTAAAGAAAACATTGGAATAGAAAGGAACAATAACCTCACTGGTCCTTAACGCAATTAACAATCAAATGTTCACAACCAAGGAGGGAGAGGAAGCCCTGCTGCATCGCTCCTCAGAAGACCAGGTCAAGGAGCTACCACCCTTATTTAAAGCAGGGCCTCCGTCTTTCTCCGCTCCGCGATGGTTAACCTTCCTGGCCAGGAGTTTCAACAATCATGATGTAGGCTATGAGCAAGGACCCAGTTCTGCACATGGGACCTTGCATTGTTAAGAGGAAAGACACACATGAGTCAAGATGTAGTGACTCATTCAAGCAGCAGTTCTCTGAACAGACAATATCATTCAAACATGTTTATGATCTAACTCTTCAAGTTTCATGTTCCTATGCACCGTAGAGCCCATCAGAGACACAATATACAATAGAAACCTTTCTACCTGTAGACTGATGGACATTTGAATGAAAAAACAAAGACACACAATATGCAGCTTAGTTGGCAAACAGTATGCACAAACAACAACACACACACATATGGCAAACACCAGCATTTTCATCTAGTCCTTTACACACACACACACACACAATGATTCTCACGTCTTTTACAAAAGTATCGCTATATCAATACTTTTGGGATCGATCCGCCCATCACTAACTGATAGACCAGTCAGAACAAGAATAAGACTTCCAGTCCGCTATTTGTACAAATCCACAACACTCAATATTGACCACAGACTTTATTTTGCGTGAAAAAACACCAAATTAAGCAACAAAACTATACATTATGTACAATGATTTCCTATGGTCACACTTGTTTGAATCATTTTGATAAACTTCCCCTCTACATTTAAATGGTGAATTGCCAGTGTTGAACTACAAAGATTAAACATTACACAGGTCACCTTTCATTTTTGCTGCACAAGATCTATGTCAAAATACTCCTACAGACCTGTACTTTAACAACACACTAATATTTAGACCCTAGCAGTCATAGAAAAGTTATGGCAGATCATCGAATGCAGCCATACTGCAACAAAGTGACAAGTAACAAGGTCAATATTTTTCAGAATAAAGGCCAAACATGTTTTTTTACTGTAATTTACCGAACTGAAAAAAACATATTTAAGGTGGAGTAAGGATTACAACAAGGCAACTCTGAAACACAAAACATGGGACATTTTTCTTTCTCAAATCAATTAGCAGAGCTGTTGACACAAAGGACGACTGAAGGTGACAGATAGTACTTGAAATGTATTTTGGAGATGAAGAGTTGTTTACATTAGAAGTGCCTTTTTCATATATTGTCTGTCAAATGGAACTGCATAAAAATGTCACACAATCTGATGTTTGCTTATTTTTTAAGGCAGCACATCTTCACTGTATATACCCATAAATAATAATTCCCAAATACTTAAAAGCTAGACAGATTATTTTTTAAAAACAATCTTCATGCAGTAATTGCTCTCAAATGATGTAAATTAAGCCATTCATCATCTTTCAAGGTGTAGCAGGATCACACAGAAGACATTTATGAAAATGCCCTGGTAGCTGTTACTGATCTACACTTCCATAATCAGACTTTTCATCGCTGCAATATGCCTCACTGATATCGACAGGAAACGATGTTGTGTTATGTTAGCAAAAATGTGACAGAGTTTAACATAGTATTCATAGTATTGTAAATAAATACCCAAACCACTATTTTTTCTGGGATAATTTGTGTTTTCAGGGGCATATTGAGTTCAACCAGTCTTTTAAAGTGTGAAACTCCAGAGTTGGAAGGAGATTCCCAAAACACTTGCTAGTGGAACATAGAGTGGACATAAAAATCCTTAATGGTAATAAAAATGAATTGTGGTAGAGGCTCGAGATTCTGAGGCACAGCCACTGCAAACCACCCTCTAAGAAATCCTTATTCTTGCCATCTGAATGAATCTCAAGATAGTGAGGATTTTACCACATTTTACCACCAGATGGAGCTACTTGATGTATCTCCTTTAAATACTACCATCAAGAGTGCAGGAATAGAGTGGTGCAGGAATGACGTATTTTTGGCCACCAACCCGGAAGTTAGCACCGCCCTGTTTCCCTCGACAAAATGCCAATGGGATTTTTGCATTGGATTTTGGATTATTGCAGAAAATAAGCTCTGTGGAAAATAGAAAGTTTATGATACTTACATGTTTTGTTCAGCAAGATAATCTTCACAAATGAACACCGTAAATTAAATCTCCAGAAGTAAAAAGCTAACGTTAGGCTATAAACAAACTACACCACGGTTGCATGACTTCAACGTCACCGCCACTAAAAATACTATAAATTGATAAATCTACAAGTTGGAAAGTTTGAGTTAGAATAGTTGGCAAGAGCATTGCAATAATTGATTTGCAATCACCGGTTAAATTGCCAAACTTTATTCTTCCACAAAAAAATGTGTTTACAGTTCTACTGTATACCTACTCAGGATATCTACTACCACACACGTGAAATATGAAACACTTTTACTGTACCATTTTTGAGAAATATCAACCTAGTCACCCATGGGCTCATTGTAGTACATTCTCTTGGTTAAATAACCCATCTTTGGACTTCCATAAGAAAATGAATTGAAATTTGTTGCACACTATGAAAACACACGTATTTATACTTTATGTGGAGTAAGGATTACAACAAGGCAACTCTGAAACACAAAACATGGGCCATTGTTCTTTCTCAAATCAATTAGCAGAGCTGTTGACACAGAACGACTGAAGGTGACAGATAGTACTTGAAATGCATTTTGGGGATTGTTGCCTTTTTCATATACTGTCTGTCAAATGGAACTGCATAAAAATGTCACACAATGTTTGCTTATTTTTTAATAATGGGTATATACATCTTCACTGTATATACCCATAAATTAAATGCTCAAAATACATGTCGATAACACTAATGTCAAAAATGAAATACATTTGACATACACTGCTGTAGGAAGTTCGAGTGAACAAAACACAGACCATTTTAACTTGTGACACAAACGCTTAACTTTTTTTTCTTTCCACAAAAATATACATAACTAAACAATAAGCAACAAAACTTCAATATACACATAAAAAGAAAATAATAGTAAAAAATGCTTAACATTCACACTCAATGCACATACAAGTAGAACAGGCTGCAACACTGAAGGTTCAAGTTTTCTATGAAGCATGACCCATGAAAATTATCATGCCGGTTGATTTAAAACATTAACTCCTTCATTGGGTCAAGACAATCAGTTTTACTTTGGCATTTATTTTGCTGTAATAAGTAGAATAATAAAGTAATATGTATAGCACTGTAACACTTCCAATATTGTCCAGGACATTTATTTACCTCAACCAAAGATGTTTCACCAATTTCTGCAAATAATGGTAATTAGTCTCAAGTAAGCGTGTGGTGCAAGGCACATAGGCTACTGCAGTCACCCAAAAAGAAGTGCAACAAGTATTTAACTTCTGTTGGATCAGATAAACACAGAATTGAGCATAAACTCCCCTCTTCAGGGAAGCTTGGTTACAGCTGACCTAGTTTTATGCCAAAGTTATGCACTTTATTCCTCAAAAATGTTCCAAAAATATTTTGGTACCATGAGACTGGGACTTTCCCATCACAGCTGCAGCTTTCCACACTGCAGGCATTATGAGATCTTTGTGTAATCTCATAATCCATGATGATAAATGGTTGCTAACACTAGGCAGCCATCGTGTTTGTGCTGCTCTGCTTATGAAAAGTTAAATCTTTGCTTCAAGGTGACTGGGTACATCTAGTGAGTTAAAATATGTCATGGTAGCATGAGACAAACAAATTCCCTGAAAGCTGTTGCTTTGAAAACAGTGTGTGATATGGGGCAAGGTCATTTCAGACCAGATCATTTTCTCACCCACTAACAATGCAGGATCTTTAACTTCTCACTTCTTCATATTTTGTACACACATCAAGAAATCCATAGTACGCATCATAAACATAATTAAAAATATAGCCGCAAGCGGCAATTCGTGGGTTCAAACCATTTTGTCACTGCAAACTGCATGCAGGGTGACAGAAGAAGATAAATTCCACAAACAAATATTTGCAGTTAACTGTATTTTTAACTAAGCAAGGCCACTAAGACAGAGGCTTCCATTCTCAAACAACAAAGCCCAGTTTAAACATAAAGGCCCCAGAAAAATACTACACTGTAAGCCCATGTAGCACTTGTGTCACTGTATCCACAGCGTAAGTATACGACTGGACTAGTTCTAGGTTCGTGGGAGTGGGAGTGGTGATGATAATATAATAAATCAGACCAGAGACACAGAGCTTTAAATATAACAGCCGGCAATTTAGTGATTGGAAAGGTAACAAACAAACAAAAATAACACTTATCATACAATAGAGTCAATCTACTTATAGGCCTAAATCACAGGTAAGTATAACCAAACCTTTTTTGTTTCTCCTTTAAGTTTCCTATAGATTAGTTAGTCTACTCAGTTTAGTTAGATTAGTCAGCTTAGTCAGGTTTCTAACATAACTTATTTTAGGTTAGTAGATTATGCCTATTTTAGCTTAATGGGTTATGTCTTATTTTATTCCCTGAGTTAAGTCTCATTATTTTTCCTTCACAGGTAAACAGGTAAGTAAACCTTAAAATCCATGACAGGTAAATCAGAGATATAACCTTTTGGGTTTAACGCTTTTCCTTTCTTCCCTGACAGGTAAGATACAATAAAATTCAACTTTCTTCAATCTAAACATCAAATGAACATTACATCATCACAACATAACATTGGAAATTCTTGAAATAAATGTAATGTAGTACCAAAGTGGTATATTCTTTTCAGTTCTTTTCAAACTCAGTTCTAGTTCTTTGTACTGTAGTTCAGTTCAATTCTGTTTTCAGATCCACAACACTCCTACCACACTGATGTATTCAGCAGTCAGACGTGTACATTAGATTCTCACACTGGCACGTGTGTTCAGCTCTCAGATCCGTGGGTAGCTCGTCATCCTGTCTCAGTTTGTGTGTTAAGGTATTTGCAGGCTTGCATTAAATGGTAAAAAAGTAGTTATTCATGTCATTTACAGTGCACGGTTCTAACTCTGCACCTGTGCTGTAACTTTTTTTCGAGAGGAAAAAAAACAACGTCTTTCTTAAAGGGATATTCACTAATTAAAGGGGAATGTTTCACTATGAATTTGTATAGGCATACGTTTTAATTGTTTCTTCTTACAAATTATTTAGTGTCAACATTTTTAATTGTAGCCTAATTCATTTGTAACTTAATTTATAAAAATCTACTACTTTTATAACCATATTTTAATGTGGGTTACACCCATATGGAAAAACTCACTCAAACTGTTTCAACAGCTTAATTAAAAATGTCCACCAAGTTTGGCGATGTTTGGACAAACTCATTGATTTAAGGCCAAATTTGCACCAGGCCCATGCACATGTTTGGAACTGGTGGCGCCCCGTATTGAGCGATTTCAAAATAATTTTACACACGTGGTTCAACATTGTTATCAAACATATCCTGCAAGTTTTGTAATGATTGGACAAAACATTTCTGATTTATAGTCAGATTTGTGTTATGCCACGCAAATTGTTTGGCATTTGTAGCGCCCCCTAGTGGTCGATTTCAATGAAACTTTCAGGGTATGTTTCACGTACTTATGTGGACATATCCTGCGAGTTTGGTAATGATTGGACACACAATTACTGATTTATAGTCAGATTTGTGTTATGCTACGCCCATTGTTTGCATTTGTAGCGCCCCCTAGTGGTCGATTTCAATGAAACTTTCGGGGTGTGTTTCACGTACTTATGTGGACATATCCTGCAAGTTTTGTGATGATTGGCTGAACCGTTGTTGACTTTGGTCTATTTATGTGCTGAGCCACGCCCTTTTGAACTTCATTGGTCAATATCTTGAAAACTAAATAAGGTATCAGCAAGCTTTATATAACTTTTGATAAGCTTGGTCCAATAATGATCCACAGAAAATTTGGTAGCAATCGGACCTACGGTCTAGGAGGAGATGTCAAAAATGTGTTTTTCAAAAAATTCAAAATGGCGGAAAATCTAGTGAGGCGGACTTTAGTGGTTCTTGAGGCTTTTTTGTAGAACATGTTGAGCTGGACTTGTGTGTCAAATTTCAAGTCAATCGGACGCACGGTGTGAGGGGCGTGGCCTTTCCAAAATTTTGCTTTTGGGCCTTAATTACAGCGCCACCATCTGGCCGATTAGGCTCATGTTTCTTGGGAAGCATTTGCACATCATTTCCAGTTTCATGGTTTTAGCTCATTCCAGCTCGCGGGATAAGACAACAAAGAATAATAAACCGAGGTGAAAAACAATAGGGTTCTACCCCTCCGGGGTTTGAACCCTAATAATGTTTGTGAATAATGGGGATGGATTTTCTTCTTTTTAATCACAGATCACTGAGAGTACTATAATACTATCATTGTGTTGATTCACGGTTTATTTTATTTATCCACTTTAGTGTTTTTTCTTAGTTTGAACTCTAATCATTTTTTGCATGGCATGGGATCAATCATAATCTAACTGAGGTACTTTTTACTTTACTTACACCCGTAATTTTACTTCAGTAACATTTAAGTAAAGTAACAGTACTTTAGTAGTAGTACTGTTCACTTCACAAGCAACAGGATAGTAACAGGCTAACAGGATAATTTAGTAGTCTTTCTTCCTTTTATGTACCGCACAACTGAAGTAGTGGCCTTTGACTATAATCAGACAAAGGCCCAAAAGAAGGAAAAGTATCGAGGAACAAAAGAGCAGAAGCCAAGTAAACTGATATGGTAGTGAGCAGACTCTAGCAAGTCCCAAGTACACTATATGGCCAAAAGTCAGTGGACACCTGACCATCACACCTATATGAGCTTGCTGGACTTTCAAACCATGGGCATTAATATGGAGTTGGACCCCCCCCTAACTATAACAGCCGCCACTCTTCTGGGAAGGCTTTCCACAAGCTTTTGGAGTGTGTCTGTGGGAATTTGTGCCCATTCAGCCAAAAGAGCATGTGTGAGGTCAGGCAGTGATGTTGGACCAGAAGGCCTGGCTCCCAATCAGCGTTCTAATTCCTCCCAAAGGTGTTCAATGGGGTTGAGGTCAGGGCTCAGGACAGGCCAATCGAGTTCCTCCACACCAAACCCGTCTAACCATGTCTTTATGGACCTCGCTTTGTGCACAGGGGCACAGTCATGCTGGAACAACAAAGGGCCTTCCCCAAACTGTTGCCACAAAGTTGGAAGCACCCAATTGGCTAAAATGTCTTGGTATCCTGTAGCATTAAGATTAAGACCCTTCAATGGAACTAAGGGGCCAAACCCAAACCCTGAAAAACAGGGTGGCTGAAACACCTGAACTCAATAACTAGTAGCGGTATCCACTGACTTTTGGTCATATAGTGTACCATATCCCAGTAGGGTGGGGATACAACACCTGCTCTTCTTCATATGTCAACCAACCAACTGTGGACAGACTGAGCCGAGATGAGGTGTGGCCAAGCCAGTAGCGGTTGCCCATCAATTCCATGAACATGCCAGAGCTCTCTAGGGGGAGACAATTCAAAACACTTCATTAATACAACAATTATTCAAATGACGGTGTCTATATAGATTTTCAAGGTATCTGCAGGGACAACTGTGTTTAAACATCTTTTGCATATTGTCCTACTAACCGTTTAAACCGTTTTTTAAATGGTTTAAATGGTGATTAAGATATTTTACTACTATAAGGCCTGAAATTGATTGTTATTTTTCAGACTTTTTCAGAACCCGCAGATATCCTGATTTTATGTTTTGGGAAATAAAAACAACAAAGCAATCTAATAAAGAAGAAAATATTTTACATGTTTCTTGATCTTCTTCATCATCTCCTTCTTCTACCCTCAGACTCTCCTTGGGTGAAGCTTCAAGAGGTACCGGTGCTGGCCTATGGTGCTGCTCCTCATTCGTCCCCTCTCCTCTCCTGGTTTGCGAACCACCAGTTTGTCATAAAACACTTAAATGTATGGATATGTCAAATAGAAGTGTAATATACTAATACCCACCCAATACCCAATACATACCCTGGCAAATATCTGTATTTATACCAGTACCACCCGGCAAAACCAGCACCAACAGCAACAATCAGGAATAAAATGATCCAACAAGTGGTGCAGGTTCCTATAGTGAGAGGACAGAGATAAGAGGAGTAGAAAAACAAGAGTTAGAAAGGCATGGAAGGATTTATCTTACCATGCACGCTGTGGTCACATCACCTTTCCATCTGCAGGAAACTCAGAAGAGTAAATAAAATAAAGACTTTTATTTTTAGATTCATCTTCTGATTTTAATACAATAGGAACATGTTTTAGCCAGCAAATTGCTCACTGATTTTAACTCAGATGTGAATTTTGTACACTGGATTGTTGTTTTTCTAACAAGCCGTTCTCAGAAGGTGAGGGAATAATGGGGCCCTCTTCCACAGACTGGCTGTGGGGATGTATCCTGTTCCAATGACACCACATCCTGTAATGTTCTGATGATACAATGATCACAACACTGTAACAACATCATGAGAAAGAGCATGGGCCTGTGGTTGAGGAGTTAGCACAATGGTGTGCTGATGCATTTCCGCACCTTAGGGGAAATTCTACCCTTGAATACTCTTACACTGTCGTGAAGCTTGGCCATCATTTTTGAAATTTGGAAGATGAATACCAGAGGCCCGTACTATGAAGCAAGTTCAACATACCCAGGATATCTTTTCGTTAGCTGGCTTTACTAAGCCTAACAACCACAATCACGGATAAGCGGTGTCACAACGGTGGTTAACATCTCGTTAAGTCAACCCAGGTTTTCCCAATCTGGCTATGAGCGCATTCACGTAAAAGGGGCTGTATTTGCACCATATGACCAATCGCAAACACGGACAAGTCTACCAGAGCCGCCTATTTCACACAGGAAGAGCAAACTATCATATTAAATAAATATGAAGAATTAAAAAGTATTATCCAGGCTAAAAACAACACAGTTGCTGCTGCCAAAGCCAGGAAGGAAAGCTGTGACTGTGTGAATGCGCTACGCTTATCATCAATATCACTGCCCCATCATTAAGGCACGAGTAGATCTGACTATAATTACAATTGTGTATTCCTTTAAATTAATGTGGTGCTTAGATGCATTCATATAACAAATAAGACAATTTTAGCCTTATTCTTCAGCTGCAACCCCGGCAGTGTTAAACGCTCTTGGGAGCAAATAAAGAACAAATATAAAAACATAATTCAAACCGGTAAGTACAAGGCTTTAGTGCTTTACATAACCTGCTCCGGAGCAGGTTAGGTGTGCAGCATAAGTTACCATGGCGATATACCCCGGTAAAAAGTGAACCACCGTCGTGACACTGAAAACCCAGGGTTAAACCTGAAGGTACCTCGTTAACCCCAATTCCTGCTTCATAGTACAGGCCTCTGGTGAATACCACCACCTCTGCTATTATAATCATTTGTAAAGTGCTTGGGAACTATTATTGACTGGAATGTGAACTGAACAATGACATCTCTGTTCAACACATCTTTCTTCTACTCAGTCCCCACCTTCTCTACAGCAGTCTGTTCTTGGAAACAAGGTCAATAGAGTGTGAAGAACAAAAACAACTTTACAGTATGTAATATCATAGACTGCCCTAGTCCCCTGAAGGGAGAATTTGAGCTACACCCTTCAAGTGGGAGGCTCAGGCAACCACAAGAAATCAAACACACTGAAGCTCCACATACCGTAAACCTGCTCTGCTGTAACAGACTCTCCATGCTCCTTAGTTACAGTCATGTAGCACACGATTTTATCCAAAGCGACTTACAAAGGTGATAGTTGACACTATGTGGGGATTGAACCCACAACCCTTAGACTGAGAGTCTCATGCTCTACTGACTGAGGTGTCTGGGCCTACTTCCTTGTTCATGTTCTTCACTTTACATTGTTCATTTTATTTCTTACTGTTTCTTTACTGTGTGTTATACATTCTGTATATTTTGTCCATTGTGAGTATTTTAAAATTGAGTTTTATTATGAAGTGCCATATAATATATGACATCATTCAAACTTTACCTTGCACATACACACATTTTACATTTCTCTCACATACATATATGAGATGCTTACACATTCAAGTGTTAGAAAATCCTCTCACATACTGTTATGACCCTGAGTCATATGTATGTGTATGTAAGTGTGATTGTGTCCTCTGTTGTGCTGTTTTCCCTCCCTGCCTAAGGGCGGTGCTGTTCTGTTTGTCTGTATGTTGAGTTTCATGTGGCGGCTGGTGATTGGCCGGGAGACTGATGGCACCCACTTCAAAATGACACCTGCCCGATGCCAGTTGGACTCTGGCCCAATCCCAATGTCCCCCCTCACGGACTCACGGACTTTGAGGCGTGTTCCCGCTAAGTCCGTGAGGGTTTAGGGCTGTCCCAATGCCAAATCGTCAAGTGCATGAGGGCGCTCTCGCAGACTTTTTGAGCCCTTTATGCACACTTTCCGTAAGTCCGCATCGATGCAGACTTTGCCTGAGGGAATTACCCACAGTTCATAGCGTTGTGACGATAAATACGGGGTTACCAGGGGAAGCCCGGAAGCGGGAAAAAAAACGGTAAACAAATGGAAGGACAAATGTTTATTCATCAACCATTTATTTAAATTTTTGCTTGATGATGCTGTTTTGACAAAACAAGTCAATTGATTATTTGACAATTAACTCTCGTCCACTCTGTAAGGCAAGAGCCTCGGTGAAGAAAGTAAAAAACGTAAAATAAAAAGTCCCAAAACCCACAATCGTACATACATTTTTTTTTGGTATCGTCAAGGTAACGTGATATGTCGCAAAGTGCTGTCCCATTCCTATTTATACGATTTCGAGCCCTTGCAGCCTCTCGCACTCAAGCACTTACCAGGTGACGTCAGTTAAGTCTGTGAGGGTTCAGGGCTTAGGCCTTAGGGGGGACATTGGGATTGGGCCTCTCTCTCTCCCCCGACTCCCAACCAGACCGTGCGGTGTTGTGTTTGTGGATTGTGTAGTAGTGTGAAGTTAGCTTTCGGATCTCTGTGCCTATTGTAGTTTGTATTGTAAGTATATTAGTAAGTATTGTAGTAAGTATTTTCTCTAAAAGCAGTCCTGGTAGCGGTAAGGGTAAGAAGCCGTTTTTTAAAAATATTTATTCTCATGTTTATCCTAAATAGGTAGGTAAGACCCCTGTATTTTGTTTTCTTTATTTTGAAGATAGGTAAGTTAGTGGTTTGTATTATAGATTGTTTGTTTATTGTGTTGGCCGTGCCTACCCTGACACCTATGCTACCATTTCTGGTAAAGAATAAAACCATATTGTTTGGACTGCATTCTGCTGTGGCACTGGTCCTCCTTGGGAGTGGGGAAAAAGGGGAGTCTCTTTATGTTATGCTCAGGTTACTCCTAGGCCGGGCATAACACATACACTATTGAAACACTCTCATAAACAGTACTGAAATGCCCTGGCCCATGCCCAGGTCATGTAAGAGGAGATCTGACCGTTCATTCCTTTTGAGGAGATGAAAGTAGCCGTCCTCATCTCCCTTTCTCTCCCTTCCCAAGAGAAACAGTTATGAGGTGTGGTGAATGGAATGCGTTGAGAACAAAACACCTTTATCCTTTTGTTCGCCAAAGTTAGTCAGTCAGTCAGACGCCTCCTCCTACAAGGCTGTCAATGGCTGGCACAAACTTTGCAATGAGCCACTCGATGAGCACATTGCACCACATTGTAATCCTGAACCAATGAAAAAGCTGCTTTCTTGTTTAATCAAAGTCTAAATCTTCTCCAAACTTGCAAGGATGCATGGTGTTAAACAAATGAGACAAATAAGTGAAGCTATGAGTATATAAGCAAGTGCTAAGGCAAGTAAGTGAAGACAAATAAGTAAGTGCTAAGAGGAAGGGTCAGGATAGTGTTTCTTGAAGAGGTGAGATCTAGATATGCAATCTAGCTAGGCAATCTATTACTTGGCTGCCTGGTAGGCTAAATTTATATCTAGATGCCTGACAGAGTGATGAGTTAAATGATAGGGATGTCTGTCTATCTTTTATTTAACATCTATTGGGTTTAACACACTGAAGTCCTCTCATATACACTACTGAAAACCTCTTGCATACACTATCAAAACATTCATAAACACTACTGAAATACTATATGCTCATATATGCTACTGAAAGCCTCTCGTATACACTAGATACACTAGTACTCACTAGTGACATGCTCCCATACACATTAAAGAAATGCCCTTGCGTACACTATTGAAACTATCGAATACATACTACTGAAAAACTATAGACTATCTTGCATACAAGACTGAAGCACTTTTAGTTGCAATACTGAAATGTTACTCAATAGTATGACAGTGTTTCAGAAGCCTCAGTGAAACAGGAAGCCTAGTCAAAAAATATGTGCTCCAGTTAAACAACCGCAAACACACTGTATGTTGAAGAACATATGACTTCAGTAGTGTTTATTCTTTAGTAGTGTGCTCAAATGGATTGAGGAAATGCAAAGGGAAGTACCAGACAGGCTATATAGAGAGCTTGATGATCACACACAGGCTACATCTGCATTTCTCTCTATGTCAAGATTTATGGTGAGTCAAGCAATGGAAAATATGCCAGAATATTAGAAACTCTATATACAACCATGTTTGTTATTATTTCATATATTATAGAGGAACAACCATATCAAATCATTATCTAAACTGCAAATTCTAATGAAGATATCCCAATAAAGAGCAAATAAATATGATATACTGTCACTATTTATTTAACAAAAATGGTTTAGTTCACAAACACTCGGATATTCCTGTGTGCAAAAATATGTGAACTAATTCATCCAAGATGACTTGGAGTAAACATCTCCTATAGCCACTGATCAGTCTCTGGCATCTAGAGGGATTTTCTCCCACTCCTCCTTACAGAGGTCGACTAACTGAGGTTTGAGGTTTCACATCAACAGCTACTTCAGGTCCTGACACAGCATCTCAGCATCTTGTAGATCTCTGGATGTTAATCTTGGGTTGTTGTTTTTTTTAAAATATTTTTTATTGTGGCTCTTCTAGGCAGAGTTGCTAGTGAGTTAAATTCTCTCCATTTATATATTATTTTCCCCCCGGTTGACTGATAGAGCCCAGATCTTTTTGATATGACTTTCTAACCTTCCCCAGACTGGTGCACACTCTCTTCCTGAGGTCCTCTGTTTCCTTAGATTGTGGGATAGCGTTTTTCTTTCACCTGCATGGTAACACAACACTGACCAGGTTTCTCATCTGTATTTATGGAAGAGCCACACAAATTCCTCACTGAGGACTGGTTAACTTCATACCCAATTATTTGAAAACATTCATTTTGTAAATAGAGATCCCATTTTCTCTAAAAAATTATTGCATGGTAAAATATAAAACTATTATATAACTTCACAAGTGGTTCAGAAACTTTCAAGCATCACTGTAGTTATTTTGGCTCCCTGTTGAGTGAACATGTGACCAGAGAGAGATCCAGAGAAGTGTTTTGTTTTTTTAATAAACCTTCTTGTCTTAACAGGTCATGAGTCCTGAAATAAGGCATGACCATGATGCATTCACAAGATCGTGCATGTTATTTTTCCTATCTTGGTCAAACTTTGTCACATGATGAATCGGACATCCTCATTTTTCACGCTATTCTTGTACAATACACAGTTTGCACATTTCAGCTTGGAGTACAGACATATCTCACCTTGAAGTACGGACACCGCTCAATTTGGCATATGGACATATCTCACCTGAAGTATGGTGTGCATAGAGGTATCCAACTGTTCTTCCATAGGGGTTAGATGCCTCACAGAGGTAAAGGCCATTCAGGTCAGTGGTGAAACTAAGAAACTGTAGAGTTCCTCCCTCTGCTTTGACAGCAGATTCAGGCCACGGCTGGCTGACCCTGAAAACAAGGCAAACAACAAGGCTCAATACAAGTGAATGAGGTTTGATGTTCATAGGACACTGAAATGCTGTTATTATGTTGTTAAGGCACAGTCTATGTAGTGCCGCTCTACATAGTAACACACCAATATGGTAGATGTATGCAGAATGAATTATGCTGGGGAAAAAACCTGTGTGGATGCATACATACATACATACATCACAACATGTGTTATAACTGTAACAGGTCACAAAGCCTGTGAGAATGGCTAACCACACAATGCCTGAAGGTAAATGTAAGTCACAAAAAAATGTATCTGCTGTTACAGATCATTTGCAAAGAAACCAGTTCATTCAAACTACCTGCTCCAGGTGTAGTTTGCTTTTGGATTGGCATCTGACACACATTCAAGCACATCTTTGGGTGCTTCATTAATAGTCACTGACATGGGTGCATCTGCAAGAAAGGAGAGATGACAGATGTGTTTTTGTGCAGCAACTGAGCACTCATTCTTTTTCTATAGCCGTAACATGAGTGATAACAGAATGATAATGGAAGTAACACCCACGCTCTAAACCGGACACTCCAGCACCCATATTAAACAACAACTGACAGGTGGAGGCCACCTGAATAAATTGTAATAATATTGATGATTCAGTTCTAATGTTTGGGTTTGAGGAGCCTAATGTTTGTCTTTGACCTGTTTGGGCAGTTAGATCACTCTCAACTGGGAGGTACTTCCCTCCTAGTTTCAATCAGAGCATTGTAAGTGGTTCCATACATTGTTATATATTAGACAGGACTTTGAACTGTCCTTCACTAAAAACAGAACTAGACAGGTGATACGTGTGGTCTTCACTGTGGGAACTGCACTGTGGGTTGAAACAATGTGTGCTTTGTTCAGAGTAATGTAGGTTGGTATGAGAACTGACTCCACAATAAGCAGCAGAATAGTTTATCCTGTAATGCACAACAACATAACATGACAAAACAGTAATTTAATTGAAGAGCTTCACTGGTAGTATAAAATATAAAATAGTATATATCCAACTTGAAAAATAATACCATCTAAAATTAATTGGCCAATATTTCAAAAAGGCAGATGACTTTATCCTAAAAATTTAACTATTTAGTGTCAAGACAACTCATACATTTTACAGTAAGCAATAATGTATTTTACAGTCATCATGTCATCAGTCATCAAGAGCTTTGTTTTCAAATGATGGAGTGGATTTATCATTTTGGAATGAAACTCTTCAATTGAGGATGATTATCTGTTGTAACAAAGAACAAGAATAATGTGGAACTATGATCTAGGGCAGTAAGAGTATACCCACAATAGACGTCTATGAGGAAGGGCAGGGTTTTTTCTGTTGTCAAGGCTGGCTGTTTCACCACACACTGGACCGTGTGATGGTTGACGTCACTGGTTGGTACTCCGACCAGGTAGCTGACTGTGGTGGTGGTGGCGTTGGCATGTTGGGTGGAGTTTGTCACTGGCCTCACCGATTCAGCTAGAGACCCGGTGTGCCAACTCACCTCTGCAGGGGGCTTGGCACCAGTAGCCATGCAGCTTGCAAAGGTAACCTCCTTGTTACCCAAAAGAGGATGCTCTACCTTCAGGCTTATGAATGGAGGAACTGAGAGATTTACAGTACACAAACAAACAAGTTAGGAAGTAAAAACAACAACCTATTCAAGTAACAAATATGCCTGGAATTCATCGACTTTATCCTGCACCAGAACATCAGACAATTTCAACAGGGAAGCAGTTATTTTAATTATCGTCAGTGTACATACCAGTACATGGAAATTCAAATGCAAATCAGATTATTGCATTTGAATCTTCATACTGACTCAAATAATGCATGCAGGAGTGAAAAATTAAAACGCTATAGTGGGATTGCATTTTCAATTTTGAGTTAATTCTGGCGTACAGTTAAAGGGGAATTCCGGTATTTTTAAACCTGGGCTCTATTTGTACAAATTTGTCATTTATCGTCTTGCTCTGAAATATGAATATTTTTGTACCTATTTTGCGGTTTAAAAGTGAATGTTTAGTAGACATCCATGGAAGTTAAAGTACATACATACGTAAAGTACATAATGACTTCTCTGGTGCATATTTCTGATATTTCTAGCTGTTGATGCGTTGTTTAAATATGTAGCAATGTATTTACTGCTTGGTCTAAAACTAGCCAATACACAGCCAAAAAGATCCTGGGCTTCCTGAGAGCTAAAGCATAGACACGACGTGCTCAGTGGGACTCTCTATTAATAGGACAATGTAGAACAGTAGTCATCAAATCAAGTTTTCTATTCTGCCAGGTAGTTTTCATTGTAGCCATCTAATCGACATCACCATCTACCTGGTAGGATGGAAAAACCAGCAGTACTCTGGACACCGAGGACCAGATTTGAGGACCACTGATCTACAACATTCCATTAATTGAAAGATTCATTATACCAAACACTGTCAGAGGGATTTTCGCCTTGTGGCCTCCACTGGGGTACAAAGTGATGATGCATGTATAGACTCCTTCGTCCAATAACCTGACATGGGATAAATGGAGAGCTCCGTTGTTTTCTTTTATGCTCCCAATAAAACTGAATCGATCTCCATGTCCATTGATAGGAAGTGGACCATCCTCAAGTGAAACGATGAAGAAGTTGTGGTTCACAGAGTTTTCTCTGGTCTGCCTTCTGCCAGGAAATCTGAGAGATGTCCTCATGTGTCTCAGTCAGTCTGCAAGGTAAGGAAACATTCTGTCCTTGCACCGCAGTCCTGTTTCCTCCAATCACCTGGACAGCTGGAAGGTACATAAGATCTCAAAATCACCAGATATCAGACTATCAGGAACATGCTAACAGCTCAGAACTCAGAAAGCACACACACACACACAGACACACATCCATGTAATGGGCACAGTGAGCTCCAAGTATTTAGCTGCTGACAAATCGATGTTTTGGCTCCATTTGCTTCTTAATTTCTATGTGAGATGACACAGCAACCATGCAGCCTGTCAACGTTAATTTGAGGGAACTTTTAGCTACATTGCGTCAAGAACTACAGCCCTGAACACCCAGGCAACCACCTGTGGGAAATGATGTCAATCCATGAAGACCAGGACCACTTGCCACCTCATCTCATTTGTCAGCTCTTCCCAGAGAGCCAGTAACCTCCTCAACCAGCCCTCCTTTGATTCCCTGTACAATCACATAATCTCTGGTCCCTTACCACCCCTGGAACTGACTGCAGTCCCACTACCATTACTGTTAAATCTATGCTATTTATTATTACCAAGTGCTGTTCAGGCAATCAAACTACTCATAATGTCAGCATGAGCCTTTGTACACTATACCATTTAAGCCTCAGGAATCAAGCCTCAGGAAGCAAGTTCAACAGAGTCAGGGTATCTTTGCGATAGCTGGCTTCACAAAACACTGGCAATCCAGGATAACCGGTCTCACGAAGGTGGTTATCAACTTGCTCTGTCAATTCAAGATTTACCAATCCAGTTATGGTTCACATAAAAGGGGCGGGGTTTGTAACCAACAGCCAGTCGCATGAAACAGGGTACAGATCCAGACCAGCGGATTTAACATAAAACTTTATTGATCCTCATAGAGAAATTAGCTTGTTGTAGCAGCAAAATGATTCAGCATGGAAAATGAAAAACAGTATAAGCACACATATAGAATATAAAAATAGTAGAAAAAGTAAATCAATAAAAGCAATACACTGGACTATGAACAATTGTGGGGTTATGGAAACATGCTGTTGACTAAAAGTAGAAAGAATGGGAAAGAAATGGTCTACTAATATTTATTCATTATAATAGTTTGTTCTTCAGAAGAGCAAACTATTATAATGAATAAATATGAGCAATACAAAAACAGCAAAAAGCAACACAGTTGCTGCTGCCAAGGCTAGAGCAGATGGCTGGATGAAAATTGCTGATAGCGTAAATGTGGAAGTAAACATGCTTTTCACTGGCCAATCGGCCTTGACACAATAACCTTGTGTTTCCCAGGGCTGCGGCGATGAATGCGGGTCCAATCTATCGCACTAGTCACACTTAGTACGCAACAGTAAATTTCATTCAGTACAGATACCAGCTATTGTAAGCTACCTGCTATTTGCCAGAAGCCCTCTCTTATAGCCAGAGTGGGCAAATCACCTGGAAACGCCACAAACATTCATTATATCTCAAATATAATAAATCTGTATGGGAAGCAAAGGTCTCCAAACACCACTGCCCTGCGTAGATCCCTTCTTGCTATGTGTTAATGCAATAGTATCCCCCTGTAAACTTCATTTGAACGCAATGTTTTTGTTTATATGTTCATTTTTGTTCTAGTAAAGATTGTTTAAAAATCCATCCATCCATCCATCCTATACTGCTGCAACCACAGAATCCCCCCCCCGGGATCAATAAAGTATCTATCCATCTTCAGACAGAACATGGGGACATGTTCACAAACAATAAGGGCAGGTTTTTAATGTAATTCTTTAAATCTTATTTTTTAAGAAAACAATCTAATACTATTCATCTGGACAAAATGTTAACGTGTAATGCAATTAGGTTTTATATGATTTGTTTATGGATTTTTGTTTACTTTGATCAAAAGGTATGGGAGTAATTAGATTTAGATAGTTTTACAGTTTCCAAAACAAAACATATGACTTCATGGCCCCATATTCGGCTACATTATGTGTCGTTTTGGACCGGACTACCGCGCAGTTAGGCTACGTGAATTTGCATTCGTGGGAAGGCAGTTTTAGTCAGAAGAAAGAAAGACAGAAAGCTATAAAGATAACCCTAACCCTAACAGGCTAACAAAGCACTATATACGTACCCTCAGTGACTCTGCATATGATCACTGATGTCAACAGCAGCAGACAGCTGTCCCAACGCGGCATTGCATTGTGTGTAGAGCACAGTTCAAAGAAATTATTGAACTAAGGCTCCATGTTGAAAAGTATTAAAGAACAGTCTCGGTCTTTGTTCAAACAGCAGAAAACGACAGCAGCAAGGGCTGGATCAAATCAATCGTGGCAGTGGCAGCCATAGACATATATACATAGACGCCGCATTGACTGCTTCTGCCCATTGCTACGATACGTAAACGTCGCCGCCATATTGGTTCGGACAAGACTGGCCTGTAAACAAATACAAGTAAACGGGGAGCTGCGGTTTTTCTGGATGAAAAGCACTATAACGTTTACATTTCTCAACCGATTTCAATGAGTCCTTTTTTATATTCAAGGGTTTATGATCTACGTGGAGTAGGAAAAAAAAGTTTTGTCTCCAGTTACTTAGTTAGGCTATAATCGCTGCTAGACGCTCAAGAGAGCAGTGTCAACGTTAACTGAATGAACTGAATTACTTACGTGGTGGAAATAATTAATTGTCATACGGCATTGTAAAAACTCAGGTTTGTCAAGCATGGATTTGGCTTATTTTCCTTGGTTTATACTTGTGGAGACGTCCATATATAATATAAATTAATGTACATGAAATGTGTAGAAAGTTCTTTTTCTGTCCATGTCCCCATCATTTTAGCTTTTCTTGTGCTCCAGGTCAGAATACAGCTCATTCACTTTGAAATACTGGGGGGGGAAATCTAAATAGCGCATTTTTAAGTACTAATAATTGACCATCATTGAGAAAAATGGAACAAAATCGGCAAATACAAATTACAATAGTGAGACACTGGCAGTCAGTCTGGTTTCTATATTTTTATAGCAGTGAAAGGATACAGATATACTCGAAGACAGACAATTACAGACAAAGACAATTATAAGATAAGATACGCCTTTATTGATCCCCAGAGGGCAAATAAAGAGGGAAAATTCAAATGGCCTATAATCGAGATTTTCATCTATATTTATATATCTATATTTCTCCAAACCGATTTTTATGACAAGCTACTCGTTTAGGCTAAGCGGCTGACATATTATGACTCTGACTGTTGTTAGCTGGCTAGCTAACCTTTCTCACACTTTGAAGGTTTCCCAAGAGAAAGAGTTGATAGACAGCAATTATAGCCTAACGATCGAGATTCTAAGTAACTGGAGACAAAACTTTTTTTTCTACTCCACGTAGATCATAAACCCTTGAATATAAAAACGGCTCATTGAAATCGTTTGAGAAATGTAAACGTTATAGTGCTTTTCATCCAGAAAAACCGTAGCTCCCCGTTTACTTGTATTTGTTTACAGGCCAGTCTTGTCCGGACCAATATGGCGGTGACGTTTACGTACGATCCACAGGCCAATGCGGCGTCTATGTATATATGTCTATGGTGGCAGCTAGCAGTGGCACTTCCGGTGACCTGCCACGGTAGCTGCCGCTGTTTGTGGCAGCTGAATATATTTTTTAAAAACAAATCTGTTATTCAGTTAATACAGTCATGACTTTCAGATGGTGCACTACATGGGAAAAAGGTCACAGTAATGAAGACACTATTCAGCCGTTGTTGTTCACTCTTTATTCACCCCTTTATTAAATATTTCACGAGGATGATTCAGGCTTCCTCAAATCTTGTGAAAACTTTGTAATTTCTTTTGTCCACAAGTTCTGAGCAGAACTTCTCACAGTCCTTTTGTTTTTCAAAAACAAAAGTTAAAAGTTCCGCTGGAGAACCCTCATCATCACCATCCCAGCTTTGCAGGTCCTGTAGGGTTTCTTTTTCCTCCTCTTTGTCCATCGAAAGGACAGCGGGAAGTTGAAGTCCTCCTTCAAATTTTGTGTTGCGGCACCAGTCAGCTGCCGCCCTGGTATCTCTCAAAATAATGTTTTCCTGCAGTAAAGAATAAAATGTGGTCAAAGTATTTAGTGTATATGATGTTGTTCCCAACTAATGCTTCAAACTTGTAGAGTACATTTACAGTACATCATTAACAAATACATTATATTTTGTAACTACGAATGTTGTCTTTATCAACATTTGTGTCATTCAACACCTTAAAGTCAAATCTCTATTTACAGAAATAAGCAATGGGTATGTGATTGAATGAACAAACACTAACACTAAGTGGATTCCATTTAGAGCCTTTCAAACTAAATGCCAGTATATAATCAGATCTACCTTCATTGTTAATGTAAATTAATACTTAAAGCAAATGGTTGCAACAAATCTCTAGCCAGAGCTTGATCAATACGCACCAAGTACCACTGTTATTAATTGTGTCCTAGGAGTGCACAAAAGCTGCTTCATGTTACAGTAGTGAAGTGATGCTGTATTGTCTAATGATCAAGCAACAGACAATACCTTCATATGATACATCTTATGTGAAAGGCTAAATTACATTCATAAGGTTCTTTATGTTCACTGTTTTTTTATTTCCTGCTGTGAACTGTTTTGTGTTGTTTATCTGGGACAATTATTATTTTTTATTAATTAAAAAAATATACAATTCATTCATGTACCAGGTTTATATTCAGCTCCATTGTTATTCCTTTACATGCACGCAATGCATATAAAATAATTAATCTGCCAAAATTTACAGATGTCTATCCAAGCCTCAAGGGTCATAATTTCATTTAGGAAGTTCTGATGTTTGTGAATGTGGTGTATGGCTCCCGCCATTAGGTGTCGCCCTTGAGCTTGGGTTTGAAAATGTCTTACCTGTTCTGTGCTTTCTGTGTCACCTGTTGTCATCTCTGCAGCTCTGGAATAAGTAAATCCATCTGTAAATGAACCGGTGCCACATTCCATCATTACAGTTATGTAAACTTGACCTGCAAAACCACTATATGCCACGACTGGCAGAATGGATTTAGTGATGTTGCACATAGGCATGCACAGCCACAACGCAAACAATGTCCTGTACCTTTTCTTTTCCTTGGAAGATGTGCTCTTCAGAAGCACAGATTCTGCTTGGTATCGGCACATGTTGCTGTTGCTTTGCAACAACAGAATCAAAACCTACAAAAAATAACCTTTTAAGGAAACATTGGAAGAAACCTCTGGAGGGGCTACTCAGAGAGGGATCCCCCTACCAGGACGGTTAGGTGTGCAATAGATGCCGAGTTTGGGCAAGCAGCTTATACACAATGTATAAAAGTTTATTATGGTGGGACATCCAGATCTGATGTGGGGCATCACAGCAAATGACAGCTCAGTCAGTGTCATCATAGGACTGGGGACCATGCAGGCGCCAACACTGCCCAGATAGGAGAACACAGGATTATATTAAAGAGTTTAAGTCCAAAAATGCAGAAGGTGGGTTCCTAGTTGGTCTGATGTGTTGTCATTGTGAGCAGTAAGTCTCTGGATATGAGGTCTCTACAAGAAACATATTTTGGCAGCATATCAATTATAAAGCCTGGGGGAATGTGCTTGACTTAAAGACATATAGTAATATCTTAAAATATATACTCAGACTAACTGGAAGCCAAAGCAGAGACTTCATATATAACTGGTGTGTGCTCTTGTCCTTGCTCCAGTTAAAACTGTAGTAGCATGATTCTGTACCACTTGTAACTAGTAACCTTGGAGGAGACCTACTTGAAATTACTTTAAAAAAATTAACCTGTTAACTAGTTAGCCAGAGAAGCGCAAAATTGTAAATCACAGTTTAGATAATTGCTTCAATTTCAGTACAATTTACTTTATTTGAACAGGATAATCCACCCAGTATTAATATTGCTTTCCATGGAGTCATGGTCAGTTAACTGAATTCATGTAAAGAGTGAAGACACCCACTTTTCCTGGTTCCAGCTTTTCAGATTTGTTCATTATTTCTCAATCACAGCACTGTAAATTAATACCCTTAGGATTTTTAGACTCTTGGTCAGAGTAAATAAGGAGTTTGAAAATGTATGAGAATGGGTGCTCAATTAAAATAAGAGTAATTGGTCATGGAAAGAGTTATTAGTTTGAGCCCTACCTGTCAAAAAAGAATGCAAATGCCTCTCAGCAACTAGGGGAGTAACATTAAGTCATTTTAAAAAAATGTTAGAATGCTGTTAAACTGAAAATGCCAATGAAATCCTGTCACAAGGAAACCACTTGGGCCCAGGTCTACTTCATGATACTAAATAAAACTGTTTTATATGCATTTGGAAAGTAAGATTGCAGTCACTGACGACAACCAATTTCTTTACCTGCAGTTAACTGGGAGCACAGTCTGTCTTTGCTGTCTTGTAACACATAAATAAAGCTTCTGTTTCATCCTAACTGTAAATACTCCTCATAACAGCTGCAAAGCCTAAAGCCTCTCACGCCCTGTCATTTTGCACTCTGCAGCTAATGTACCTGTAGATGGTGCTGCAGGTTGTGGCCCTAGACCTGCTTGTGTTCTGCTGATCAGGGTCTGAAAATAAAAGAACAATAATGTGAAGATTGAAAAACTAAAGGGCATAGCATTAATATAGATCCCCTAATGTGATCATGCTTTAAACTCTGAGAAGTAATAGCATTTCAATGACAAGTAATCACAGTAGTATTACACTGCATTTGTTATTTAAAAAGATATCAACCTATACGTATGCCATGTATTTCTTTCCTCAGCATTGCAACATAACAAACTGTGATATAAATCAAATGGTGTTATCAGCACACACTTTATTTAATTGACTTTGACTTGAGTGAATGTGACATCCGACATTCATTATCTTCGCATTTGAAAACCGAATTTTAGAATAACATTGTAGTACAACTGTATGAACGTCTTGCTTAAAAAACATCGATAAAGAACACCAAATAGTTCACCTTCAGAAATATTGAGAGATTAATCAAGGAAACGTTGCAAATTAATGCAAAAAGCCCGTCATGGAAATGCTAATTCTAGCGAGTTAATACAACATTGACGACTGTTAATATTCATAAACTATAAACTTCAGAATCTCACTGGCAAACAGCGGCACCTACCGTGGCAGGTCAGTGGCAGCTGCCACAAACAGCGGCACCTAACGTGGCAGATAATAAATACATAATAAAGAATAATATTGAAAATAAAAAAAATCAATAATAAAGTAAAGAATAATAATAACAATAAAATAAAAAGAATATGTGCCATATATACAGCGGCACCTACCGTGGCAGGTCAATGGCAGCTGCCACAAACAGCGGCAGGTCAGCTGCCACTGGACCTGCCACTGCTAGCTGCCGCTGCCACGATTTGATCTTGCTGTCTCTCAACGACAGACCGCACAGAGCTGGAGCCCATCTCGTTTCTATCCCCGTCCGTATACATCTAATTAATCCTACATGAGGGATCTCAGTAGCCTACGGAGTAAGCGTTTCACCACAGCATCCTATACTCAAAAATATGGCTTGTTTTGTTTTAGTCAGTCGCCAGCATCTTTGCAGCCTTCAAGCCACGCCCCCTCCCCTCAATGACGCATCTGCTGTACGTAGACCGTACGTCATTGAGGGGAGGGGGCGTGGCTTGAAGGCAGTATAGGCAGTATTGTATGTTCTCAGTATAGGCAGGCCAAATGCTTTCTATTTAACTCTTATCTACAGGCAAGGGTGGCAACACTTTATTTGTTCATTAAAATGAAAAATGAAAAGATGAAAAGAAAATATTTGATTTGATTCAGTTTTAATTGAGGGTTGTGTTTTCTCCTATGGTCCGTGCAACCGTGTGGTTGAGGGAGGACCTCCTGTAGGGACAGACGGTAAGAGACAAATTGAGTAGTTTGCAAGGGCGTCACTTTGTGTTGAAACGTGGTGGGGACGTGAGAGTCGACTATACGAAAATACTCAGCATCAAACAACGGCGACCGCACAAGTAAGTCATCCATATATCACCTCCACAGCTGCAACATCATGTCAACCCAACAGTGCCAATATCACATCTACTGTAGAAAGCACCATATCCAATATCACAATATCTACTGTAGAAAGCACCAGTGCATGTCAGTCAGCTGAGCCATAACAATATCCAATATCACTGCCCTAAAATATGACAAATAGAAACAACTGAAGGAATAACGTTGAAAACGTTAGCTAAAGATAATAAATCAACCTTACCTTTAGATGTTAAGTTACACTGCCTTGTTACACTGCGATGCTGCATACTTTTTAACGGTAGAGAAACAGAGTTCACAAGTCAAGTTCAACCAATCAAGACTCATTCTAAGCATAAGGTTTAAATATCGATATGTGAGAACATGAATTAAACTGGAGCAGGAATTAGATTATTTCTATTTATTTATCTATATTCATTTTAAAATAAACTCAAATCATTGATTTGATTTTTTTGTTCATTCTTTTAAAATTCCACACAATTAATTAATACATTTCACACATTTAAACTCAAATACCACCCCTGTCAATCTGCACTCCATTTGTTAGTTAACATTTCTTGGTGCAAGCTATTTTTCAGAACATTTTTAACAAATTATGCTTTTAAAAAGTGAGATTAGACTTTATTTAAGATTAAACTTTGCAATTCGGTGGTGCATGCAACATGCACCAATACACGCAGGGGGGGAAGTGGCCGCCGAACACAACACACACACGCAGGGTAGGGTGTCCAAATTGAATGAATTCTCTGTTTTTTCCCCATCCCCGCTGACCTTCCTCCAGGGACAGCCAGGGAGCAGTGGGCAGCCTCCAATACCAGCGCCGGGGACCAATTCCAGGTGTGAGTCCTCATCTTGGTCAGGGACAAGACAGGATGTTGCATGTTTTTAGATGGGGTTCTTTATAGGAGGAGACCCATGTGAGCACGGGGAGAACATGCAAACTCCACACAGAAAGGCCCGGGAGATAACCCACCTGGGCACCCCAGAGTCAACAGAGCCCCAGGCGGGAATCGAACCCTGGACCTTCTTTGCTGTGAGGCAGCAGTGCAAGCACTGCGCCACCGTGCCACAAGTGATGGGGACAAAATCGGCCTTTTCAAAAAGTGGTGGGGACATGTCCCCAGCGTCCCCAGTGTAAATGACACCTATGGTAGTTTGTCCAAGGAAGGAAAGAAGAAAGAAACAGGATGTTCTACTGACCTCTCCTTCTGCCTCCCTATGATAAAGAGCCTGGTTCTGAATGGGTCCTACTCCTGTGTTTTCTGCAGAGAAAGAATAATGACTAACCATGACACCCCATTTCTTCCTAATAAGCATAACATAACAGTTCCAAATGGATTCAGGTATATTTTTTATCAGATATTTATATATATGCAGGGACAGTAGCAGGTAAACTCACCTAAACTCAGTTTACCCACCTTTTTATTTGTGCAATAAAGTGCACTCACCTTTTTAGGCATAAGTGTATGATGTAAATTCATAGTATACATCATAAGCAGTATCAAACTGATGTAAGTTGTATGAGGATAGCGCTTTTAAGATAGGTGTAGGTTTGTAGCTAGGTAACGTTATCTGCTAAGTTAGCATTTGTTAGCAAAAATAGTTAAGGTAGGATTAGCTTTTGTCAAGGAGGAGTACGAGTGCTTTGCTGCGGTCATTTGACCAATAGTATCGATTACTTTATTGGGCTAGTTCCGTTAATGGTAGGCTATCTAGTTATTTTTGCAGCGTTTAAGGACATTGTTGGGTGCTACATAACGTTAAGGTGGCTAACGTTAGGCCTATCAGTCGCGAGGCCAACCGAGTTGGCAGGCTCAGTTAAGTAACGCCAGCCGAAGTTGTGACCGGTCGGACGGCCAGCAGGGTAACGTTAGTTGTAAGGGTTGGGCCGGTGTTAGATTGCTCATGCTTTTAGTGAGGCTGCGGTCACACTAGAAATGGGCAGAAGGAAACTTTGCATGCGGTACCGAAGGCCTGGTTACTACCAGGCCCCAATAAGAGAAGATAGTCTCAAAGTCAGTTTTGGATTGTAGACGTGTTTTTTATTTTTTGTATTTTAATGTTGTTGCTGCTGCAGGTGTCCATCAGAAGTGCACAGTGCCTCCGCTGTGGCTCAAGTTCTGTGGTGAGTCTGTATCTTTTCTCAAAATGTGTTTGGTGCTGCAGCTCACCACCAGCCTCACACTCTGAAGGTTTTGTGGAGAGTATAACTGTTATAAATGTACATTGAAGAGAGCAATGGTGTCATTTACATTTCAGATGCAGAAACATATTTGCTATTTGCTGCTCTGCTATAAAAAGATTGGCATCAGCCATCAAACACAATCTGTTGACCTCTAGTATATACTATTTGTGTTTTAGAGAAATACAGCTTTACATTGATTAAGTGTTTTTTCTCTTGCTCTTTGTTGCTGCAGATTGACAAGCAAACTCAGTCCGTGCGTGTCTCCTGGAGTCAGCGCTTTCACTGTGGGCTCAACTTTTTGTGGTGAGAATGAATTTTTTTATTTTTTTTTATTTGCTCTGTTAATGTTAAAGTAATATTTTAGCAAGATGTCTTTACTTTTACTCATGTATGACTTTTGGATATTTTTTACAACACTGGTCCTAGCTACAACTCCCATAGACTCAGTGGAAGTCTTAGGATGATGAGGGGGAGAGTCCCATTGGTTTAACTCTGCCCCACTCCATTATTGTGAGGTGTCATACCTTTTGAAATGCTTGTCATAAACAGTTGCGGGAAGCCTCATTGGACTCTGTCAAGTTGTTCTTTGTTCACTACTGTTACTTAGACCTTCCCCTTTTTATTATTGATTGTTTGATATTTCATAATTTTTGACAGCTTGTCATACATTTTTGAATTAGAAACACTTAGATTTGATGATTTTGTCATTGGACATTAATCCTTATTTGTTTCCATTTCTCTTTTGCAGTGAATGGTGCTGCAAGTGTGGAAGATTGTTGCTGTGAATGTGGCTTTGTAAGGCCTGCCCCTCAGTTTTACCAAGTAGGTCCCAAGTATTAAAGTATTATCGAGTGAAACATAGATATTATGGGAATAATAATCGTTTTCCCCTGTGTATATGTAAGCTGCCTGTACACTTTTAGAACGTGGAATGTGCTTTTAATTTATTTGAATAGATTTCATGTGACTAAAACTGGTCATTATCAATCAGAGAGCTGTATATTTAGGTGCCAGTTATGTCCTTGTAAGGATCTTGTCTCAAATGATTTCATGTAGTTTCAGATAAACGCAGAGTTCAAGCGTCTCACAACAACGCCTCTACAGTCAAGGTTTCTGTCACAGCTTGACCTACACTCCGCTGATCTGCTGAGGATAGCACCACAAAAGTGGTGCTAACCCTGCTTCGTAGCAGGGTTTGTTAACCCAGGGTTAAAAGCGGTGTTAACCGTCTTTCAAAAATGCAAGTGTGAAACACTGCTTAGCCCGGGGTTAAATGTGTCCTTAACCCAGGGTTAAGAAAGACGTTAGCCCGGGGTTAAGTGTAGTGTGAAAAGCATATTAGATGTTTACAAGCCGAGTGAGAAGATGCGGCTGCATTTCGTAGTAAAGCATTTGTGAATTTATGGTTGAAATCTGTGTGGCTTAAAAAATGCCATGTCTTAATGAGGTCTGAGTTAAAAAAAAATTAAAAAATAAAATAATTTTGAACCTATCCTTACAGACATTCTTTTCCTTTCACCAGGACATGACTGAGGCCAATACACTAAGTGCCATAGAGGGAACAACAGTGGGGATCTATGTCGCCGGAGAGACTCCCAGCAGTGACTATTCTGATGTGGTGGTGCCTCACGATCTGGAGAATGTGGCCCTTGCATCTGCCATGCTGTTTGGACTTTTTTTTTATACCTTTTTTTTTAAATACGAGGTACCCGTCGAAGCTCCGTTACACCTTAGAAGTTACTCAAAAGGTAATAATGGAGTTACATGCAGCTGAACTATCAAGAAAGGCCTAAAAACTAAAATACACCATAGCTCTACATTTCTGGAGTGGTGTGGCTGGTTCTCTTACCACCAGTCCAGGGTTATTTATGTCGTACAGTTTTTTTTTAATGCATTTTTTAATTTATTGCATATTTGATTGTAAATATTACATTTGCTGTTTTTACAGTTGTAATTACTGTGCAGTTCTCTGCATATTTGGTCATATGTGATACATTGTTGAAAATATTTGACATTTTTATGTGACATTTTAACTTGGCACACGTGCTGTACATCCAGATTCTGGAATAAAGGTTTTTTGGTTTTTTTAAAAACAAAACTGTCTCGTTTTCAATGGGGGGGGGGGGAAAGTGGGTAATGTTAAGAATGATCAAGAAAAAGTTAATTGAAAAGTATTAGACAACAAGAAAATAATTGATTGCTGAAATTTTAATTGTAATTTATTGTATTCATATTTAAAATCTGTTATATTTACATGAATTAAATATATTTATAAATATTAAGTTATACATGTATTACATTAAATTTTTAAAATTATGAAAACCTGTAATTCACATGGGAATATTAAAGTAACAAATATTGCTAGAGTTAAGTGATCAAATAGTGTTGGGATAAAAGGGATTGAATTGTGTTGGAATAAAGTGATCAAATTGTGTTGGATTAAAATGATCAAAGAGTTTAATTTACTTTATTGAAACAAATTTCAATAACTTTGTATCAACACAAAGCATTTGTGTTGATTGAACATAAATAGTTTGTGTTGACTTAACACAATTTTGTAAGTTGCTGCCAAAGCAAACGATCTGTGTGCAACCAATGTCCACTATTGAATTGAGTAAATCCAATGTGTTCTTTTTTTCAGTGCAGTTCCAAATGGATTCAGGTATAATTTTTATCAGATATTTATATATATGCAGGGACAGTAGCAGGTAAACTCACCTAAACTCAGTTTACCCACCTTTTTATTTGTGCAATAAAGTGTACTCACCTTTTTAGGCATAAGTGTATGATGTAAATTCATAGTATACATCATAAGCAGTATCAAACTGATGTAAGTTGTATGAGGATAGCGCTTTTAAGGGATAAAAATGATGTATAAGATCTATGATGTATATGATCTATAAAAGTATATTTTTTATTTCATGTGTTTGAGACATGAAATGATTAAATAGTTTGTAACATTTAAGTCAGATTTTTTGTGTGAGAGGAGAGAAAAGTGAAATGACTGTGACAGTCTTCCAGTGCCAATAGACAGCAGAGTTTGACCGATTGATCACTGGGTGTCAGCTAGCCACTTGGCTGGCTAGTTAGTTAGGAACTAATAGTTAGGAACTAATTATTAAGGATGGATGGATAAGATGGATAAGGATGGATAAGATGGATGGGTTAAATGCAGAGGACTAATTTCTGCAGCCACCACTTCCTGCATGCGTGTGTGTGTTTGGCGGCCACCACTTCCTGCATGCTGTGTGTGTGTGTGTGTCAATGAAGTGGATTAATAAAGTGTGTTCTTCTTCTTCTTAATATTTACTTCTCACATAAATCTAAATCTCACATAAATGTATTCATATCTGGAGCCTCTGCCAACCAGCAGATTTTTCTTTTTTCCTGTATCTGGTAAAGCCAGGTAAATGATAAGCACCATGGTTAAGAAGTAAGAGGAGATTCATCCTAGTGGTTATTATTGATTAGCTAATAAAGGGATTACCAGAAGATTTGCTTTGACAGTAACAGAATAATGCAAAATAGGACAAATGAATGAATCAGGAAATGATAGCAATGACAATAATGTTAAATAATGTCACAAATATTTTGTAGAATTAAAAGACATTCCTGCTGGCTCAGTGGTCTAAGGCATGTAGACATAATATCTGATTGAGCTTTTACACTCAAATCAACCTTAGATTACTCTCACGTATCTAGCTTTGAAAGAAATGTATTCCTGTTCACGACTCTAAATGAAATCGACCAATAGGTCAACATGAACATCAATTTTCCCTTCATTTAGCCTGCTCATTCTTTATATCTTCACATAATTCTCACTCACTGCTTTAAATGAACTTATAGGAGCTGATTATGTGGTTACAGTACCAATAAGCAACACCAGGAATTACCGATTGTAATTGTAAAACTATACTCACCGGTAGAACCAGACAGCTGAACAAGTGATGCCACTCAAGACCAATCCAATTACAGGAGGGCGAATGTATAGATAAAATGATGACACACTGGTTTCTGCACAAAGTCAGATACAAATTAAGGAAGTTATTGGTTTGCCATTTGAGCTTTGAATTTTACTTTTGAATCCCTTGACACTGAAACAATCAGTTGCTCTATGTGCTCTACTTACGTATGAGGTTCTCAGACGGTTAAATTCCACACGGTTAGATTCCACCAGGTAATCCTTGTACCTTTCTCGTCAGCTACATCACAACTGTATACTCCTGCATCATCTTGATGAATGTTAGAAATGTTCAACTCTATAGGATTGATTGGGTCAATGCCAATTCTGTGTAAGCTAAAATAACTATTAGTCCTATTTTTGAAGAAACTGAGCAAAAATGAAAACTCCGTCTTTTTTCCAGATGACTTGTGTTGCCTTGGACATGTTGCAGTGGAGAGTAAAAGAGTCTCCCACAGATACTGTTATGTTTCTGTGGTCGTCTGTGGTTTGAAACTCTAATGTGGAAGAAAGTAATCAATGTCAGATAAAATATCATCTGCATTCAAATCCACACAAAGCATGCATCACAAACATTAACACAAACAAATCTCCACTGTACCTGCAAAGTGGTTGAGCATTAGGATGACTAAGAACAGCAGTTGCCTAGAGAGTAGAGCTGCCTTGACTAGGCTGAACATGACTGAGTGGAACTTGTCTGTCAATGTGAGTGTATATGTGTTGATGTTACTTCACCCAGACTGTGAAAGGGAAGTGGTCACATCAAGAAATGTTAGCTAGAAAACTTCAAAGCTAAACTGTCACTCCTCGTGCTCACTACTTGGTGTGCTTGAGTATTCCTCTAGAAACACAAATAGTCTTCACTTGAATGGGTGGATGAATGATTTCATCAGATCTCTTATGTGGGCGAGATATTTTGGACAAAATGTTTATGAACATGTACATGAAATTCATTTACAATGCACATGATTACATATGTGCCAAGACGAGTGCTGACCACACTGTAACCAGATGGTGTTGTACATGTAGCAAGCTGAAGGGTTTTTCATAGTTATACTACATGTTGTCTCCATTGTGCACCACAGTGGCTGTTCAAACTCCAAACCCTAAACATCATTGTTGCTGGTGACTGAAAGTGTTGCTGCACACTGACTTCATTGTTCCTTTTACAAAATCTATTTAAAACCAGCAGGTGAAATGAAACGTGTGAGCACAACTGCTGACCTCTTTTAGAGCATTTCAAGTTGTCACATCATACACAGTGTAATTAGGAACTAGCTTCTCCCCATGTCCCTCTAACACACACACAGCTGTTTGAAGTTGAAGGATTTTATGGACTGGTCATAGATTTTGCAGGCTAAACCCATTCTATTATAATGCAGTGATGATAATGATTTTGTTTTTCTTTATCTGTTGTTAGATGTTGTTGAAATCTGTGAATCACATTAATTTTGTTGTATTTATAAGAGCCTTTCATTCCTAAATATACCAAACATCCTACATCATTATAAGCAGAATCTTTTTACCCTAAACCACTGGGACTGTCTGAAGCAGTCGATACTACAGAGATTTTACTTTTCTGTAAGTTATTAGAAAATACCTTAGTGGCAATTAATTATTATCAAAGATATTTTGATAATAATTAATGACGTGACAGAAGGTATGACTTGTTGTTCAATTGTGTATTGGTTTTCTATTAATGAAGAAAGAAACAAAACATCAGTAATTGGTATTAAATGGCCTATCAATAATAAACGTAAAGGTAACCCCTTAAAAATGTAAACATTGGGAAATGAAACATCTTTAAGTGCTAAAGAAAACATTTGAATATAAGGAACAATAACCTTACTGGTCCTTAACGCAATTAACAATCAAACGTTCACAACCAAGGAGGGAGAGGAAGCCCTGCTGCATCGCTCCTCAGAAGACCAGGTCAAGGAGCTACCACCCTTATTTAAAGCAGGGCCAACGTCTTTCTCCGCTCCGCGATGGTTAACCTTCCTGGCCAGGAGTTTTAACAATCATGATGTAGGCTATGAGCAAGGACCCAGTTCTGCACATGGGTACCTTGCACTGTTAAGAAGAAAGACACACATGAGTCAAGATGTAGTGACTCATTCAAGCAGCAGTTCTCTGAACAGACAACATCATTCAAACATGTTTATGATCTAACTTTTCAAATTTCATGTTCCTATGCCCAGTAGATCCTATCAGAGACACAATATACAATAGAAACCTTTCTACCTGTAGACTGATGGACATTTGAATAAAAAAAGACACATGTAGCAACAACAACACACACATATGGCAAACACCAGCATTTTGATCTAGTCCTTTACACACACACACATACACACTATGATTCTCACGTCTTTTACCAAAGTATCGTTATATTCGCCCATCACTAACTGATAGACCAGTCAGAACAAGAATAAGACTTCAAGTCCGCTATTTGTACAAATCCACAGCACTCAAATATTGACCACAGAACTTTATTTTGCGTGAAAAAACACCAAATTAAGCAACAAAACTATACATTATGTACAAGATGTATGTTGTCTATGGTCACACTTGTTCGAATCATATTGATAAACTTTCCCTCTACATTTAAATGGTGAATTGCCAGTGTTGAACTACATTGGCTACACAGATTAAACATTACACAGGTCACCTTTCATTGTTGTTGCACAAGATCCATGTCAAAATACTCCTACAGACCTGTACTTTAACAACATACTAATATTTAGACCCGAGCAGCCATAGAAAAGTTATGGCAGACCATCAAATGCAGCCATACTGCAACAAAGTGACAAGTAACAAGATCAATATTTTTCAGAATAAAGGCCGAACAAATATTGTATGTTTTTTTTTTTACTGTAATTCACTGAACTGAAAAATATAAAGAACATATTTAAAGAGGAATCTGTAGTAAATTTTTCACAAATGTCCTTTTCACAGCTTATAATCATAGCCATAAAAGCCAATGCAAAATGGGTATACATTAAGCCATAGGACTGGCAAAGCACAATAGTTTCAAACACTAAATAGTTACCTGACAACTTTGAAGGATATCTTCTGTCTTATAAAACACAATTCTAACCCAATTAATCCCACAGGCTATATAATGTGGGCTCCTAGTTGCCAGAGGTTTCAAATTGTATGCATGTATGTATTAACCGTTTCTCAATTACACCCCCTAGCGGAATTGTGACATTATGCATTTTTTGCCAAATTGCACCAATCCTTTATCACCATCTGCTGGCCACTTGATAGACCTGCAATATATTGTCTACTTCCTCAGAAAGATTTGATTTGATTCATTTCTTCAGTCTCAAAAAAATCAACGTAGCCTTTACAGTTTAAAAATTAAATAGAATTCTCTCTCTCTCTCTCTCTCTCTCTCTCTCTCTCTCTCTCACACACACACACACACACACACACACACACACACACACACTGTCTGTCTGTCCATGTCTCTTGTTTCATGATCATTTCACTTTCTCATTTGAACTGCATTCTTGTCACCTCAGTTATGGTTATAGATTGAATTGAGTCTCTCAATGTACTGACTCCTCGGGTTGTGTTTTCTCCTGTGGTCTGTGCAACTGTGTGGTTGAGGGAGGACCTCCTGTAGGGCCTGGTCTTGACTGGGGGTCCTGGTCCTGACTGGGTCCTGGCTTAGGGTCCTGCTCCTGTGTTTTCTGCAGAGAAAGAATCATGACCGACCGTGACACCCCATTCCATCCTAATACGCATAACACAACAGCTCCAAATGGATTCAGGTATATTTTTACAAGATATTTGTGAGGATGTATATATGCAAGGACAGTAGCAGGTAAACTCACCTAAACTCAGTTTACCCATCTTTTTATTTGTGGGATAAAGTTTACTCACCTGACATAAGTCTATGATGTAAATTAATAGTATCCATCATAATAAGCAATATCAAACTGATGTAAGTTAAGGAAAAAAAACATAATTAAATGTTTTTCTGAAAATATGATTGATCTTTTGCTAAGCCAACAGGTGGCAGCAGCCACACTAGTGACCAGACCAAGAGGTTGGGTTGTAGACAACAAATGTTACAAGCATTGACACCTATCCAGAGTTAAAAGACGATAAAAAAAAAAGTGATTAGAAGAGGTAGATGCTCGGTTGGATTTCATACATGTATGACGTTCAAAGTTATAAATTATGTTGAAAATAATGTTACCATTTTCTTAGATGATTAACTGAAGAATTAATGAGGAGTAGATGCCAGAAATAGAAAGTATTTACCTGTTTTATTGTCCATTATCACACCCACTTGTGCTACTTTTGTGCCGAATGTGAGGAGCAAAAGTAACATTACGCAGGCTCCATTTTCAGTCTGCTAACATTCAATTTATTTATGCATGAGACAAAATAATAGAGGACAGGCAGAGGAAGAGGACAGGTGTAGGTTGTTCACAATAAAGTCTAGATAAACTGATCTTTTTGTCATAAGGAAAAAACAAAAAAGTTCTACAAATGTTCTCCCCTAAGTTGTTTCACCAATATGTGATTATTAAAAGTAGTGTATTCATATTGTGACCTGCTCTCACAAAATGAGTTACATTGACCCCAAAACACATTGTGGGGTTTTCATATTACTTGAAAGAGGAGAATGTAGGCTTTCCAATGAGACCAAAACCATGTCACTCCTCCAAAAAAATGATAAAGTTATGTGGCGTTATACAACGAGAGACACAAAAGTGTGGTTTTGAGAAAAAGGCCTTTAAAAAAACCTTGCCATTATGAATCTGAACATTCCATTTCTGGGGGGCTGCCGCTTTGACATCTTAAACAAATGCTGCTTAAGTGATTATTTTAAATAACAGATATAACATTTAAGCATCTATGTAATGAGGAGAAATTGCTCTTTAAGGTTATATTACACACAGTACACTTTCACTATTTATCCACTATTAATGAATCTTTCAAAAGCACCTTGAAGACGTTGTGAAAAATCTGTGACTCCCCTCCCCAACCCCCCACAATTATGGTTACAAATAATTCAATTGCGTAAAAAGAAAGACAAACATACTGATATACATTAAAGTGTTTATGTAAACACATTCTTTATTTGTAAATATATGCTTAATTGTATACAGTAGCCTATACAGTGTAGAAGATTTATATCAATCTATAGCAATGTATAGGTCAAAGTGTCCCTTTGACCTAGACATTGCTATAGATTGGTATAAATGCCAAGTGCCAAAATATTAAACACATCAGATCCGGATGTCCCACCATAATAAACGTCAGATCCGGACGTCCCACCATAATAAACTTTTATGCATTGTGTATACGCTGCTTGCCCAAACTCTATCAAATCTCAAATCTATTGCACGCCCAACCGTCCTGGTAGGGGGATCCCTCTCTGAGTAGCCCCTCCCAAGGTTTCTTACAATTTTCTCTAAAAAGGTTTTTTTTGGGAGTTTTTCCTTGTCCTCTGTTGAGGGTCTAAGACTGGGGGATGTTGTGTAGTAACCATTTATTGTTTCACATGTTGGGCAGTGTGAAGCCTTAGAGACTGTAACGGTGATTAAGGGCTGTACAGATACATGTGATTTGATTTGATTTAAACCCCAAAGTAATATTGCAAGAAAAGATATAACCATATTACACATATCACTAATTAAATCCTTAAATTATTCAATAATTCATCTAGACATTCATCATCTCTGCATATGTGATCACCATCAATAAAGTAAGAGGTCCTCTGGTGCATCCTTTCTTTTTGCTGCTTCCTTTGGAACAAGCCGTTTCTTTGGATCAGTTCATTGTGCTGCTGACAGGAACATGTGTTTCTCACCTAGGAAACAAAAAAACATCTTAGGCCTACATTCAATTTGTGACAATTAAAATAAATTAACAGAACTAATTTTGTCATTTCAGTGTGAGACCACTCATCTGTAGTTAAATACAACTACAGGGTCCTGTTGACCAGCTAGCTAGAACGACTCAAACCATTACCTACAGTGTTCATTATTACTGAGAACAAGGTTTAAAGAAGATAAGATAAACACACTTGTGTTTACTAATGTTGGCCAGCTGTATGGGATAAGTGGAAAAGTGCTTACCAGCAGTCACATCTCATCTCTCTCGTTTTTTCACCATAGAGAAGAGGATGTAGAGGCTTTCCCTGATGACATTTGCAGCCACATTTGAAGCTACGAGCCTTCTCGATATCCCCTCCAGATCCGTAGCTCACATATTCATCCCATTCATCCGACTCAAGGACGGCAGATATTGGGTCTGTTAAAACAAGTGGCTCCATGTCAACATCTTCATCGTTGTCGGTGTCTGAAATGGGCCTGTCAGAGTCCGAAGTGTCGCCGGAGGTTTCACTGTTGTTGTCCGTTCCCGTGTCGTCCCAGCCGCTCCCCTCAGCCGTCTCCTCGGTCAGATCTCGGTGCCAAAAAGTAGTCGTCAATAAACTCTCGCCACCGATCGCCGGAATCCACAGACAACACTGGATTGCCGAGCGATTTCTTCTTATTTCCGAGACGCCATTGAAAGTCTTGATGATTACGATACTAGCTTGCTAACTTGACAACCAACAGGTGCGGCTGCAGCTGGCTAGTCGCCAAATGCCGCTGTCGCGATCAACTTCGCCAAATACCATATCTTGCTTTTATGCTTCAAAGTTATATTTCCACTCCAAAATAGGAAGTAATTCATACAGATTATGAAAGCCAAGGCTTTGTTTTATTAAAATTAGTCAAAATACCAAAATGGTCAAAAATAGACTTTTGACATTAAAAGGCGTTTCTACGTAAATTGGCCATTGCGACTTCCGACTCATTTTGTGAACTATTTTGCTGTTAAAAATGCACTTGGTGATTATGGTAGTTCACACTACCATGCTCGCATTGAGGTTGTAAAAAAATATGTCAGAATACATATCAACATATGGTTAGCTGTACATAACATTAATGGCCTACAACAATAATGGCGTACATTTTTGTCCCTTTCATTCAGGGAGTGTGGAAGAAAATACTATGTAGCTATGTTATCTTTGTAATACTGTTATCCATGTGTTGGACTGCTGAATAGCCTTGTTAAGAAATACTGCATAAGCATAATGCTTCCTTGATCACTGTGCTCTTCAATCAGTAGTTTCTGGGCCCCTTTTGGCATCACAAGAGTTTACTCCTAGTTCTTCCTGACCCCTATCAGGTAGCTGGGTATCCTCGAACTGGCTGGTCTGTCTGAAACTGTCACAGTTCCCCAGAAGTGTGAGAGTTACAGTCCATAAGGTCATTAGGGGTTACCGAGCTGGAACCTGAGCAGTAACACCTCTTCATGTATGTTAACCACACTCTCCCTATAAAGGTTGTGCACACTCAACATATTGTTGAAGACTTGCATAACACTTGCTGTGTATGTATCTCTTCCCATGATCATGCTTTTATATTAAAGACACCTGATGCAAGAGAAACTGTCTGAGAGAATTTATTTAACAGGGAGTGATGAGGAGCTTCGTGGTCGTCCTAGCTCAGGGTCGGCTTGGAAGGCAGAAGATCTCACCGCTAACGAGAGCCAAGTACCGAGTGCTCGCTCTATCATCTCTCCCCACATGGAGGAAGGCATTTAATTAATTTAATTTAATTAATTAATGTATTTCTCACAGTACAAATTAATTATTTGGGATTTGGGATTATTTGGGATCCCATTTCCTAGGAAAATCAGCCTGACTACAGCCTTCAACAAAGGCCTCTCATCCATCATCAGCAGAGCAGCTCCAGAAAGTGTTGCTACTTGACAACAGATTACTCTCACGTATCTAGCTTTGAAAGAAATGTATTCCCGTTCACGACTCTAAATGAAATCTACCAATAGGTCAACATGAGCATCAATTTTCCCTTCATTTAGCCTGCTCATTGTTTATATCTTCACATAATTCATGCTTAACCTAATTATATCCCACTCACTGCTTTAAATTAACTTATAGGAGCTGATTATGTGGTTACAGTACCAATACGTAGCAACACCAGGAATTACCGATTGTAATTGTAAAACTATACTCACCGGTAGAACCAGACAGCTGAACAAGTGATGCCACTCAGGACCAATCCAATTACAGGAGGGAGAATGTATGGATAAACTGATGACACACTGGTGTCTGCACAAAGTCAGATACAAATTAAGAAAGTTATTGGTTATTTGAGCTTTGAATTTTACTTTTGAATCCCTTGACACTGAAACAATCAGTTGCTCTATGTGCTCTACTTGCCTATGGGGTTCTCAGACACGGTTAAATTCCACACGGTAATCCTTGTACCTTTCTCGTCCGCTACATCACAACTGTATACTCCTGCATCATCTTGATGAATGTTAGAAATGTTCAACTCTATAGGATTGATTGGGTCAATGGTAATTCTGTGTAAGCTAAAATAACTATCAGTCCTATTTTTGAAGATACCAAAAATTAAAAGTCCATCTTTTTTCCAGGTGACTTGTGTTGCCTTGGACATGTTGCAGTGGAGAGTAACAGAGTCTCCCACGGATGCTGTTATGTTTCTGTGGTCGTCTGTGGGTTGAAACTCTAATGTGGAAGAAAGTAATCAATGTCAGATAAAATATCATCTGCATTCAAATCCACACAAAGCATGCATCACAAACACTAACACAAACAAATCTCCACTGTACCTGCAAAAGTGGTTGAGCATTAGGATGACTAAGAACAGCAGTTGCCTGGAGAGTAGAGCTGCCTTGACTAGGCTGAACATGACTGAGTGGAACTTGTCTGTCAATGTGAGTGTATATGTGTTGATGTTACTTCACCCAGACTGTGAAAGGGAAGTGGTCACATCAAGAAATGTTAGCTAGCAAACTTCAAAGCTAAACTGTCACTCCTCGTGCTCACTACTTGGTGTGCTTGAGTATTCCTCTAGAAACACAAATAGTCTTCACTTGAATGGGTAGATGAATGATTTCATCAGATCTCTTATGTGGGCGAGAGATTTTGTCTAAATTGTAATCAGATTTCAACACAAGCATGGCTTTTTCTGGGGAAAAAAACTGAAGTGATGTAAGTGGGGAAATTGATCATATCACATTAAACCTACCATGAAGTTAATATACAAAACACAGAATGCAAACACGAATCAAACAACAAACATACAATGAAATTCATATTCAATGCACATGATATACTCAGAAAAAGCATATGTGCCAAGACCAGTGCTGACCACACTTTGTAACCAGATGGTGTTGTACATGTAGCAAGCTGAAGGGTTTTTCATAGTTATACTACATGTTGTCTCCTTTGTGCAACACAATGGCTGTTCAAACTCAAACCCTAAACATCATTGTTGCTGGTGACTGAAAGTGTTGCTGCACACTGACTTCATTGTTCCTTTTACAAAATCTATTTAAAACCAGCAAGTGAAATGAAACGTGTGAGCACAACTGCTGTCCTCTTTTAGAGCATTTCAAGTTGTCACATCATACACAGTGTAATTAGGAACTAGCTTCTCCCCATGTCCCTCTAACACACACACAGCTGTTTGAAGTTGAAGGATTTTATGGACTGGTCATAGATTTTGCAGGCTAAACCCAGTCCATCAAAGTATCTGGTAACTGCATTTGATAATGCAGTGGAGTACAAAGTAGGATATCTGCTTTAAAATACAGAGCAGTAAAAGTGTGTTTCCTTCCTTCACCACCTTCTCTCTACTCAAGCCATAGCTTGAGATACCTCAGTCTCAAACACCGATATTTTTAAAATTCTTGAAATTCTTTTTGTTTTTCTTCATCTGTTGGTAGATGTCGCTTTATATTTTCGCAAACTGTGAATCGCATTCATTATGCTGTTATGTATTTATTTAAGTGTGTTTGATTGCTATGTATTGTATGTGTATTTGGACTAATTGATCATCTTGCCATAAATCAAACCTTCATTATCAGCAGATCTGTTTAAAAAATAAAGATATTTTCAAATCAGAAAATAATACGGATGTGCATTTCTGATAGACTGCTGCTTTAAAGTAATTACTATTAACCCTGTTAGAGCACAAGGGAAAGAAAGTCAGATATGGAGTGGGAGGTGCCTTAGTTTAAGTATAAAACTGAGAATGAAACCCTGTGGACTCTGGCTATCATGAATAAGGCATCATGATGTAAGCTATGAGCAAGGACTCTGTTCTGCACATGGGTACGTCGCACTGTTAAGAGGAAATAAGAGTGAGTCAAGGTGTAAGGAAGTGTGAGGAGACTACTCATTCAAGCAGCAGTTCTCTGAACAGACAACATCATTCAAACATGTTTATGATCTAACTCTTCAAATTTCATGTTCCTATGCTTTCTACCTGTAGACTGATTTGGACATATGAATAAAAAACAAACATGAACACACACACACACACACACACACACACACACACACACTCACCCTACAACTGATCAAACTTGCATTTCCGTTGGCAGAAAGATTGTGACAGATAGGAGGAAGACAGACCTGTAGATGTAGACACAGTTATACAGCAAGCTTTTTAATAGCTGTCTTTTCAAGACATCCTACACAGGCCATACACGTTTCCTGCATCTTAAAATATTCTAGTCTTTTCAAGGTAGAGTTGATCGTGGGGACAGGGACAGATGTGGGGTAAGTAAAAGAGTCAAAGCTGAGAAGAGGTCAGAGCTCTGAATGGTGACTAGGTGGGTAATTGTACTTTGCACCAGCACGGACTGCTGCCTCTTTTTGAATTCCTGACTCCTGACAACAGAAAAGCAGCAGGTCAGCATATGCAAAGCGTGTGTGTGTGTGTGTGTGTGAGTGTGTGTGTGTGTGAGATTGTTTTTTGGCCGATGGAGTTCTAATGACATTAGCATTGCTAAAGAAGCATTGAGCTCCGTCAAGTAGGCAATAAAGTCAATTAATAAAGACCATGTAGGTGTCCTGCTGCCAAGTTGCATGCCTCTCTGCAGATATCGTAGGCCTCCCTTCCTCCCTCTGTCTATCGCTGTGTTGCTCCCTCTCTCCCTCTCTCTCTCTCTCTCTTTCTCTCTCTCTCTCTCTCTCTCTCTCTCTCTCTCTCTCTCTCTCCCTCTCTCGCTCTCTCTCTCATAATGCAGGGATTGAAGGAGCAGAATTTGATTATGGGCTATTTAGAGGATAGAGGTTGACAGAGGGTCTGCAGAGGGCTCGGGTTGCCAAGAGTTCACAGAAAAAACAGCAAGCAACTTCAGTTCAATTGATGGTTGGGAGAAACACCTTGTAAGTGTGTGTTTGTTGTTTGTTTTTTATGTGTGAGTTTTATGTGTTTGTGTCTATGTGGGAGTGTGCGCGTGTATGTGTGTGTGTGCACTTGTGTGTGACTCAGTACTTTGTAGATGTCATATGTCTGATGTATAACTCTAAGCAATACATGCCCTTGTTCATGGTCATACCCCCTCCTACTGTCCCTGCCCTGTAGTGTGTGTGTGTGTGTGTGTGTGTGTGTGTGTGTGTGTGCGCTAATGTTGTGATACTGGAGGTTTTTTTTTGTCTGAATGCCAGGTTAATGAATGAGTGTCTTCAGTAATGGCAGCCAGCAGGCGCCCTTGGCCATATTCACAAGAGACTGAGTGAAGAGACAGCCCGGCTAACAAGCAGGGGGAGAGAACACTGCTTTTCACCCATCCTGAAATGTCCTTTTCTACCAAACAATGTCCCTTCAGTATCAACTGAAGGAAACAAAACCCACTCCGCCCCCTATCTTAACACTGTCGTGATTGGCTAGCCTTTTAGGGTAGATTTGTTGTTTGGTTTAGAAAAGATATGTGGATGGATCTGCTTGCATTCAGAGCAGAACAAACACCACAAATGAAAATGAGCATGAGCATATTACCACTTCCTGCAAGGCCACCTCAAACACACACATACATTAACACTGGACTGCACACGCTCATGTATGCTTGCACACACTCACACATATGCATGGCCAGTGTTGTCAAAGATCTCTTATCAAGTTACTAGAAGCCCCTGTGGTTCACACACACACACACACACACACACACACACACACACACACACACACACACACACACACAAACTGAGGCAGACCCTCACACTTCTTATGCAGGCCTAAGAGAAAGAGATGAAACAAACCCTTGATGAAAGAAATATATTCAATGTGTTGGCTGTTTGTGAATGTGTGTGTCTGTGCGTGTGTGTGTTCCTGTGTCTGTATATCTGTGTGTGTGTTTCTGTGTCATCATGTCTTTGGCCCTTTCAGGCATTGATGGATGTTTGTGAATATCTGAGATGCCTCTTGGAGAGCCTCTGGCAGAACACAGAAGCACATCAGAGGAGCTAATACCACTGCTCTCCATCCTGAATACTGCATGATTTGCTTCTACATACACAGTGCTTTCTTTCTAATCAATAGCAGCAGAAACCTATATGCATAGTTTTTACACCGATAGCTTGAAAATGAGTGTGCATTCTTATTGGACTTAGCAGCAGTGACTGATGCACACTGAGCTCAAAAAGTAATTACGCAAGTATTCATCTTCCCCCGGCTGCTTGCAGAACACGGTGAAAACAAATCTGCTGTAAATGTGTGTCTGTTTTTGAGTTGTTTATAGAATGGGTTTTTAATTTTTCATGCATGCCTGTGTGTGTGTGTGTGTGTGTGTGTGTGTGTGTGTACAGGCAAAGAAGAAGAAGAAAGCTAAACAGGTGGCCAATTTGTTCTGTTTCAGCTGTTATTGGCAGCTTAGGAGAAGGATGAAGGGGAAGGGGACACGTCTGTCTATGAGCATTTACCTCACAAATAAACGTTCAGAAATGTTCTGATGGCATCTTTATCGTATGATGTATGATCTTTTGTATGATGTGGACATAAATACATTATTAACATGTGTGTTCATCACCTGTAGCAGTGAAGAAGTGAGAGGTTTTGATCTGTGGAACAGGAACGTCTGCTGTTTGCAGTTGCCGCTATTTTAACAATTTATGTTGCTCTAACAAAAACTTATTGCGGTGTTAATTCCACAGCTACCTACGAGAACTGAGATTTAACCTGGAAAGTGGCGAACAGTTCAGTCATTTCACCAACATACTAAATCAAGTAATTCTCTGTAGCATTGTTGGCTCGTTTCACAGTTGGAGGTTTCTGTGTTGTTTGTTTTCCCCTATCCCGTGGGATGCAAAAATAAAATCTGTGCCATTATGTGCTTCAAGCCCTTCCTTGTTTTTTTTTCTCCTATCGCACAGCTTCCTGCATGCCAGTGGAAGCAGTCAGGCAAACAAAGGTCATTGAATAAGTAAGAGAATGTGGAAAAATAGGAAGAAAAAAACAAAACAAAACAAATATGCATGAGGCCATTTGAAATAAAAAAAAACAACAAACCAAAATGTCTATAAAAACCTAAGAATACTGGTGATTTTTTTTCAGGTTTGACAATGTTTGTTATCGTATGCATTTGGGGTTTCTTTATACTTCAGTCAGTGGAAGAGCAACTCAAGCAGATTGAGAAGCACTGTTCATACAGTACACACAGTACACACAGACCACACACCACACACCACATATATTTGATGACTTACAGTGAAATAAAATCATTCATCCACTCATTTCTATTCAAACTCGAGTGTGCTGTGGTGTTCGTTCTAGGTGAGACAGTGAAGATTGTCCTTCCTAATCAGCATTTAAATATTCTAAGCTGGAGCACACACACCACTGGGGATTGGTTATCTTGGAATACTTAACATATGAACATAAATCTTTCAGCAGGGGATAGGATCCCACTATAGGGGTCGCCATGGAAGGAGATGTGTTTTGAATTGCCTTGTAGACTATGAGATGTTTTAGGCTAAAATAGCTTGCAAAGTTGTAAAGAACACAGAGAAATATGAGAAAAAGAGATAAGAACAGCCTGTAGGTCTTCTTCTAAATACCACAATATCAACATACAATCTGCAGGCCAATCTGCAGCAGAAATATTATACAAATATTGTAGAAAGATTATGCTGGGGTCAGCATAAACTTCACCACTGAGCACCACAAAACACTCACAAGTCCCAATAGGAATATTATGGGAATATGCCAATTTCATAATTTGTTGAGGGAGACACATCTGATAGCTGCTAAATGACCAGTACATAAATCAGCGACTGTATTACCGTCGGGGTGGGGTATAGGGTGCCCCCCTAGGATGCCCCCCCCCCGCCTCCTTGTCTGGTTGTGACTTTTCTGTCGGTAAACGTCCTCCAAGGGCTCCAGACATTTTCATTGGCCACGTCAGTGAGGGAGGAGGGAGGGAGGGAGGGGGAGAAACTGACGACCACGAATTCCTGAGCGCTCCTCAAATTTCCTGAAATCTCGGAGCTCCAGTTCGCCTTTGTACCGACAGACATCCAGCTCCCTCCTCCCAGCAGCAGCCCGAGCGGAACAGCTTCTCCCGACACGGTAAACGGTACAATTTGAATCTTTATTGGATGAAGTAGGTTGTGGCATACATTTTCTCAGCCGCGCGAGGAGCGGTTCAGTAAATAGAATGTAAATGTTCAACTTCTATCATCTTTTTCTCACCCCAAACCTGACTTGCTTTCTGTTTTTGGTTTAATATCCAGATGTTCCCAAGTGTCCCTGTGCTCCTAGTCCTGGCCGTGGCGCTCTGTAACGCCGAGGTAAGTTTGCTTTTTATTCTTATTCTGTCGTTAAAACGTTTTTTTATGTTTAAGAAATACGTACACCGTGTTTGTACCTTTGTAAAAACGTCGCTGCCTATGAAACTGTCCGTCTGTGGCTGGTTCACAACCTAGACGAACACATCTGGAGAAGTCTGTGTAGTAATGCTGTGATGAAATGGGCCGTTTTTCGTCCGGGGTTTCAAGGTTATGTTGTCATGTATGGTCTTTATTTTCAAAGAGGAAATCAATTATGACATTATCCTCGGCGCCTAGGAGACAATTAGCCCCTCCGTTCAATTACACTGCCACTGGGGCCGTTTGCGTCAATGGGGCCATCATTCTCACCCCTTAATGTACGAAATGACTGTATCTTTAAGGCACTTGATAGACGTGTGTGTGTTTTTACTTCTTTGAAACGGAACAACCGTTCACACTTGAGACCACACACACACACAAACACACGCGCGCACACACGCACGCACGCCATCACGCACGCCATCTATGTAATGAAGTAAAGGCTGTTGGTGTTGACAGACAGCTGTGAAAGCCAAAGACAGGGGAAGGAGGGACGTGTTTGTGTGTAACTCCTGGCACAGACTCCTGCAAGGGTTGGGGGTTAAATTCCCCGTGTTAATTTCCCATTGTTTTCTTTTCTCAGTCAGAAGCAGTGAATCATTAGTGTATGTGATAATAAATGTTCATTCGATTTCCACGGGTATTCTGTTTTACTTTGGCAGTTCAAAATGAAAGTACAGTAAGTAAGACATCCTGTGTGACTTCTGTGGTCCAAAGCTCAACTCCAAAGTAGAAAAATCATCGACTGTTCATAATTTTGACTACTGAGTGCATAGGGTGCATTGAACATAGGCATGGCCCGAAATCAAACAAATCAACAATCAACATTATTTCGATATTGATATATAAGGATACCTACTGACATATTCAAAACCATGTTAAATGCTCAAATTGATGTTCATCAGGGTTGTGTAATGTTTGTGTAAAACTCCCTGGGTAGAGCATGGTATAAACCCTCTGGGCCCATCCACGCTACACATGTATGTACTCATGGTAAGATGCTTTGGATAAAAGCCTCCTCCAAATAGCAGCTGTTTTAATGGCGTACAAGGTCTGTGTTTGGGTGGTCAGCCTGAGTGTGTGTCTGTGTGTATATAGGGGGGTGATGAATGTGCTCGAGGGTTGTGAGAACGCTCACCTTATAGCTCTCACACACCGTGGTGCTAAGTAGTCTAACCACTGAGTAAACACGGGGCTAATGTGATGTTGGGTTAGCTGGCCTGATACCGCAGGGTGATGACCGCCTCACGACAAACACGGCACCAGATGAAAAAAATAAGTTTCAGAACGTGTAAGAATGATGGACAGATGTCAGTGTTAAAGGAATCAGGAAAAAGGTATTGTGGTCCTCTTGAGGAATGGAAACACACACACACACACACACACACACACACACACCAGGTGGAGGTTAAGGGCCTTACCTCACCGGAGGCAGCTGTTCAACACCTGGTTTTGTGTTGACTTCTCTGTTGACCTGCACAACAGTTAGAGACCGAGGAACTGACAAACAGCAGAGTGTGTGCTCTAAATTTAGGGCTGCACGTCAGACGAGCTTTAGTTAGGACATCAATTTTTCAAACCCTTACGTCAAATGAGAAAGACAAGATAAAATGATTGTCCGCTGCCCCATACTAACTTTATCGCTTCAGTCAGGTGGCCATTAGTGTCTTTATCACCACGACATTACTCATTGCCTCACGTGGAGGCCCCCCGGCTGACCTTCTCGCGCCGTGCCCATCTTTGCCTGCTGGAAAATGTGCCATTGTGTGCGTCTTAATTGGATCCCTGCCCTCTCTCATCAGTGAGGTATGGCAGGCATGGGTGAAGACAGAGCACACAGCAGTCTGTTGAGTGGACCCATGAAGTCAATGGGGAGGCATTAGAAAGGCATTCATTCTCCAAAGGTAATTACCCTGATAATATATGGCCTGTTGACTGACCGTGGGAAGGGCCTGAACTGGTATGCCAGTTCAGGCCAGAGCATAGGCCTCTCTGGAATGGATCTGATGAGCAAATGGGGTGACTCTGACATTTGGGTTATTTTCAGGTGTATTACAATAATGCACCGACATATATACAGTGTAAAATAGCTGGAGAGATGGATGAAAACAGTCATCAGTCTGTTTTTTAAAGTCTGTGTGTGTGTGTGTGTGTGTGTCTGTGTATGTGTGTGTGTGCGCACCGCGTTGATGTTTTTTGTTTATTTTCCGGCATGGCGGTAGGTTATTAAAATGTGGACACTGGCTCCTGATTTATTACGAAGGAGAATGCCTGTGTGCTTCCTGAGGCGAGAAATTGCAGTGTTTGGAGATAAGCAGCTCAGAGATAGTGTGGCGGGGCTGGGGTTGGGGTTTGGGTCTCAGGAAAAACTCTGTGTGGAGGCTGGCAGCAGATATGCATCTGGTGAAGGAGATGTTGATGTTTTACTCAAACACAAACCGCAGGCTTGATATGCAAAGGCGGTGGAGAAACACACATTAGCGAAAGTCACAAGAGTTTGTGCCTCAGGGGACGCACACACATGCGCACATGCACACAAACACAGAGAGAGCAATGTTTATAGTTCCTTTCCTACGGCATGCAGGGTTATTGTAATAGCCTGCATTATCCATGGTGGCAGGGTGCAGTGACACAGTGGAAAATGTAGTTATCAGCTCCATGGCTGGATCTGGCTTTGAAAAATATAAACATCAGGAGGAAATTTAGAAGCCAACAGTCCAATAGGCAATCAGACAAGCTCTCCTCTCCTACATAGTTGAATGGGCAGTCCAAGAGTCTGAGAGGATTAAAGAGCACAGCAAGGAAGCTGCTTCCTCGGCTGAGCCCCTGGATCTGTAACGGTGGGATGACTAGCAGACACTGATAGAGCCGCTGCCTTTTAGGCACCACACTGTGTTGCCGTGTTGATGCCTGTTCTCTCAAAGGTGGGCTAAAAATATCTGCCCAGGTGGAGAGAACATGAGCGGACACTGTGTCCTCTGTCTGTATCAGCCTGCTCTAATTACTACAGCTCCACATCCAGTCATGGATCCTGCACAGGGATCAGGGGGAAGGGAAAATGAGAGGAGAGAGATAGAGTGATGTAAAACAGAAAGGAGATGAAGCCACAGTCATGCAATTAGAACGAGGAAGATTGGTGGTGAGGTAAGACTTGGCTGTGTGGTGTCATGGAGTGAGGGGGTAGAGAGGAGGGTGGGGGTGTACTGTGTTTTATGTCCCTGTAGTGTGTTCTTTTCACTCTTGGCTAGGCTTAAAAGGACTCCTCATTTAGCCTACCAGCTGTACTGGTGTCTTATCATTACCAGCACTCTGCACTCAAAGGCACAACACACACACACACACACACACACACACTAGCATTTTAATCTATACCCTGTATCAAGGGGTTTGTGAGTTAATTGATATGTAACATAGCCTGACACACCAAAATAAGGTTTTCATAAAGGCTTCTTCTAGGTGGCGTGGTTCTACACTGTTTAGAAAAGGAATCAATTCCCACTGTTTTCTTCTTTTCAACTATTCACAGTCAGATACAGTGAATCAGCATCATTAGTCTGAGATGGTAATACATGTTCATTTCATTTCTCATGGGTATTCTGTTTTCCTTTAGCAGTTCAACTGATCCAAATATATCACAGAGTAATCTTAGAGGATAAATTGTAATCAAAAGTGTTCTGCTAAATCCGTTCATCAACACTTCGAGTCAGCGAGCCCTAGCATTGTTTCCACAAGAGTCACATATTTCACACTTCAACATCCTGTGACTTCAGTGGTCCTAAGCTCAAATCAAAGTAAAATTGATCATTTGACAAAAAGTTTGTCGAGTGCATAGGGTCAACATACACTTGCAGATGACATGTTTTATTTATATTTTTTATATATCTTGTGCATATCTGTTCTAGGTTGAACCTAGGGATGGGTGAAACGGACAAAATTAATATCAAAATAAGCAAAAGAAATTATTTTGAATTGATGTTTATTGCACTGAATTGTCTGGTAATATGAAGTACTAAAACAATATAATAATAATACAAATAATAAACAATTTGTTTCAGATCTCATTTCGTGAGAGATTTTATGAATGATTAATGGTTTTATTGATGATTACATTACATTACATTACAGTCATTTAGCAGACGCTTTTATCCAAAGCGACTTACAATAAGTGCATTCAACATAGGTAGGCAAGAAAACTACTAGTCACCAGAAATCGTAAGTGCATTTCCTTCCTAAACAAGCAACTAAGAGCATAACTAGTGTTAAGGTAAGAGTGCAATAAGTTAGCAACCTACTATATCTTAAACAAATGAGACAAATGAGACAAATAAGAGAATCAAATGACAAGAGCTAAGACAAATAAGTGAACCAAATAAGCAAGAGCTAAGACAAATAAGTGTATCAAATGAACAAGAGCCAATAAACAAGAGCTCAGACACATAATTGACGACAAATAGGCAAGGCTAAGAGGAAGAGTCAGGGTAGTGTTTCCTGAAGAGGTGGGTTTTCAGCCTGCGGCGAAAGATGGGCAGCGACTCTGCTGTCCTGACATCAGTGGGGAGTTCATTCCACCACTGCGGGGCCAGGACAGAGAAGAGCCGTGACCGTGTAGATCGGCCGCAGGGCCCTCTGAGCGACGGGACAACCAGTCGCCTCGAGGCAGCAGAGCGAAGTGGTCGGGCGGGGGTGTAAGGCTTGACCATAGCCTGGAGGTAAGAAGGAGCTGTTCCTTTCACTGCCCTATAGGCTAGCACCAGGGTCTTGAACTGGATGCGAGCCGCTACAGGGAGCCAGTGTAGAGAACGGAGAAGGGTAGTTGTATGGGAGAACTTGGGGCGGTTGAACACCAGACGAGCTGCAGCTTTCTGAACAAGCTCCAGAGGTCTGATGGCAAACGCCGGGGCACCAGCAAGGAGGGAGTTGCAGTAGTCCAGGCGGGAGATGACAAGAGCCTGGATGAGCACCTGCGCTGCCTTGTCAGTGAGGAAGGGGCGAATCCTCCTGATGTTGTAGAGGAGGAATCTGCAGGAGCGCGTCACTGATGCGATGTTTGCCGAGAACGACAGTCGGTCGTCCAGGGTCACACCCAGATTCCTCGCAGTCCGAGTTGACGTCACCACAGCATTATCAATGGTGATGGCCAGGTCTCGGTGCGGACAGCCCTTCCCCGGGAGGAACATCAGCTCCGTTTTGTCCAGGTTGAGCTTCAGGTGGTGCATCGACATCCACTCCGAGATGTCTGCCAGACACGCAGCAATGGCAGCCTCCACTTGTGTGTCAGAGGGGGGAAATGACAGGATCAGCTGGGTGTCATCTGCATAGCAGTGGTAGGAAAAGTCATGTGAATGGATAACAGAACCAAGAGATGTTGTGTAGAGGGAAAAGAGGAGAGGGCCTAGAACCGAGCCTTGCGGAACCCCAGTAGCGAGCCTGCGTGGTTCTGACACAGACCCTCTCAGCGTCACCTGGTAGGAGCGATCCGTTAGGTAGGATGCAAACATGGAGAGTGCAGAGCCTGAGACACCCATCCCCTCAAGGGTGGAGAGGAGGATCTGGTGGTTCACCGTGTCAAACGCTGCAGACAGGTCCAGGAGTATCAGGACAGAGGAGAGAGAGTTCGCTCTAGCGGCATGGAGCGACTCCGTCACTGCCAGGAGGGCAGTCTCGGTCGAGTGACCCACTTTGAACCCAGACTGGTGGGGATCCAAGAGGTTGTTCTGGTGGAGGTACAAGGACAGTTGCTTGAAGACAGCACGTTCAAGAGTTTTTGATAGGAAGGGTAGAAGGGAAACCGGTCTGTAGTTCTTGACCTCAGAGGGGTCAAGTGTTGGTTTCTTCAGAAGGGGGGTGACTCTGGCAGTCTTGAAAGCAGAGGGAAAGCATCCAGACACCAGAGACGTGTTGATGAGGTGGGTCAGGAAGGGAAGGAGTTCAGGTGCAGTAGACTGAAGCAGAGTGGATGGGACCGGGTCAAGGGAGCATGTGGTGGGGCGGCTAGATGTAACAAGGTGAAGGACCTCGTCTGGGGAGAGGGGAGAAAAATGGGATAGGGAGGGAGGTGGGAAGGGAAAAGGTGGAGAGGGTGGTAGAGAGGGATGGGTGGAAGGCAGATAGGTGCGGTTGGTGCGCAGGGCACCAACCGGGGGGTGAGGGAAGGAGGATCGGATATCGTTGACCTTCTTGTCAAAGATTAATCATAGACATTAATCTAACAGAATTATGTGTCATGATAATGCAATATGATTATGTCATCAGAATGATGAAATGATTTTACTGAAAGACTATAAACATTGATAATGAATGCTTCCCAGCCCTAATTGAACCAGGCACTTGAGACCTCTGACAAATGGGCTCTGTTACAAAAGATTCTGTAGTGGGAGCTATGAGGGCAAAGAAGAAGTGTGTAGTCTGTATCCCAAATGAAGTTTCATCAGTATTTAATCACATATGAGCTCATGCTCACAGACTACAGAGTCCAAGATGGCTGCACATACTACACATTCCTCAGAGAAGGTCTGTAAACCGGCCGTTTTCCTTTCTCCAAACATGTTCCAGCCATTAGCCCCAATACTGGCCCCAAAGAGGGAGCAGAGACTAGGACAGGGAATCTACCCGCTCCCCTGGCCCGGGCCTGGGCCCTCCCTCCCAGGCACTGGAATAGCGCCCAGAACAGAGAAGGGGAGGGAGAGAGGGAGGGAGAAAACAGGGCAAAGGGGATAGAGAGAGTGAAGGATTAGAGATAAATGAGGTGAGGTTATAGGATCAAGAGGGAGAGAGACGGACATCTAGAGCATAAAGAACTGATGTTAAGTTGAAAGAGATGACCAAATCAATACTTTATGAAAAGAAGGGGATAGTGGACGGCGTGCGAGGGATGTAAAGCAGAGGACACTTGAAGAGATGGATAGAACAGGAGAGACGCCTCCTCTCTGGGATTGATCTGGGTCAGGTGGTGGGACGGGGGACAGGGCTGTCGTCGTCCACAGAGGAGGGGAGGACGGGGGTGGTGCTGTGTTTGTAGGATTTTATTTTCTCCGGTGACGTTTTAACTGCTAGCAGATGTGGCTCTGCCCAGACCGTGACTTATTTCCTGCTTTTCATAGTCCCTCCCTCTCGTTTGTTTGTTCTTTCTTTCTTTCTTTCTTTCTTTCTTTCTTTCTGTGGGCAGGGTCTGATCTGCGTTCTGGTTGTGGTTGAATTTCTGCCGTTGAACAAGGGGGCTGGTGGGTGTAGAATTAGAGGCTTTGGAACGGAGTGACATCATCCAGCCGTTGGAGCATTCTATTCACACTGAATAAAAAACACAGAAAATAACAGGCAGATCAATGCAGACTGGTCTTTACCCAGGGTCCTTTGTTTCTGCAGGTTTAATCTCCAACCTGCCCCCCCCCAAGAGTGTTCTAGTTGTAGTCAGACCACCCTCGTTTCTTTCTAACGTGGATTCACATCAGCGTCATTATACCAAGGGGGCACCACTATAGTCCACTGTAGTCCAATATAAATGCATGGAATATTAACCAGGCACTTCAACACAAAGGAAACTCTGATATGTCAACCATGTCAACAGAGTCTGCCATTTTGGGGTTTGTACATGTAAAAGTAATTTCAGAATGTCTCCGCTGCCTGCTCAGCTGGGGCTTTAAGGCGGCACTCAGGAGACTGGAGAGTCAGGAGAACAGAGATTGAACCTGATTTGATATGTATGAAGATACAGTTGAACAGATTCTGAAAGAGAGGAAATCCTAGATGTGGCGCTTGCAATATTAATGGCTAATGTAACAGCTTTCTCTAATGACTGGAAACAGAAGCTGCCAATGGTAGTTATTCTGTATGAAGTTACTCCCCTGCGCTTCGGAGCGAGCTATAAGCTTCCACAAATTCTCCGTACATCACAAAATGGAGGAAACTGGTTCACAGTTCCTGTACGTAGATCAGGAGTGGTACTCATTCCTCTTTCTAGCTGTGCCCCACTTCTCTGCTTGCCCACTCTGGCCTGGTTAAGAGCTGACACGGGGAAGAGAAGTGAGAGAGGTCATGATGGGGGGGAAAGGAGAAGGGTGCTTGTTTAGTTTGAGGCCCTCCCTGTCCCTCGCCCTCCTGGCCTGAGTCCACGTCTCGGGGAGCTGAGTAGTGTCGGACATCCATAGCCAGGCCAAGAGCTGGAGAGACAACACGGGGGAAGAGCGGGAAACAGGAGAGACAAAGAGGGGGAGAGGAGGGGCACCTCTCTGACCCAGATACTGATGAGATTTGGCTCAAGACAAACCCTGTCGGACCCCAGCTGAGGCACAACATACCTAAGGAATGTTCCCCCCCTACTTATTCTCATTCTCCTCAGTCTGTCTCTCCTCAGTGCCCTGTGCTCTGCATTCCTCGCCCTTTTCTCTTTTTCCCCCCCTTCCGCTATTGAATCTTACTGTAATTAGAAACACATTTTAATTAGAGTTGCATTTTGAAGCTGCGAGTGTGAAGTCGCCCTGCTGTCTGTTCATTTGAATGTCCATCTGTCAGTCTGAGTGTCTCTGCTGAGTTAGTGAAAGTACACTGTGTAGGGGATGGCGTCAGCCTTGGCAGGAAACAAAGAATGAACCATTTTCGATCATATGCTGTTTCATCCACATGACATAACATAATTAAAATTGAAAGTGTTGAGACTTACTGTATGCCTTTGAGTGCAAAATAGTATTCCCGCTGTTCATTTTTAAAATGAATGCATTCAATAAGATTCTGAATTAACCATGAAATCCCAAATGTTATAAGCTACAGTGTGCTGTGGTCAGAAAGATATTAGAAGCTTCTCTACATGGAGGCAGAATGATGCAGACATGCCACAGTTGGCAGCTTTTAATGCCTGTGTTTAATTGACTGCCCCATGTGGCAAGGCCAGTCTTACCAGTGCAGGGGGTAAATCATTACTCCCTGTTCTGGACTAATACCTCTTTAATGAGTAACTATTGGAGTAAACCAATGTTTGGGGTAACACGTTGCCAAATGAAAACGTTGTTATGTGTTAATGTGGAGTTTTTGTGGTTTAAAGTACCACACAAAAAAGTACCTATGCCTGAACCCAAGAATGAGCTGAAACAACATTATTGTTTTGTCTTTTCTGCCCTTGTGGGACTCTCTCTTTCAGTAGTCAAAGTTGTCACCTAGGTTATATCTGTATCTTATATCTTATTAATATTTTCATTATCGAAACACTTTAAATGAACTTATGAGGAAGAGGAAAACATTTTGTCAGATGCTTCCTCTGCATTACTAAACTGGCGCATGACCAACACATTAGGTGTGTTTGTGAAAACAATGTAACATCTTACTGTCCATAGAAAGTCATATTGTTATAATATTAATTCAAAGGTAATATTCTTTATGTAATACGTTACTTTTTTCAAGAAATTTCTCCTAATGTGTTTCTTAATTCAAGTTGTTGGTTTGCGATGACTAAATCAATGTTCTCTATGCTAATGAGTTCCGTGATGCATTGTGGGAATGGACTCATAATGATAAATAAAGCGACACCGTCAGCAGAGATGCATTAATTGGCTTGCCGAATCAATAGAGCATCACTGATATACAAGCACACACACAAAAACACACTCACAAAACATGCACACACTGTATATAGGTGGACGGCCTCTCCTACTCATATAAACACTATTCACTGCACAACACACCTCCTCTCCTCCACATACAGTATAAATAATTGGAGAGAATAGAGCATCCCATAACTTTTCTGCACTACTTCTAATCTACCTACTTCTTATTGTGCGAAGAGTTGTGTGTGTGTACAAGAGACGGAGAGAGAAAGACAGAGAGAGGGATAGAGAGATTCTGATATGTTTTTATTTGTTGATGGGTGGCAGATATAGCCCCGCTGCTGTCACACTGGACAGGACCCTTATCAGCAGAGGAAAATGAAAGGCATTTTGGAGGGGAAACGGAAAAGAGAATGTACTGCCCTTTAACTCCAATCTGCTTCAGCATGAGGCCAATCAACGTCTGGCAGGAGAGAAATTGACTTCAGACCTCCTCCCTCCTCTCCAACCTCCACCATCTCCCTGTTTCTATTAGTTTGACTCTCTCCATAGCTTCCTCCCTATATTTTTCTCTCTCTTTTCCTCCTCTGGCTTCCAGGCAGCTCTGCAATACTTGTCTCAGTTCACTGGGACGTCTCCTGCAGCCATAAAAGGGCATGGCCCATGGAATGAAATGACAAGATAGAGAGCATTACAGCAGGAGGAGAGGAGGAGAGATTAAACTATAGTGAACTTGAATTGAGAGGTGCAGAGATAGAAAGATGAAAGTCATATGTAGGATTTAGGAGAAAACTCAAATGGAGAGAAAGGGATAAGGAGAGAAAAGACATATGTAAACATTATATGTAAGTTTAATATTTATTTGCTAATCAATAACCATTCCTAAGCAACATCACTCATCATATTCAGACAGCTCTTTGCTTTGCTCAGGCTGTTATGATTCAACAATCATTTACCACAGACAGCTCCGGCTCCTGTCATTGGTTTAGATAAGAGAAGTGGGCAATGAGTTGGCATTTGTTGACTGCAATGAACTGGTAGAACACCCACTCCTTACCGCATGCGTGTGTATGTGTGCGTGTGTGTGTGTGTGTGTGTGTGTGTGTGTGTGTGTGTGTGTGTGTGTGTGTGTGTGTGTGGGCCAAAACTGCCATTGGCTTTTGAAAGACAGCCCCTCTATTGCCCTCAACTGGCTTTTATGTAGACATCTAGTGTCAATATAATATATAAAATATATATTACTATAATAAACGTTATAGTTGAAATAGCTAATTTCATTTCTTCCCATGTCTCCTCTCATGGTGATTTTCTTTTAAATAATTGTGCCATTAGGAAGATATTTGTGTGAATTTCAGTGAATGTAATGGGGCTCGTCTGCATAATCCTGTTCCTCACAATAATAACGTGTCTGGGTTAAACACAGGCATGAATTATGACCATATGAGGCATATGGGCCACTGCACAAACCGTGGCTCCAAAATACATTATCATTTCTGCTTGTAGAATGTCAGTGGGTGACATAACAGTCACACTTTCCATTATTTTCTTAGTCTATGGTGTGTGTGTGTGTGTGTGTGTGTGTGTGGTTGTGTGTGTGTGCGCGTGTGTGTTCATGATGTGAGCAACATGTTCTGCTCTGATCTCATAATTGGCCTCAGTTCTATTTGCTCCCTTTGATTGACAGCTCTGGAATCCAGCCACAACACTAGCCACTAGCCTGTACTTCCAATCACCATAGCAACACTCCGTGTGAATCAGGTGAAACAAGGACCGGTGTTTCTGAATCCATTAGCTAAATGTCAGGGACCCTCTCTTGGTTCTATTTGGAGAGGCAGAGATGTATATACCAGATCCAGCCAAGACGCCCGTCCCTTATTCAGGAGCTTATTGGAGGTTTCTACAGGCTTCAACAGGCCATAGCTTTCTAGCTGGCTCCCTTTGGCCCATCTGTGTCCAACAGGCTGAATAGTCCATCCCACTCAGGGCCCCAGGGCCTGCTTTGAACCCAGTCTATGACCTCAACTTGGCATGTGTATGTGTCTTTGAATTCTCTTGCTTCTTTGCTTTAACCCCCCCCCCCATCCACCCGTCATTTCAAGTTAGCCTGCCATTGGTGTCTTGAACGAGTTTGGTCACAAGAACCCACATTCATTTTAACCTAGATTCCAATCTCTGACACATACACACACACACACACACACACACACACACACACACACACACACACACACACACACACACACACCAGATCGAAATCCAGATCGAAAGCTCACATACAGAACACCAACTTTTTGTATATATACATACAGGAAATAGGGGCTTAAGGAGGAGGGGAGTCTAGCAAGAGAGGGAGGAGTAAAGATTTCACAGAGCATGGGAATGGCCCCAAAGGAAAACACAGCTCCAGACTCCAGATGTGGAAACACCCTGTACACACACACACACACACACACACACATACACAGATAGGGAAAGGAGGAGGTAATGAGGGCCATAAAGCAGCTCTTGCGGCTCCGCTTGGCGGCTTGTGATTGGTTGGTCTGCAGCTCATGTGAACTCAGTTTGGCAAGTCCACTGGCCTTGTTCTACAATAGACAAAGGCAGAGAGAGAAAAGGAAAGAAGTGACAACAAGAGAGAAAAAGAAAGACAGAGACTGAATGTAAAAGACAATAAAGTTTAATCGAGAAAGAAAAGTGGGAGAGAGATTTGAATTTAGATGAGGAATTAAGAGGAGGTATCCTGCTCGCCTGTACAGTATTCATTCTGTTTCCTTTCTTTGTTTCTTTCATACCTACACATTCACACACACACACACACACACACACACACATACAGAACATAAGTTTTAAACAGACTACTGTTGTCATTTAGCATTCCAGCTGTTTTATGCTGTAGTAACTGTCTTACTTGTTTTATTGAGGCTGAAGCCATTTCCTGAGACTGGCGCTGCTTTTTCAATTCTCTTCTAACACTAGCACTATTAAAAACCTGTTGTCTAAGTCTGACTATAGTTGGCATGGTAACGAGTGGCAAACCTTGAGAAAAGGTGGAAACACTAAGAGGTAAAATGGGGGGGATAGAGATCAGAGATTGAAGTGGGATAAAAGGAAGCGGCCTGTCAGAAGGAGAGAGCCTTTACTTTGTCTCTTCAGGGGGAAAGATTATATTGTCAAGACAGAGAAAGGAAAACTAAAGGGCAGATGCAATTATATGTGAAAGTATATAATTTAAGTCCCTCACCAAAACTGTGTTTTTGTGAGCATGTCCATGCCCGTGTGCATGCTTTTTTGTGAGCTTATGTATAGTAGAATGACTGGGGCTTGTTAACAGTGCAACAGCGCCACCCTATGTGTGAAGCCTGTAGAAGCATTATATTTCCACAGTGCTGATGTTGTGTGTGTGTGTTTCTCTCTCAGGAGGTCCAGAGCAAGAGCAAAGTGTGTGCCAACGTGTTCTGCGGGGCAGGCAGAGAGTGTGCTGTCACCGAGAAGGGGGAACCCAGCTGTCTGTGTATAGAGGTGAGTGATGTGTAGCTCATTGGCTCATTGGTGACATTACTTCCACTTGTTAAAAAATGGAAGGAATTGAAATAAACTGAAAAATCTGAGTTTTTCTGCTTCCACCCATCCATCTGTTTTTTTTTTGTGTTTTTTCCCCAGAGCTGTAAACCCCACAAGAGGTCAGTGTGTGGCAGCAATGGCAAAACCTACAGGAATCACTGTGAGCTCCACAGAGATGCCTGTCTGACTGGCTTGAAGATCCAGGTGGCCCATGACGGACACTGCCAGGGTAGGAGCTGCAGTACACAGCAGGACAGCACAGGATAAAAAAATAAGACAGACAAAATAAAAGGAGAAGAAAAAAAAACACCCTCACATTTTTACAATCTCTTAACTGTTATTGTTTATGATCAAGAATCTGATCTGCTAATAAGCAACTGTGCGTACTGATTGTAGGTTATTAATTCAACTGATCAATGTGTGAAATCTGAAGTACTTTTTTTTCTTGGAGCTGATATGACAGACCAAGGTCTCTCTCTCTCTCTCTCTCTCTCTCTCTCTCTCTCTCTCTCTCTCTCTCTCTCTCTCTCTCTCCTCCTCCTCCTCTTGCTTTCAGTTAACTGGGGTGACCAGGTTGAAAGCCAGCCATATATGGATATCCTTACATCACCGAGCTTAGCCAATCTGCCATTGCTCTTTCACTCCTGGCCTTGATTTATCTATTAATGCATCTAATATTAGTGCATCTTATCTCAAGTAAACTTTAGCAGTTAGCATGAACATTGATCAGACTTGTGGAAAAAAAAGGTGTTCAGGCGCAATAGTTATGTCACTCTGATATTCTCTGGTTCAGACCTTTGGCCAAGTACTGAGGTCATTTAACACAAGTCAAAACTGTTGAAGTTCATTAACTCCTTGCCCCATATCCTTCATATCCTTCATTTCCCCTTTCTCTTTTTTGTCGTCTGTAGAGAAGAAACCAGCGCAGGCAGCCGCCAGCCCAGGTGAGTGTATGTGTGTGTGTGAGTGTGTAGGAGTGTGCATTAGCTGTAGTTTACGGTCTAATGGAAAGGACACACAAGGAGCTTGGAAATACTGACGTAAGCACAAAAGGACAGGGGTCAACCCTGAAATAGCTATCAGATATCACATAGCTTTGTATGCTTTAATCTGTAATCATTTAATATTGTTGACCTAAATGTACCCACCCTTTTCCAGTGGTGTGCTATGTTGCGGACCGCAACGAGCTGAGGAGCCGTGTGATCCAATGGCTGCAGACTGAGGTGGTCCCAGACGGTTGGTTTGTCAAGGGATCCAACTTTTCCGACATCCTGCACAAATACTTCAAGGTGGGCTTCTCTGACCTAACTTGACACATAATAATGACACATAAAGACCTACCGCCATGACCTTCATTGTGAAGGAGTTCCATGAACCCTGACCTCTACTACTGCTCTTGGCATTGCTCCTTCAACATTCTCCGTCTTCCTCCACCGCATGTCCCAGTTTTATATACTGTACAGGTTGACAGCATGCAGCACTAATAGAACTTCTCTGTGTGCACCTTGCCCCTTCCACCCCACAAATCCTCAAAGCTGCCTCAGACTGTGTCTGATTATTCATGTGACAGCCTTTTCAGGCATGTCAGCTGACGGTCATAATTCAGGTTAATGAAGGTAGAGAAGGACCCCTGCCTCTCTCCTATTGGCTAATGGGAAAGACCTTTAAGGGAAGAGGTTCTTGGAACAATTTGTTTGATCTGCATTATTAAGTTATGTGGTCCTCCACATTCCAAATAACGCGGCGTAAATGTTGATAGTATTCATGTGATTCTCTTTTTACGGTATCTCATGAAGCTCCTAAAGTCCTTCTGTCTTCACAGAAACACCACACAGTCATATAATGGGGTCTTTGATCATCTGAAAGCTCTACTACCTCTACTGCCTCAACATTTCAGAGGCCTCCTTTACTAGGGAACCCTACAGGGAGAGGATTACCTAGTCTATAGGTTACCAAGCAACAGCTCTCAGCATCCAAACCCCACAATCCCCTTTACTGGCACCATTATAGCATCTCTTTAGATGTTTTTCATATACACCCTATTCTGCTACACCACCGTTTTAAAATACTAGCCCCCACAGTATTCAAGTCATTCAACATCCCTTTCTTATGCTTACTAAATCAGTGACATGATAGTCATGTCAACGTGTGCAGTTGTGCTATTGGTATTTTTGGTGGGATTGATTGCTCACTTACTGGCAGGCTGAACTGACCTGAACTGACCAAACACGTATACAACCTGATTTAAGTGTGTTGAAGTGTTAAGAGGGTGAGCCCTTTTTGATATACATCTAATTCTCTTCCACAATGCTGAGCGAGACACACAGAGCCAAAGATAGAGGACAACGTGTTAAATGGTAATCTAGGAGGGGGGTATACCCTTTACCCTGGGAATTCTCAGCTGCTTTGATAAGCTATCACAGAGAACATGGTATGTGTGGGTGAAGGGGATGGGTGGGACTGAGGCAAACTGAGGCAAACTTGGCTATTGACCGATGACCACTTGACCGCATCAGACAGTCTCAAAATTAATTCTTACTGTTGGTAGCCTACTTTTTATCACCTACTACTACGTTTTATCAGGCAAGATGAGATGAGGCCTAACTGTGCCCCTCCCACGTCTGTCCATGTTTCTGCAGACTTATGACAATGGTGATTCCCAGCTGGACTCCTCAGAGTTGCTCAAATTCATCCAGCACAATGACTCGGCTGTGGATATGGAGTCCTACGCAGACCTGGAGAGCAACAAGCTGCTGAGGTGTGTGTGTGTTTATGTGTTTGTGTTCTTGTTTGTTTAGTCTGTATTGCACTTCCCTTCAACCTACATGAACATTCCCCTCTTCTGTACGTGAGCCTACATTTATCCCAACATGTAAGTATCCATGTCTTTATCCATATGCTGTGGTGCTATTTTAAGGCCTGCTCATTGAACCCTATCTGGCCCGGCCTCCTGTGGGAGCCTGCACTGACATAAACACTTGTGTTGTATGGGATATACCCTATAAATGGATTCCATTTCTACAGTGGGTATCAAAGTTATTTTTTTTGTATGAAGCAGCCAAGTATTTAATGTGTGTGTGTGGTGTGTGTGCCTGTGCGCTTTCCAGGAGCCTGTGTGTCGATGCCCTCATTGAGCTCTCTGATGAGAATGCTGACTGGAAGCTGAGCTTTGATGAGTTCCTCAGCTGCCTGAAGCCTGGCTTCAATCCACCAGAGAAGAGTAAGCTTAACAGTTTTAGACAACATGCTGCAGAGGGCCATTTTGCCAACAATTATTCATCAAGCAATTTTCATCATACTTTGGTTTATTATAGCCTTTTACATTATCCACATTGATCATCACTGACAAAACAACATCAAAATTGCCTTAAATTGTCAGGTATATACACATCATATTGATATTGTGCTGTTCAGTTTGTGCAGTTTCTGCCTGGTCAGTTGATGTGAACATATCTAGGGGAAAGTTCACAGGAAGAGGAGCCTTGGCTCTGTGACAGAGTAAACTAACATTCCTTATGGTACACTGAACCCTGGGGATTCAGCAGACTCAAGGACTCACTAGTCCAGTACTCACACACTCACACACACACACACACACGCACACACGCACACACGCACGAACGCACACCCACACACACACACACATAGCTGATTGTGTGGCAGTTTAACTCAACTAGATACAGGTTTGTATGGTCATAAAATCATGGTTTTCAACCCTGGAAAGGTTAGAGTGATATATATAAATCCATGTTTGATGATTTACTTTCAATCATTCATGTATTTAACATCAAGTCGGTTTGCCTACTTTTGATTAATAACACAAATAACACATTTCCTGATACAAGTCCCATGTGATAGCCAAGTCAAGCCCTGTGGCAAATCAACTATTGAATAAATAATGTAGCATTTGAAAATAGACACTGACAAATCTTGTTCATGGAACTTGCACAACAAGTTACAACATGTTGTTTGCTATGTTAGTCATAGCAAAGTCATAGAATAATGTGAGAAAAATAGTGCAATGAAAAATCATTGCACTATGGTCTTTTGCTCAATGGTCTTTTATACTGTGTGTGTGTGTCTTTCTGCAGAGTGTGCCTTGGAGGATGAGACATATGAGGATGGAGCAGAGACCCAGGTGGAGTGCAACCGCTGTGTCTGTGCATGCGGCAACTGGGTCTGCACTGCTATGACCTGCACTGGTAAGGGGAAATACTCATGAGGAACTTTATCATGTTGATCCTATTAATGAACTCCAACATTTAAAAAAAAACTTCCCCTTTGTCCATTTTGTTGTCTATCCAGACAAGACGGCGGTTGTGGATGAGTCAGTAGATGCTGGTGCAGAGATGACTGAGGAGGAGTGGAACAGCCGTGTGGCCGAGCTCAACAAGCACCAGGTCAGTCTTGCTCTGAGTCAAAGGTCATTGCAATCAGAAAACCTTTGAAACCGTGGACAGACTTAATATTTCTAGAACTGTCCCCGACAGACTGAACAGTTCCAGAATGTCTCCAGAGAAACAAACAACATTTTACATCAGCTGGCCAAGTCACAAATAAAGTATATTTCAGAGCTGCATCACTGCCCACTGCTCAGATGATCCCACTTTGGTTCACTTCATGATATATCACTCTGACATACTCATCAATTTAAAGCCATATTCTGAATTTAGAGGTGTCAGCTTTTTTGCAAGGGAATAGCTTCCTTGCCCTCTTCAGGAAATAACTAACTGTTCAGCCAGAACAATATAGTTCACAGTGGAATTGGGATCTGTAAACTTTTGTTTGACTCATATTGTGTACCAACCTAACACAGCTTAGTGAGCCAGAGAATTGACAGCTTTATGACCCCTGGCTTGAAAAAGGAAATTGAAACAAGGGAATTGCTGACTGTGTCTATTCCAAAGTTAAACTTATTTTCCGGTTTTAGAAACTAGCCCACTATAGGTGATCTGTTAGAACCACAAAGTCATTAATGAACAGTTTCACAACCATAATGTAACCAATCCTCTTCTATAGGTGTGGGTTTCTAAAGGGTAAATAAATAACAAATAAAGAAAAAATAATTTCCCAACATTCGTACATACAAAAAATATTTTAACCTCACTGCTATTATCACAAAACGCGCGTGCGCCACACTGCACTAGATGGCGCAGTTATGTGGCTAGCAGCAGGTTAACGCTAGCTTGCTAGGCTAATGCTAGTGCAACAACTCTCAAGTAACACATTTCAACAAACAGCAAACACATGCGTACAGACCTGATATCAATTTCACCTTAAATAATAAATCAATATTTTAAATGAAGTCCTCACTGCAATGCTTTTAAACATTGCACTAGCTCCTGCAAGGCAGTTGTACAAGTGAAATGGTGACCCCTGCTGGATAGTTTTGGTATTACCCTTGTCAACAAAAGAAACCTATTTAGGACATGAAAAGAAAAATAATAATAATAATAATACATCAAATGTACGGGGTATGGGCATACAACAATTCTCAACCATTTCAACTTTGCCTGAACTACTACATAAAATGCACCTGACAAAGTTTTCAAACATTTACAATCTATATAGCCCACATATATGCACAACGGATATGAAGATATGAATTTAACAGAATAACCAGAGAACCAGCATCTTCTGCCCAACTGACGTCCCAACTGATGTCATCGATAGCAAATGGGTCATACCATTAGCTAATTTACTGTAAATCAGAACAACAAAACTACAGCTCTACAACCTCCCCAGATAGTCAATACAGTTCTAGAACCTCTCCAGACAATCAATGAAGTTCTAGAAACTTTCCAGACAGGCAATGCAGTTCTAGAGTCTCTCTGGACAAAGAAAAAAGTTCTAGAGCCTCTCTGGACAGATAATAAAGTTTTAGAGCCTCTCCAGAGAAAATAAAGTCCTACGACCTCTCACTGATCCTGTGCAGCCGTAGTTAATTAGTATTTTGTGGTCTGTGTGTGAATCGTTGTGCGTGCATGCTTGTTTATGTATGTGTATATGTGCACAAGGCTCAAGAGGTAGCACTGGGCCTCTGGCTTGAGGCCATGGCAGAGTCAGCGAGGTCATGTACTTTGCACTGCAGTAGGGCAGTTTATAATGCCAACAAAAACAAATGTACCCCTGTGGGTACAAGTGCTGTGTTTTGATATATGTTGCCTCCAAAGGGGAAAAGCATTCAAGTGATGTGTACTTTCATGAAGGTCAACATTAGAAATAGCTAGTACTAACGTAGATTTGCATCTTCATTTATTTTGTATGTTATACACTATATCTCACTTATTTTCCTCTCAACTCTTTTTCATTCTTTTAAATACAGGAAACAGTTGAGAAGATGAAGACCAGCACAAAGGAGGCCTAAACAAGGAAGCATTGAAGGAGAGGACGCCATCACCCTTCCTCCATACTTGATTTACCTTGAGGCCCTGTGGTGTTACTGAATTGACCTATTCATGTTTCCCTCCTATGTTAATTATTATACTTTTTTTTTTAATTTTTTTTTTTTTTACAATGTTTATGTGTTTGTGATGATGTCTGTTAGAATCAGGGGCTATCAAAGAGTATTATTCTAGGATTCCCTCGTGTCCAGTACTGTCATGTTGTTTGATTGTATTACTGCACCCCTACACTAGGAATGGGGCAATTTTTACTACACGCCTTCTGTTTTTACAGTTAATATGAGGAAAAATGGCAAGTGGTCACTGGTTTGGAAAATGAAAGTCACTGTAGGAGAAGGTGAACTTGGAGAATCCTCCAGTGGAGATGGGGGAGCTGAAGCTGGTACAGCGTGATGTTTCTCCACACCCTCATTGGTTTTAGAGTTAGCATGCTGAACAGGTGTTCAGGCTGGTGGGGTGGGAGGGTAAAGCCACTTCTGATTTTGATTCGGTTGACTTTCAGAATTGCCACAATAGGCTACTACTTGACCAATGCACTTCTCTCTTTATCTCTCTAGTGCAGTTTTCTTAGGCTTTAGTTTATCACCAGCCCAAAATTTGTTTGTATCTTACAGCTAATGCAATCATTATTTTTGCATTATTGCTGCAAGAATGTTTGCTTCTATGTACAGTATGTTATTTGCTTGAGTTGGAAATCAAACTGCTCCCGTGTTATACTCAGGCAGTCTCTCTGGTGCTTTTATTTTAAACATTTCTGTCAGTTAGTCTATCTTACAACTGTTTTTGAGTTCAAGTGATCTGACTCAATCGTAATGGTCCAACTTTTCAGTGTAGAGTAGCACCACTGTACCAAGGTGAGACCTGATCTGAATATAGGATGGAGAGAACTGAAACCAAAGCCTGATGATGAGAATGTCTGAATGATGTACAAACCCTTCCAGGTAAAACATTACTCTGGACCCAGCAACAATACTATACCTGTGCTTTCAAAATCACTCTTAACAGAAGGACTAGCCTCACTGTCAGCTAAAGTAGCTTAGACGCATCAATAACTGGGTGCATATAAACTCAGTGTGTGTGTGTGTGTGTGTGTGTGGGGGGGGGGGGGGGGGGGCGTATGAGTGTGCATGTGAGTCTGCGTATGTCTGTGTGTGTGCAATTAGTTTGTGATAATGAGAGTGGTATGGTTTTGTTTTATCATGTTTATTTGTCAAACTCCCATGTCTAAATTTGGAGAATTGTCAATAAAAATCAGTGCCTTAGACCTGCAAACAATAAAGGTCTCTCTACCTTTGCCTGCAAGTATTATACCACATGATACAGCAAGAATGAGTGTGCTTTGCAGAAGTTTAGCAGTAAACTAGTGCTTTGTGACTCTATCCTTGTTAAATGTTTGTGTGAGTGTTGCGTAACTAGGTTCAAGCTAGATCTTTTATATTCGACTAAAAGTGCAGAGACTGTAAGGAATATGTATGTATGCCAATAAACTCCATAAACTCCAACACAATTTTGTCTTTTTGTCTCTGTGTGTGTGGGGGGGGGGAGGGGGTACACATGTGGGCCACATTTCACTCTTAAGTACATTGACCTACTTTCAATTTTTCCCTTTAGAGGAGAGTAAATATTGTCCTAAAAAGAGATTATGAAGCCTAACATAAAGCTATGTGTTATTTGAGAGTCAATATCCGGTTGCCATGTGGTGCATTACTGTTCTCACAACAAATCTCACTGTACACGGCGCAGACTACAATTGTGGCAAAATGGATGAACGTGAGTCCAGTGGGAGTATTACAATTATCCTCTGACTATTTCTCATTCTACACACATCCAAGTCAGAGGACATTCTTGCATAATGTAACAGTTGACGGCTATTGCATAATTGCACAGGGAACTCAGTCACTCCGAGCCCATATGGTGGATCATCGACCACAATATCCTGTTGTTTAAACACTTAAAACTTCAAAACTGCAGTTTTGAAACGTCATAAAACGCCGGACCACGGGAAACTGACAATTAACGTGTTACAAACTACTTTATTAATACTCTGTTGCAACGTGACAGAGTGGGAGACTGACCAATGAACGGGTGGTAGTAGGGCGGGGCTAGTCTCTCTCCAGCCAATCCCCAAGCATGGACGCGAATAACTCAGGAAAGAACTGCTGTATTGTTAACTGTATCAGGCAGGTTCTGGTAAACTACATAGCGGTCATCATAGTTAATTTGACAAAGTCCTAAATTGCTGACCTATTTATATAGCGAGATGCGGTTAAATTTCGCAGCCGGATATCTAGAGATATTTTGGTTCCCCGCGGTTAAAACAGACGCTAATTCCTGGAGCTACAGTATTTAACTCGTGGTTTGCAGAGGCGTTTAAGTCCACAGTAGAGCTACTACTACAATTTTGCTCGGACTTGAAATTCACCCTGTATCGCGAACATGGAGATTCACGAAGGTGCCGCGGGACAGGGAGACGGTGTGCTTGATTTTTCTCATTTGAGTTTGGATAGTTTGAGCGTTGACAATATCAGCGAGGAGAGGAAACTGGACACCAGGCAGCTCTACCTGAACTTCAACCGACTGGCCTCGATCCCCTCACCCGTCTGCCTGTTCTCCAACCTTGAGTTTTTGGATGTCAGCAACAACGCGCTGTCGGTCCTCTGCGAAGACATAACACGACTGGGCAAGTTGAAAACACTGATAGCCAAGAACAACCGCCTGGACGAGTTCTCGCTGCCCAAAGACTTCGGCTCCATGCAGCTGGAGGTGTTGAACTTCAGTGGGAACCGGTTTGAGGAGATCCCGCTTCAGTGCGTGAAGTTGCGGCGTCTGCAGTCGCTTTCACTCGGCGGAAACAGACTGAAAAGTATACCCGCAGAGATAGAAAACGTAACCAGGTAGGTTGTGGAGAGGGATACCACAAACACCTATATCTATTTGGGGGTGACTGGTATTAAAAAGTTGGCTTGATTGATTGAATTTATTTAACACAATTTAAGTAATAACTCAGGTACAGTTCATCAGACAGAAGATATACATGGATTAAAAGAAAAGAGTCAGCATTGTTATAACTGGCAAAAGCAGCAAGACCAGGGGTCAGTATTTTAAAGGAGGGGACCATGGACCCCCAGTCCATGGACCCCCATTTGATAAAACAAATTGTTGGAGGGACCCCAGAGAAGATTGTTCTAGTTAGATACACAGATTGTCTATACTGTCTGTGGGGAGGTAACAACATGGGAAGAGGGAAATCTATGTTCCAAGTATGTCAACTAATAGTGAAAAATAAAGTACTAGTGCTTCAGGTGGTTCCAAGCACTCCCTAGCAAAATGTGTCACATTTTAAATTTCAGTATTCCTTTTTTCAGCATGTCTTTTCTGAGCTGTCACACTCCACTGTTATCTGCCCACCAACAGTAGGCCTCTAGACAGACATGACTTTCTGCTCTAGGTAATATCCAACTACAAAAATCATGCAAAGGGCTAGGGCAAGGCTGCATGGGATCAAATCCATGTCACATCTCTAAAGCTTAAGGCTAAATTGTGAAAGCTTTAAACTTAGTTTTGAAAGTTTGAATCTCAGTTTTGAAATACAAAAAATCTGTCTTTGTAATTCCAGTTTGAACACTTTGAAAATTTGAATGCGTGTAACTTAATGTTTGTATTAGTCTAATTAATGGTCACTTGTAATGATTTCACATATGCCAGAATTTGTTATCAGCAGGTGGTTGGAGTATGTTTACTGTTGCACAAACTGACACAAGCATAATCAGCAGTATGAATCTATGAATCATTACTGAGCAGCTGTTGTCCTGATAACCATCCCGGATTGGTGTCAGGAAGGGAACATTTTTCTGCTTCATTGCTCTACTAACTCAGTTACTCATGGCGGGGAATGAGTACTTATTATGGCACTCTTTTACCACTCCCTCAACCACACACAACACAACATAAGTTTGTATGTGTGTATTAGCAGTCTGGTATGAAACTAGTGGAGGTTGGTTGCCTTCAGTTTTCTGTTACAGTGAGTGAACCTGGCAGAAAAAAATAGGCCAGCTATAAAGACAGTTTATTTCTCTCCTTATCATGTCTTTGGTTTAACAGTAGCAAGTCACAGTGACCCACAGGTCAGACCAAAGATCAAACAGAGGCTCCTGAAACTAAGACCGTTTTTTTCACCTCAAATCGCTCTCAATAGTGGGGCACTGGGGCCCCTTTCAGTTAGTAATTAATGATGTCAATAAGGACGATCCAAAGGGCAACTGTATCTATACTCTGAACCACCTCTAGCTTCTCTGTCTTTGCTCTCATCAAATGTAACCCTTATGTCAACGTCATCTCTTTTTCCCTTCCGCTCCCAGCATTGCCTTTATTCCCTCTTTTGCTTCCTCCACTCACATAATACAGTGCACTAGTGGGTTATAGTACAAAATAATTTCAGAATTGTAAATGTGTGGGTTTACTGCCTGTGTGGGATTTATTCTTCATCATAAAAACATCATGTGCTTGTATACATGCATCTTGATAAAATGGATGCAGCAAAGAAAAGTAGAAGATAAGTAACAGTATAGCAAATGGGGGTTATATAAGCCTGGGTGACCAACCATTTTAGAACATGTTAAGAATAGAATGAAATGTAGAATGAAAATGTATTAAAAGAAAAAAGAAAAAAAAATTGAAAATATAGTAATACAATTTTTGTCCATATCACCCACTCCTACTTTAAAGCCTTGATATTGACAAGTTTGCCAATTTGGATAGCGTCGTTTTTTACTATATCCTCTGCTGTATGTGCACTATACACCATAATAATGTATCTGTTGGTATTGCATGCTAAGAAACTCGACTCAATGTCTGCCAAGGCAAAGATTTTGCTTCCTTCTGAAGATATTAAACTTTGTGTACTGTCACTGACAAACACCATAACCAGAACACCAGTCAGTGCCCTCTCTTCTCGTCTCTCTGGTGGCTGATTTGTGCCACTGTGCTGATTAAGGTATTGCGAGGACCCTGAATGGCTACTTTCCCCCACAGAGGCAGAGGGGGTTTGCTCAGGCACCAAGGACAGTATAATGGCCTCCTGTCTCCCAGTCGCTGTGTCATCAGTTCCACTAGGCAGACGGCCTGACAGCTTGCTTTTACTGACCAGCCATCCATCGCGCTGTCTGTCTCCCTATCCCCTCTTTTCCCTCTATACTTCCATTAATTCACCATTCTACTTTGTTTTTTCAGAACTTAATACTGCATACAAAATGAACATATCCATAGTATTGTATCTTCTAATCCAAGCAGCAGTAGAGCTCTGTTTAGAAAACTCACACCGCTGCATGTTTATTTCCTGCATATCTTCTGTACAATCACACATTTCCTGCAAGCAGGCGATGCTTATACTACTAGATGTCAGATGTCCTGACGATCTGTGAATGTTTTGGACTTTCAAAATATCTCCTCTCATCTGGCTTTTGGAGAAATTGTGTAAGCATAGCACAAATAGACACACTTAAACTCGAAACCGTGCATTTTCAGCACCCCCATGTGGTATGTGTTCAGTGAGTGTTTCTCTCTGACGTCTGCTCTCAGAAACAGTTGGCTCAGCTGAGAGCAATTCCCTTCGGTGGCGTCTTTGCCCTGACATGGCAGCCGATACATGTGGTTGCCATGTCTTTTGATGCTGTTCTCACAAATGGTTATTATGTCCCTGTGATGTATAGCAGCTATGTAAATATACACTGCAGAAGCTGAGTAGTACCAACATGTTGAAAGGTGTACCTTTTGACTCTGTGAATCATGTGGCTACAACTTTTGTCTGCAGGTCTGATACACTGCTACGTGATGTTATTCAGTACTTCATTCAAATATGAAGTGATTCCAAATGTATTCCTTTCCCTTGCTTTTGTTTCTATCAGTCTGGAGCTGCTGTACCTGGGTGGTAACCTCATCACAGCCATTCCTCCGGAGCTGGCCAACCTGCCCTACCTCAGCTACCTGGTCCTGTGTGACAACCGCATCCAAAGTGTTCCCCCGCAGCTCACCAGGTAACCGCTGCACAAAACACCAGCATCAAGCTAGTCTGGCGGGCAGGAAACAATATTCTGCATATGCACATATCCATTGTCCGAATTCACACGTGTAACAAACAGAAAAACAATTACAAAACACAGATTTGATGCAGATTTGGTTCTGACCTACAAGTATCTGCTAATTGTGCTTCCCTGATGATTTTTCTTTGTTAATGAAAGTGTAACAAAGCGCCTCTCTCTCTCTTTGGCTCTCCTTAGGCTCTACTCGCTGCGGTCTTTAAGTCTCCATAACAACTTGCTGACCTACCTGCCCAGGGAGATCCTCAGCCTGGTGCACCTGCAGGAGCTCAGTCTCCGCGGTAACCCACTGGTGGTGCGCTTCGTCAAGGAGATGACCTACGACCCGCCGTCGCTGCTGGAACTGGCGGGCCGTACCATTAAGAGCCGGAATATCCCATACTCCCCTAGCGACATTCCCTCACACCTGCTGTACTACCTGGACCTGGCCAGCAAGTGCCCCAACCCCAAGTGTGCTGGTAAGACAGGTTATTTTTTACCGTTGTATAAGGGAAATGGATGGATGGGTGGATGATATCTACGCTGTTCATTTATGAACAGTAATACACAATAATATCATTCTCTCACTCCTATGTGATGAGATGTCCTTTCCCCCTGCTATTTCCTGCCTTTTGTGTAATCCTGATAACGTCCCATTTTATGGCCGTGGTAACGTATATGAATGATGCTGAATCGTGTCATACCGAACAGCAGAAAGTAATCATTGACCTCAAGCCCAGTTGAACTTTGCTTGTTTCCCCTGTCCCTCTCGGCTTTCTCCAGGTGTGTACTTTGACTCGTGTGTGCGCCACATCAAGTTTGTGGACTTCTGTGGGAAGTACCGGCTGCCCCTCATGCACTACCTGTGCTCTCCAGAGTGCACCTCACCCTGCAGCTCCAACCCTCAGAGTGACGCGGAGTCGGAGGACGAGAGTAGCGTGCCCGCCGACCGCCTGCAGAGGGTGCTTCTGGGATAGGAGGAAGGGGAGGAGCCCCGCTGGTCTTTTCAGCTGTGTTCTGATGTGTCTACAGAGATGAACTTGATGTTAGACTTTATTACACGCACACACATACACACCTAATCACACACACGCGTACACGAATGTGAGACTGTGGTCCTGAAAAACACATCAATCTCATTGGTGCATTATGTTTCCTTCCGTTTCCTCTTTCATTACACCTCCATTCAGGTACCATAACTGAAGGAAATCTCTGCTCTCCCATTCAGAGCTACAGACCTATGACTCCCTTGACTCCATCAGTGTTGGTGTCATGGTCGAGCATAGGAGGACAGTATAACTCTTGGTTGGACTGTGAGGGCGAGGGAGCAGAATTCTTTCCTTTTTCAGGGCTTCACTTTGCCTTTTATATGAAACTTGATGTTGTAGTAGCTGCAGCACATTATTCTGCTTTCCCTGAAAGTCAGGATATGCACAATGTGAGTTTCTCCCAAGTGCCTAGATAACACAAAGCCTGTGCTCCTGTGTTCATCAAAAGGCTTGGTTTTCCTGAGGGTTCAGACACACAACAAGATTTCTTGTAGATTTCTCAGACTAAATAAGCACCAAAGCTGCCATCCCAGCTAACTATCAGTGGGCTCTGAGAAGGAAGTCAAGAGAAGTGATAGAACTATGACATTTTTCACTGCAGTCCGCAACACTCATTGTGTGAAATGGCTTAATCATGCTAACTATGGTCCGGATTTTTGTCCATTTAGGCTGTAGCACAAAATTTGAAAGATCAAGGTGGAAATCCTTTTTCAGTGTTTTTGTCAGCACCATTATTATACCCCAGTCTTTAAAAATGTGGCCATGATGACATATTTATTCTAAATCGGTTCAGGAAATCTGCAAGAAATCTTGTAGTGTCAGTCCAGCCTTACTCACAGGAAGTAGATGCGGGGTGTTCCAAGGTAAACCCCTCCCTGCGCACTGCACACCACCGTTCACTGTGTTAGCACAGAAACAATAGTGAGCCAGCAAAACACAATGGCAGCCACTTACGTGTTTATTTGCGGGGCTGTTGGTTTTCTCCGGACATAAACACATGGACCCAGACTGTCTGGTAGTCAGAACCAGTTGGTTTCACATTAGACCTTAATGTTTAGATAAGACTGCTCCTTTATGTTACAATAGCACCTTTTAGTAGAGCTTTTTGTATTTGCTAAGTGCCTTACTGATGTTGATTTCTAACACAAAGAAATAATAGAGTAACAAGAAATGTGATATTTGCACCCTGAAATGTGACCAGATTAACCATTATGAATGACTTTGTAATTCATCTGCATTCATGAGCTTAACCACAGTGAGGTGGTAAATTCTTTGTAGCAAAATGTACGTGCTGCTTTTATACAAATCTAATTTTACATTGTCAAGCACGCTACAAAGTTAACACTAATACTATATCAAAATGTTTATTGATGATGAATTGTTGAATAGATGGCAATCATACTGGAAAATATACGTTGGTATATATTAATTATATGTAATGTTACCCTACTCATATAATGTAAGTAGACTGTACAGTGTATAATAACAATAAAGATTGATTTTAATGTCTTTGAAACATGTTTGTGTTGTGATCCCGTGAGAACTGGTTACTTAGTGTATCCAGATCTAGGACAACCGCCTTATTCACTGTTCATGAGTCTCATCATATTACAATTTTGATTAGAGATACAAGATATGTATACATAAGGCTTGAAATAACATATTTTTATGGCATTTTTGCCTAAAAGGGATCTCCACAACTGTTAGAGAGCTTGAGGTGTGTGTGTCTGTCTAACAGGAACCAATCCAACCATTTTGTAGTTTGAATCGGTCCGGGTTTCATTTGGTTTCATTCCCGAGGCTCAATGCGGAGAGACCTCTTCTTTAACCCAGAACGTAGAGATGCCAGGGCGAGTGCATTCTGCCTCTCGCAATCTGCTAATCCCTTTACATCACCTGCCAAGGGGCCTTTTCTCTTCTCTCTTCCCCTTTCAAAGTTTCTCTCCCTATCTCAGCATCTTTTACAATTTCTCTTTCGCTTCCCTGTTTCTCTCAGCTGAGCCGACTGGCAAGCTTGATGCTTTTGAGTTCACAAATGTTTTGTTTTGTTTTCAGTGGTCGGTCTGTCGCCACTCAAAGCTGTGTTTCTGTTTGTTGTGGTGTGTTCCTTTTCACTCCTTTTCTCTCTCTCTCTCTTTCAAATACACGCACACACAGGATACTTCTACCAACAGGAGGTATCTAGAGACCTCCTCTGTGCATCACATCAACCGTGTGTGTGTGTGTGTGTGGAATTGTGTTACACCTGCAGTTTGTGTGCACGAGCATGCACATATGGCGTGCTTGTATGATAAAGCAAGAGGATGCTGTCAACTGCAACCTGAGCTGCGACTGATGCGAACATGAAGAATTGGAGCCGGCAGTGAGCTGTGACTGACAGATGAGGGGAGCAGTATGTCTCCACCGGTCAGGAGTCAAAACGCCATGCTGGAGGTTTACACTCACAAGCTCATAACTCATCTCTCAGCATTTACAAACCCAAACAAGCAGCTGTTGAATTTGGACCGTGGCACCCAGGATCCATTTGCTGAAGCGGGTTGAGACTCAAGGTAGATGCCATATATCCCCAGAGCGTTTATAGTGTGAGCCCTCTCTCTCTGCGACTGCTTGCAAGGTAAAGTGTGTGTCTGTGTGTGTGTGTTTGTGTGTATGGTCATATTCCTCCAATACATCTATTGTTGTGCTTTGACATACGGGTGTTTTTGATACCGTAAGCCTCTTATCGCCCTCAGTCACAGCCATTAAACCACACCAGCCCAGCCCAGCTCACGCTATAGCCGGTGTGCATTAATGTGCATACCAGAGCCCTCACATGACGAGCTTCAAATTTACACTCACTCACCTTAGCCTTTACACACGACCGCCACACACTCCAGACACTCTCGTAACAATCAAACGTTGTCCTCAAAGTATAAGGCTGCTAATCTTCCCAGGACTAGCTCTGGCTGGAACCCAGAGGGGGAGGAGGTGGGGGTACAGAGCAAGGAAAAGAAGTAGTGGAGGAACTATCATCTGTTGTTATGTAACTATGTTCCCTTCTGAAACTTCTCTCCATCTCTTATCTTTACACGGTCATCCATAGTCTTCATTCTACATCATTCCCTTCTAAAGACTCAACCCTCAGCAGCAACACCACAGCTGGAGCCCACAAGGGAACTGTCATACAGCGGCGCTAATCCAGACCCATAGCAACACTAGTGGAGGAGCTGCAGCGTTTCCAGAGAGGGATTTAGGTTTGGTTATGTTAGCGGGCAAACCTGGGCATGTCATGGGGGAGGGTCCTGGCTCTGGCGGGGACAAGGTGGGGCAGGAGGCCAGGGTTAGAAGGGGTTAGCGATGCTTTGCATAGAAAACAATCTATTTCCACCCACAGAAGCCCATAGATTTTCTGGTCTGATGTCGAATCACAGCTGCACAGGAAATTATGGTTCCACGGCAGGAAATGGTGCCTCTGTATTTCAATAGCGGTTCAATAGGAAATGTTGTGTCAGTGATTTAGAAGCTTTGTCTGTTTTTTATTTTGTTTGGTGGACGTTTTGCATCCAGGTGATAGATATACGCAATAGAGTAGAATATATTGAAGCTCTTGAATCCACTGTTATCGTTACAAAGTTTCCAATATTTTTGCTCCTCTTTGTTTGTTCTGGAACAAGACGGCGATTGTTAGTGACACCTACCAGCTCACTTTACCACCTTACTGATCCCTGGTGACCTCAGCAGAAAGACACGTGTCCTGTTTCATCCCGTCCGCCCTCCTTTCTCCTCTTTGACTCCAGCTTTCCAAGTGACCACCCTCTGTCCCAAGATGAAATATTCAAGCTCCTGGTAATCTGAGCATTAGCGCGGTCCACCTGCCATTGGTGCAATCTCACTTGAACCTGATCTTGAGGAAACTCGATAGCGACTGCCACGCTTCGGGTGTAACGGAGCTGGAACCTCAATAGGGTGCTAACATGGTGACATTAGAGTTTGAGTTTACAGGCTGTTCTTCTGCTACTGGTCACTTTTTCTGTTTTGTATCTTTGATATTTTTGACGGTATTGCTTACCCATTGCTTTAAAGATAAATGTAAATATTTCATATTTTTGACCTGGGAAATCCTTATCAAGGCTGTAAGTTTTGAAATATTTCACTCATATGGCGAGGATGTAGTTATCAGAGGATTAGAAACTGTCTTCCCATCATGCTCCTAGTGGAAACCCAGATGCCCCTCTCGGAGATAGCTGCCCCTGGCTTATGGCAGCTCACTTCCAGCCAAGGTCTGGAGAATAACTCCACAACAAGCCGTTCTCTGGGGACAGGAGTTGATGTTGTTTCACATTGCCACCCTTTGTTCTTCAGATATAACCGCAGTGCGTGTGGCAACGGGCCTGCCGACGTGCAAACATCTCAGAGAAACCACAATGACAGAATGACAGAATAAAACTTCCTCTTAAGTGAGTGTGATGACGTTGCCCACCCTCCCACACACACACACACACACACACACACACACACACACACACACACACACACACACACATTACATGCTATGGAACCAAATAGACATGAGGGTGTATTTGACTAGTGTATTTCATGTGCCTCAGCCTAGTATGTTCCCATCCCAAGGAAGGTGAAGCTTGTGTGTGTGTGTGTGTGTGTGTGTAGGGGCAGGGTGTTTTCTTGGAGTGGATGTGTGTGTGTGGGGGGGGGGGGGGGGGTCTGATGATCGGATGAACGAATATCCAAATGCTCTTTTCGACGTCTCACTGCTGTCTCAGAGAAACCACAATGACAGAATGACAGAATAAAACTTCCTCTTAAGTGAGTGTGATGACGTTGCCCACCCTCCCACACACACACACACACACACACACACATTACATGCTATGGAACCAAATAGACATGAGGGTGTATTTGACTAGTGTATTTCATGTGCCTCAGCCTAGTATGTTCCCATCCCAAGGAAGGTGAAGCTTGTGTGTGTGTGTGTGTGTGTGTGTGTAGGGGCAGGGTGTTTTCTTGGAGTGGATGTGTGTGTGGGGGGGGGGGGGGGTCTGATGATCGGATGAACGAATATCCAAATGCTCTTTTCGACGTCTCACTGCTGTCTCGCTGCCTCTCTCTATCCCCAGGTACAGCTGTCAGTAGGGGTGACACTCCCTCGCCAGGAATGACCTGTGTGTAGACACAGGCTGCAAATCTCTGTGACGTCTTAATAACACCTTATGCCTCCTGTGGCTGATGGAACAAATGCAGAAATATTTGTGCTCTTGAACACACAGGGAGTAGCTGGAAAGTAAACTGCCCCCCCTCCTCTCTCTTTGTCTTTTTATTACAATGCGGAGGTGTATTATTTAGTCTTCTTCTCCAAACCTGTAGGCCTATTTTGGCAAATATGCAGCTGCCTAACAGAGGCGTGATATTGGAAAGCAAAAGAACTGGCGCGTGTTTCTCTTTCCATTCAAACAAGTGCTGTTATTCAATACTGTTTATTTGCATTGTGAGGGCAGACACCCCTTCTGTGCCACCCTGTCCCCTGGGGCCCTTCCATTAAGCTGCACCCACACTGCCATAACCCAGCCAAACGATAAACTCCTGTCCCACTGGATCACATTCTGCCACCACACTCTGAAAATGATTTGTGTCAGTGTTCTGCCACAGGAGACAGCGGCTCTTCCCTTCTTTCATTTAGTGCTCATCCAAGATAAAAGGTGTTGAGGTATTGCAGAATTGTCCTCTGTGAATTTTCTCTCTCTCTCTCTCTCTCTCTCTCACACACACACACACACACACACACACACACACACACACACACACGCACTTCCCTACAATGACACACACGCCTCCCTCCTCCCTGTCCTACTGAGCGGCTCCCCGCTCATATGAAAACTCCGGCAGTGTGGTGAACTTTTCCTGAGTGACAGGATCTCGTCGGTCCGTGGGTAGAGAGTTTTAACCAACAGCTCAGCTCGTCGGATTAACTACAAGTGTGTAACTATGAGACCTGCTCATCGTCGTGGATGTTAAAAAAAACTTTCTGAGATTTTGCGCGATGGAGCCGGGAACGGGACGATGCGTTGGGACCCAACCCGCGCCTTGGAAACCGAGGTTTGTTTTTTTTCCCCCACCCGAATTTTTTTAAGCAGTTTAATGTATTACTAGTTATACCTTTTTACCGTGAGGTCGGTGAGATTCACAATAGGTTAGGTGCAGTTGTAAATAGGATTGTCTAAATGAACTGGTGATGGAGATGAAGAGGAGTATCACACATTTATAGGCCTATGGATCACACACAGAAGCAAGACTATAATGTGCATCTTAACATTGATAAGCCTAAACATTTTTCTGTACCATATAGTGAGTTTATAGTGACATTATAGTATTTTATGGTGGACTTTCATATCTACTATGGCATCACTAGAATATTCCTGTAATATTCCTATAGGGAATGCTATAGTATGCTTTATTATAGGATTCCTATACGGCTTTCTCTTACCCTATTTGATTTTTGGTCATGGTGGGATGATTTGATAGCACTGATGCAGGTTTATGAGTTAGAATAAATAGGACATCTTATGAGGAAGATACAGGAAGACAGGTGATCATTTACAAGAGGTCCGCACCATGTGGTCATATATCATTTTGTGCACTGGCCCTGAGGCTGTGCCAAAAATTGCTTTCTAACTCCTGATCAGCTTATAAAATAAACTGCTAAAGGGATTAGGGACTGAGGAGGAATGTTTCAATATTGCCCCTCAACAGGGGTCTCCCTTTACATTTGCCAGCACCCATCGTTACACCCCTCCAATCCTGAAAGAGAGACAGAGAGATTGACAGGACAATGAATGGATTTAACTCCATTTTTTATGAAAGAAGTATTGTAAAGACCATGTAAGACTACAGTCTAGCTCTCTAAGCCTCGAGGCCTGACAGTAAGGGCTACTATATTGATAATATTTCAAGAAATGAAAGTAAAATGAGACTCTGTTAAAGGGAGGCCCAGGGGTAAATGAACAAGTGAAAGCTTTGCTGCACAGGTTGCAGTCCCGCCCTAGACTATCTTCTCCCAAGCCCACAAGAAGCTCAGGAATTACTTGCGGTTTGCCTTCACGACTTCAAAAGAGAGACACTCCTCATGACGATTCTGAACTGTCAAAACATGTTGGTAAACCGAATCAGGGCACGGGATGGGCCTTGTCCATGGTGCTTACACAGTGACCCCCTTGGCTGGATGTTGACTGACCTTTGTTGACCTCTGCAGGGTGGCGGGCTTTTCTCCCAAGTTGAAACCAATGGAGACAGGATTTTGAAAAACGGGGCGGAAATGCCTCTCTCCACCGTTTTTCCTGTGGGAAGCAGTAGAACTGTGATCTAAACTTGGAAAGTGACAAAAGGACATGAGGCAGGAACTCCAGACATTTCCCAGATATGCTGCCCAGAGGGTCTCATTGTTCTGTTGACACCATTAGGCTATTAATTTTTGGAAATAGGTCACTGTGCATAACCTATAAAGGCATCCATATAACTTATTTCCTGAATGACGTATGAGGCTTAAGAGTCTCTAGCTCATCTTGATTGGGTTTGGTTTCCTTGCAATGTTCAAACCCAATTTTTTTACTCAATTACAAACTTGATTTGTTTTTCCCACCCAGCGAGACAGTTGATTTCCCACACCGCTTTCATTTAATCCCATCATCAACCTATCCCAAAGCCCTAGAGGTGTCTTAGTCACTCCATAGACAATGACGAGGCATGTGATGCCCAGTTCTCGTGTAAACACACACCTGTCTGGAAAGTAACTATATCGAAACACATGGGCTACGCTGATGTAGGACTTACATGTGCTCAACATGTAACTGTGACTGAGTCACCGCAGACCCGCGGTTCTGTAGAAGTCACAGCTCAGACTGGTGATCAGGTGATCAGATAGTGAATAAATAAATCTTTAACATGTCAGTACAGCATGAGCATCCTCATAAAAGTTCCTCAAGTATCTGTAGCAAGACTGACATGTATTGTCAAGTGATACGTTTAAAACTTAAGGTCTTTAGTCTTGGATGATTATAAATTATAGCTTTAGTATATTGCAACATTCTCTCTTTACAATCTACATTCTCTCTCTCTCTCTCTCTCTCGCTCTCTCTCATCACAAACACAGAAAACAAACAGAGAGATGTGTCTCTCCAGAGGGTGATCCTGTTGGGCGGTTCACCTCTGTGATGTCATGCTAGTGGAAATTGAGGATAAGCAGAAACACACAGGCTTCCTGTTACCCGGGCCAAGTCCTGCCTTCTCACTTTGGTTTCTATGAGGCGTACTTGACACTATGTATTAGACCGATTGGGGCATTTAGTTAGGAAGTATAATGTATACCTTGGTGTCTATTGTGTCATGTTGTATTTGTCAGGTGTACAATATTAATGTTTTTAATATCACTGCAGTGCAAAATCACATCCACGCTTCCATCACTCCTCCTCACAGGGACATATATGAGAGCTCCACACAGTGGTGGCTATGAGTCTTGCATGTCAAACTATTAAAGTGAATTGTTGACCTAGAAATAGCAGGACTCCACATAAAATGGATTCCCCTGGTCTCCAGTGTCCTCTGTTTAGAGTATTACTGAGATACATAAAGGTGCATAGGAAAGAGACTGTATTGATCAACCTGGGGATAAGAGATTTATGGGTTTGTTTCCTGAATGGATGAATGTGATGTTTTTTTTTGTCTACAAAGACCTTTGTGTTTCATTTTCATATGTTTGTTTGCTCATTTGTCTGTCAGGATGTGTGTGTGAAAGAGGGCAGACTGGGACTGATCATGGAGTCTGAGCTGAACTGCAGCTCCCAGTGTGACTCCCAGCTCTGCTTCATCCACGCAGGAGTCAGCAAGCAGGAGGGCCTGGACATACTGCAGAGACTATGCACTCTCAGCACGGTAAACACACACACACACACACACACATGCACACACACACGTACACGCACACCTCCTCTTCAATAATAACAGGTACAGAGAGTATGCATGAACGTACATCCATGTACACACGTACGCACACATCACATGCACACAGTCGTATAGTGTGTTCACACAGGCCTACATGTACACATGTCAGCAAACTACCCAACGCAGGGCAGGTGCCCCACTACGAAATATTTTTGGCCCTCCAAAAGGTTAGGGGGTGACAGGATATTCTATATTTGGTCTATTTAGAGCTATTTTAATTGAATATAATATATTATTTTGACACTGCCTGTCACAAGGCATATTAACAAGCACCTTATTGACACAAGACTGAATCAGATATTTTTCAGATATTTTTCATTTGTTACATAGACACCACTTGAGGAGTCAATTAAATAAAGGTTATGGGGAAGGGCTAGTGAGGCTATATATAGTACTGACACGGTTCCCTTTAAGAGAAGAGCATAGTCCAGCAACATGAGGCAGGGGCAAGCGCTATAATGGGACTTCTAAATAGAAACTAAAGTAGCAGAGAATCGTAACACTGAGTGAAGGAACACAATCAGCGTCTCCCACAGACCTCGACACTGTACTGTACTCTCCACGCTGCACCAAATACAATCAAGGTGAGTGGTGTCTCTTTGTCATGCTTTACAGTGTTTATTTATGCATCCACGCCTCTCAAAGACCAGATATAGTTGTTGTCCGAGGGGGAGGGGGGGCCAGTGAGCTGCATTGGGTTTCAAATGATGTTTTTTTTCCCATGCTAATACGTTGTATGGCAAGACTGTATAGAGAATGACTAAATGTGACAGATAGTAATGTCCCCACAACCCCTCTTTATCATTCGGCTATTGAACTAGATTAACGCACATGAAAAACCCTTCATCGTTTGCTAAAATTAAATATCCTTCCATGAAATATAACACCATACACTTGTTACTATTCATGGAAGTAGATGGCTCACTAGGCACAACTGTGCCTAAGCCTAATGTTCTACTAGAAAGAAAACAAATATAGTTTAGGGACAGGAGCCAACTTATTCTATAAAATCCCATCTGCTTTTTTTCTGGATGTGTTCCCAGATATGGCTTCCGCTGGCACTCTGCTGTCTGAGGAGCAGTTCCTCTGCCCCATCTGTCTGGATGTGTTCACCCAACCAGTCTCCACTCCATGTGGGCACAACTTCTGCAGGGACTGCATACAAGGATACTGGCAGAGCGCTAAACTGTCCCAGTGCCCCATGTGCAAACAGAAGTTCTACCGGAGACCTGAGCTCAAGGTCAACACCTTCATATCAGAGGTGGCTGCTCAGTTCAGGAGGTCAGTGGAAATGAAAGAGGAAAATGAAACCGCTTCCTGCGCTGTGGACCAAACTTCTGGCCAACTCTTGCAGTATGGAGAGGTTTCATGTGATGTGTGCAATGACAAGAGGGTCAAGGCTCTGAAATCCTGTCTGGACTGTTTGGCTTCCTATTGTGCGACTCACCTGGAGCCCCACCAGGTCTTGGGCACCTTTAAGAAACACCGTCTGATTCACCCTGTGATGAAAATGCAAGACAGAGTGTGCAAGAAGCACGAGAAACTGCTGGACTTGTTCTGTAACACTGACCAGATGTATGTGTGTCAGATCTGCGTTAAGAAGGCCCACAAGGCCCACCACACGGTGCCGATAGAGACTGAGAGCCGAGAGAAGAGAGCTCAACTGGGAAGGATGGAGGCCGAGGCACAACAGATGATCCAGGGACGACTGCAGAAAGTCAGCGAAATCAAACTTGCGGTGCAGCTCAGCAGAAGGAACACAGAGAGGGAGATTGAGGACAGCTGTGAGGTCTTCACCAAGCTGCTGCACTTCATCCAGAGAGGCCAAGCTGAGGTGGTGGAGGCCATTGAGGCGAGGCAGAGGGAAGCAGAGAGGAGGGCCGAGGGACTCATTAAGGAGCTGGAGCAGGAGATTGACAAGCTGATGAGGAGGAGCACTGAGCTGGAGCAGCTCTCACACACTCAGGACAACCTCTACCTCCTTCAGAGCTTCCCATCTTTCTCCACGCCACAAGTCACTAAGGACTGGTCTGAGACCAGCGTAGAGAGTGTTGTATATGTGGGCACAGTGAGGAGAGCAGCCAGGAGAGCAGGATCTCAGCTGGAGGAGACACTGAAGGCTGAGGTGAAGAGGCTGTGTGAGACAGAATTTCAGAGGGTTCAGCAGTGTGCTGTGGATGTGACTCTGGACCCAGACACAGCTCACCTCAAACTGGTGCTGTCTGACAACAAGAAACAGGTCCATCACGGCGATGTGGCGCTGTGCCTCCCTGACAACCCAAAGAGGTTCTACCCTGGTATTAGCATCTTGGGAAAGGAGGGTTTCTCCTCCGGGAGGTTCTACTTTGAGGTCCAGGTGAAGGGAAAGACAGAGTGGGATATCGGAGTGGGGCGTGAATCGGTCAACAGGAAAGGAGGGAATATGCTGAACCCTGAAGGAGGCTACTGGACCCTGGGGCTGAGGAATGGGGAGGAGTACTGGGCCCTCTCCAACCCCCCTGTCCCCCTGCCGCTGGTGGATACGCCCCAGAGATTTGGGGTGTATGTGGACCTGGAGGGGGGGCAGGTCTCTTTTTACAACGTGGAATCTCGCTGTCATATCTACTCATTCACTGGATACTCATTCAATGAAAGACTCTTTCCCTACTTTAACCCCCGGCGCAATCATGACGGGGTCAACTCAGCCCCTCTGATCATCACGCCTGTCAACATCTAGCTTCTCAGAGCTTCCCTCTCTACCTGTTGTTTGAATCCTTTCAGTGTGTTAGTTGTTTTTCAGATAACAATGAGCAGAATTCTTGCGTGATGAGTTGTTCTTTGCCTCAATAAAGTTTTGTATGATATTAAACAAAGCCTCTTCCTCCCATAACTGCTTTTACTTCTATCATTCAAGGCCATAGGAAAGAAAATGCAAAAATCAAATAAGAGACAAATAAGAGTTCACAGTAAATATTCATTTTTTTCAACACATGATCATTAAAGTGTGTGTGTGTGTGTGTGTGTGTACAGATGGCAGTGGAGCTACCACGGCGGTCTCTCTCCCCGGTGCTGTGTGCGGTGGTCTGGACGCTGCTCTCCTGTGGCATCCTGCTGGCATTCTGCTTCCTCCTCTTCACCCTGCGCTTCAGAAACAACAGGTAGACTACGGAGAGAAACATACACATCTGGCACACACACATTGACTCACACACAAACACACACTAACAACAACAAAATGTATTTCCTGTGTGTGTGTGTGTTCTGTATCAGGATAGTGAAGATGTCCAGTCCCAACCTGAATGTGCTGACGCTGTTCGGAAGTGTCCTCGCCTACAGCAGCGGCTTCCTATTTGCTATTGATGAACGAACACACGCGCAAGGTGGATTATCTAGAGCTGTGCCACTGGTAAGCACCTTCATCCACCATCATATTATTTGTTAAAGGTCCCCTATTATAGGAATTCAACTTTTCCTCTATTCGTATACACATCATTTCAAAAAATGTTTTGAGTGGTTCATTTTCAAAAATACAACATTTTTTACAGGCAGTTTCTGACTAACTCCAGTCAATGCATCACAACTGGATTTGGTCCTGATTGGCTGCCCTCACTAAAGAATTACTGAAATCAGGCCAATCAGGTCAGCTTGCAGCATTTAAAGGGAAAGGCTGGAAAGCCTCCACTCAGGAGGTTTACCTCATTTAAATCAGGAGCTGGTGTTGTCGGCCAATCAGGATCCAGTATTGTGACTGTTCTGCCTGTGAGGTTTTAGTGTTCAAATTCATTCAATAAATATTTTTAACTAAACTACATTTATTTACAAAACATCATGAAGACCATTTTTTAATCCTGAGCCAAAAAAAATCCTGAAAATTGAATAATATGGGACCTTTAAATCACTATTGCCTCTAACTTTGCAATGTTTCTCTTCCAGGCTCGAATGTGGACTCTGTGTGTTGGCAGCACCCTGGTGTTTGGCCCTATTTTGGGGAAGACATGGAGACTCTATAGAGTGTTCACCCAGCGGGTGCCCGACAAGAGAGTGGTATGCATGCTCCTCTGGCCTCCTAGTGGTAGTGTGTGCTTCCATAATACAACACCCATGGACAATCATTGTGACTTCTGTTTATTCTTTGTTTCTATAACTGACCTCTAGAGCTTCCTATCAGTGTATCAGTCAGAGAACAGAGAACAAACTGCATAGTGTATAGAAAAGAGACTTATTTAATGCAGTTCTATTTATATACTACTTATACTTGTATACTATATTCTTTTAGTACATATTCCCTAAATGTCTACTTGAACATTTTTATATACTACTTTCATCATTTTTGTCTTGTTTAATGTGACCTACTTGAGCAACCCACCAAGTCAAATTCCTCACACGAGCAGACCGATAAAACTAATTCAGCAATGTGATCTCATTATATAGGATCTTTATGATCAGATCTCAAATGACATTGAAAGAGAGTGCGACTGCGCATGGATGAGCACACTGCAGTATGACACACTGTGACCCCGCTGTGTGTTTCAGATCATCCGAGACATCCAGCTGATGGGCATGGTGGCTCTGTTGATCCTGGTGGACATGCTGGTCCTCACTGCCTGGAATCTCACTGACCCCGTCAGGTGTTCACGGTCCGTTGGAGCTGTTGTCAAGGTAATCCACTGATGCTGATTTGGTGTTTCGTGTATACTTGATATTGCTGTAGCTTTTCTGAAAACTGCAAGGCAATTTGATATACTTCATTCATTAAAAAATTGCGAGTCAGAGGACAGATTTATAATGATATGCTTGTTGACAAATGCTTTGATAAGAATATTTATTGCTGTAAAATTGCGATGATTTGGGAACGCAGATGTCCTAGTGACTGGTCAAAACTGCAAGACCTAGTGTTATTAGCCAGAAACTCTCTATGTTGCTTTAAAAAAACAGCTGCAGCTGCAAAATCACAAATTCCTTGAGGGGCTATCTGTCTGCATTAGTGTAAAATCAATTATAGACACTGGCAATTGGGGCTTTGTCCAAAAGTGATCATGTTTCTACTCGCTGATAGTGTGTGGTTCCTCTTGGTCTAGGTGGTGGAGAAGGATGTTTCCTACTCATTGTCTCAACTGGACTCCTGTTCCTCTGTATACTCAGATCTGTGGGTTATCATTATTGCAGTACTGAAAGTAAGTGTGTTTTAAAATGCTCATTTTGAGTTCCTTGATTATTATGATATGACATGTTTTATCTATTCCACATTGTTTCAAGTGCTCAATCTAGCACTTTTCAACATTTCATGAAAAAGATTTACAGTGTATTTTCCTTTTGTTGTCTTTACTTCCGTCCCTCCATCTCTCTCTAGGGTAGTCTTCTCCTTTATGGGACCTATCTGGCTGGGCTGACCAGCAACGTCAGCCACCCTCCGGTCAACCAGTCTCCCACCATCATAACAGCGGTCAGTTTGGTCACTCTGTCCTTGGCTGTGGCTGTCCCCGTGTCTGTCTTCCTGCAGGCCTGGCCCAACCTGGTCTACAGCACGGTGGCTGGAGCCATCTTCATCTGCACCCTGGCCACTAACTGCCTGCTGTTTGTGCCTCAGGTGAGAGAGTCAGCCAGTAAGAAAAAGGCCTCTGACATCTCCCTGTTTGCAGTGACGACACGAGCAGAGAACGCTAGGGAGGGGGATTTTATTTCTGAGGCAGAACACTCACTCCATCAAACTGCGTATGAGACAGAGATGATACTGTTTGCAACCACACGCCAGCTCATTAAGAGGATACTATGTCTGGCAGCCAGCATCCCAGAAACAGACATCCAGCCAGTCAATCAGCCGGGAAGGTGTAGCTAGACAGATGTATGACGGATAGATGAACATATGAGTTTCCCTTTCTGTTGTGACAAGCCTAATAACGCGTATGGCCGATTGCGATGCCCACGCCTCGGTGTTCCATGTGCGTGTAAGTTTCCCCGTGTCTAACAGTGGAGCATGACTCACACATAAGTCGTTCATGAGTCAACACAATGCAGGCTGTGCCAACAACTTTATGACCCTGTAAGTGGCTGGTAGCGGGCTTACGTTACGATAAAGGAATGCATCTGCAGCGGAAAGAAAGGAAACGTTTTAACAATGAGCCATACATCCAAACACACACCTGGTGATATGGTCCTTTATATGAGTCTTTATTTGATGTGTACCAGTATTATGTATTATATTTATATCTGCAAAGTAGCGTGACATACTGTACATTTTTCAACTCCCCCAATCCACACACTTACACATGCCCGCACATGAATATCACGCGCACACACACACACACACACACATACAGCTGACCCAGTGGAGGCAGTTTGAAGAGGAGCACAACAACCCCAGTCAGATGGCCAAGTATTTCAGCAGTCCCAGTAAGAGCCAGCCCTCCGTCTACAGCCAGGATGAGGTCTACTATCTACTGGGGGAGAACAACTCCATGAAGAAGCTCATCAACGAGGTAAGCTCTTTCACCCATATTATTATTAAAATCTCTGCAACAAAAAACTGCAACAAAGTAGTGGGACTAACAGACGCTCATTGTGTTTAAAGATGGACTTCTCTCCAGCGTGAGTGTTTTACTGTCTTGTGTTTGTCGTTGATATTTTCTCAGAAGAACGCTGTGATCGACAGTCTGCAGGAGCAGGTGAACAACGCCAAGGATAAACTGTTGCGTCTCATGTCGGCGAGCCAGCCCCACAAGGCCCGAGAGATGGACTCCTCTGCCACCAACCTCAACTCCTCCTCCACTCAGACCACAGTGGTTCCCTCTGAGTGCCCCTCCTCTCCCTTACCTCAGAGAGACGCCGAAGCCCTCATCGCATCCTCTCCTCTCTCCCCTCACCCAACCACTACTACTGTTCCACCTCTCTCTGAGCCTCCCCCTGCTCCTGTCTCCACGGCCCCCATCCTTGCTTCCTCTCCTCTCCCAGGGGATGGCCCTATAGACACTGAGGCAGCAGAGTCTGCGTCCCCACAGTCCTCTGCCTTGCCCAGTACAGCAGGGGAGACCACACCTGTATCGCCATCTAACTACGTCATGTCCCCATGTTCCCTCGGAGGCTTGGGCCCTTCCGCGGTAGAAACTTCGGGTTACCATGGCGACCTAACATCACAGTTAGGGCTGGGTGTCAGGCCCACAGGGTTTGTTAGCAGTGAGCAGCTGCAGGAGATTCTCCAGGAGTTGAGCGTGGATGCCGTCATGGAAACTGCCCTCCGCTCTCCTAACCAGAGCCGAGCGTCCAGGGGACCCTTTCAACCAAACTTTAGCGAAACCTCCCCCCTTTCTCCTCTCGCCCTCCGTACACCGCGCCCCACTCATCCTCCTGTCCTCTTCCGCTACCCCAGCATCTCCCCCTATGCAATGAGGAAACGCAGGCCTCCCTTCTACTCCCCCAGAGGAGGTTTGTCTCCCCCCTGCTTCTACCCAGGTTCAGAGCTTCCTGGCTCGGGAAAACACCCCTCCAGAACATCTCCACACCCTGAGGGGGTCACTGCGGATAGAACTCCCCTCCACCTCGACAACAGTGACATTGAGGAGGAGGAGGAGGAGGAGGAGGAAGAGGAGGCGGAGGGGCATCGAGTGATAAGAAGGTGTGGGAGACGTGTTTCAAGGCCTCACAGATGTTTGGTTACGCCGTGCTCAGGGCACGGCCACGCGGCTCCATCAGACATGGAAGCGGGGGGTGAGGACGGGCAGTGCCATAGACACGTTAGAGACTCCTGTGGGTACTGGGATTCAGACTCTAGCAGCTCAACAGACTACTGCTACTACCACCGTCCCTACTGCGACTCCTGTCTACAGCGGGGCTCGCTTCTGTCCTCCGACAGCTCCTCGGACTCCTCAGACAGCGAGTATGGAGGTTACACCAGCCTCTACCGCTCCCCGCACCCTGTGGTCTTCAAGGAAGACCTCAAACCCACCTTTGTATGAACAGACTGCCCATTTTAAGGCCCAGGGGTCAAATCACTCATAAAGTCAGTTGTACAAGCTCTTCAGTAAGTGCACTTTACATGGTCAGAACATTTCCATCAATTGAATTGGGAGTTGGGATGTGCAAAATTCATCTTGCATCATGACTATGCTCATATGCATCTATCATGGCTGCCTGGAGGGTAATTTGTCTGTCACTTTCAGAGGTAATGTGCTTCACATTCTATATGAAGAGAGTTTTTTCTGGTAGCTAAAAAGGTTGATGTTCTCGAATCTTTGTAAGTGCAAGTGGGATGGAATCAGCCTTTTACTCACGAGACTGTTAGGATTGTGAAAACCAACCTAGCTCAAAAGCACACAGTGCTGTTTACTTTTTTCCACAAAATACGATGGCATCAGATGTTATATTTCTGCTGTCAGATGAAAACCTCACATTTTCAATAAGTCTAAATCAGGAATTAAGAAAAATAATTAATTTTCCTTTCCTATTGGCATCTAAGCATTTATTAGGATGTGTTTTGAAGGGATTTGTGGGCCTAAGGGCATTAAAGCGTACTGTATACTGAGACGATAATGTAATGTGCACCATAATAGCCACTATGCACATATTTATTTTTATATTTATTTGTAATTGTTTTAGTGTATATTACTTTCTTTCTCCTTTTTATTATCATACATGGTCACACACGTTTCCTAAACTGCCAATTTATTGTTTGGCCCGTGGCTTGTAATTTGACTGAATTTGATTTGGTTTTATAGTTTACTGATCTCACCACCATAGTCTAACGAGACATTTTGTATTTCATGGTGGTGAGTAAACAAGTTCTGCAATTATTGTTACATACCACCTAGAGCTGGTCTGTGGAACATGAGGCAAACACTGTCAGATTACTTGTCTATTACTTGGTGAGGACAAGTCACTGTTTCTGTACACTTGATTATGTTCTTGGTAATATTATTACGCCTCAATAACAGTATTCATTGTGCTTACTGTCACAATTATTGTTTGCTGTGTGTGTGTGTGTGTGCATATTTTCTATACATTTTATGGTTCAATGTCTCTCCCTATTGTCTTCTATCTCAGCTCATCAAAGTTTGCCTTTCGTTTGCCTGTCCTTGGTAAGAGCAATAGCGTCTCAGAGTAGGACTACTGACCATTCATCTTGTCAAGTGACCATGCAAAGTTAATCATGACTTAGGTAAACCAAGACAGTTCATGAACATGGATCCAGGAGTTTTCATGATGATTCATATTCTTACAGCACTGAAAAAATGAACATTTCTCTCGCTCCCTCTCTTTTTTTCTATTTCTCTTCCCTGTCTCGCCCTTCTCTCTCTCTCTGTACCACTTACTCCACTCTGTCTCTATATCTGTACCCCCCCACCGCCACTAATGTCACAATGTGTGTTTGCCGGGGGAGGTGTTGCTATGAAGGGAAAACAGTGTCTTGCGTTACTTCTGCTCCGCTGCCTGTTTTTGAGATGCTACTGCTCTTTATTCTACATCAGAACCATTGAAGGGCAGCCTGGGAGAAACTCCTTTTGATATAGAGCATAACAGACAGAGTAAAAATAAACAACACAAAAGGCCCACTACCAGCATCAGAAAGACTTTTCTACCAAGCTGAGATGAGAGACCAGCGTTCTGTTTGATTCAGGTGGAAAAATGGTGTAATAAAAGTCAGAGTAGTCAATCACACACACACATTGGGTTCCAAACGTGAGGAATACCCTTTATAAATGTGTTATTACACATACAATGATACTCACATTGGTACAGCAGTTGTCTTTGCTCTGGGCCTTTGTCTGGCATTTAGATTTCACAGCCAAATGGTCCATGGCTGTCCACTACATCCTTGAATGTTTATTCTTTATTCTACATCTCCCCATCCTGCCAGGATAAGCGCCTGCATCTCTCTAAATGAATAATGGATGGAGATTAGTGCTGAAAGACCTCACCTCTAAATTCTAACCATGGGGTGGGGGTGGGCTTGTGTGGAGTGTATAAGGAAAAGCTGGCTAATGGCCTGTAGAGCCCTAATAATGACAAGGCAGCTATGCTCTCCAAAACACACTGCCCCTATCCCTTCACACACACACACACACACACACACACACACACAGACAGATAGAGCCATGCCATGCGGCTGACTGGCGCCCATGAACTGCATCCAGACCAACCTGCTTAACAAGGGACAGTTTTTGGTCAGGTTATCAATAGGCTCACACACACACACACACACCACATGCAAATGAAAACTCTTTTACTCTGACCTGTGGTGGTGGTAGTGTTTCAATACTACAAATTCAAATTACCTCTGCTAGTAGTAGTTTCAATTACACACACCTCTTCATTGCCAACGTTATGCCCAACATTATCCCTTTTCAAGATCAAGAGTTTTATTGTCCATTTGCGACAAGTACAAGTAAAAGCACATTGGAATTCTTACTCCTGATCATTCCTCCAGAACACACTGCAAATTTAATAGCTACCATTTCAAGGCACATCACACACACACACACACACACACACGCACACACGCACATACACACACACACACACACACACACACACATGCATGAATAATAATAGTAGTATAATAGTATAATAAACGTATTATAGTAATTACTACATTTCTAAACACTGTGGCAGTAATTAAAGGATCATGCTAGGGGAAGAAGGATCGTGCTAAAGGATCGTGTATAAAAAGTATCAGAGAGTGGATGTGCTACTGGAACTAACATAGTAACAGTACTGCATGACCACCAGTGCTCTGTGACAGCTGCGTGTATTTGAATAGGCAGTCTGATTCGCAGCTCCATTGGCCGACGAAGTCATCAATCCCGGGATTAATCCGCCCAGTGCCCCTGTCGCTGCACGGGAAAAAGCCTTTGAAGTACCGGGGGCGGTGCCAAGCAAATGATGCCATGTGTTCTCCAAGAACAGCGACGTCATTGGTCTACAGCAGCAGAGTCTACGCCCATCGCTGAAGGATACCCTCTGTGATTGGCTAAATCGGCCACCCCAGATTCACCCTTGCGCGTATTCTCCAACACGGAATAGTTTAGCGGCGTAAACCTTGTCGATCATAACGAAGCTATCCCTAAATGTTTACGCAAACGGCGTAGCAAACGTGCGTAGTGACAAAGACTGCGAGCCCGAGACCTATGGGGAAGGAATAAAAAAAGAAATCCAGTATCGTCGCACCCCGTACCTAAAGTCCATCATTTGTCGAAGAGCTCACTGGCCCCAGGGCCCCGATAGAAACACTGGATTTTGACGGTGGTAAGGGCGGATTTTGAGTCAGCACAGAGCCGTTGAAATCATTCGGCGTTTAAGAAGACTGGGGCAACTGGCAGATTTTCCGTTGGATCGTCAGCAGGCTAGGGTATAGCGAGGGAGCCGCCATGGCAGTCGGATCATTGAGCCTCCACATCGGGATATGAAGAGGAACTGCATGCGTCCCGAATCGTTAAGAATACCCAGCATT